>JAWNOT010000120.1:2132500-2587500 GCA_035045825.1 Drosophila eohydei
TCTCAAGTTTACTTCATCAACCACACACCTTTTCAACAAAATATAGTATATATTTGAGTATATTTTTATATACATATTTTTCTAAGCATTTTCCTTAGAAAATAGCAAATTTGATCAAATATACCAGAATAAACAAATACTATATAATTTATAATATATATATTTATATATTTCATTCATATTTTATATATTGAAGTGTGAATACTTTTAGTTGTGACTGTGCTAAGCATTTGCTCACAGCCTATCAACCTCTCACTTACTCCACTTAGCCACTCACGCACACACACGCACACACTCTTTGTCTATATAGCCTACTCGCTCTCACGCACAGCCCTTTATTTGACAGCATGCTCGATGGCTCGATACCGGGGCGTGTGCGCGAGCTTTTGCCCGTGTTCGATGCAGCTGGCTTTTGCAAGCTGCCGGCGCCCACGAGCAAGCTAATAAAGCCGCCGAGGTCATAAGCGACAACAACGACGACCCCAGATGTTCCGGCTAAATAAGCAGCCAGTCGAAGACCCGATTGCCCCCACTCCTCTTTTGACGAAAGCAGCAAAAAAATTCTCGATTTGATTTTGAACGGATGCTTGGAAACGTTTCCGCTGCCAACCAACTATAATCTATAATAATTCCTCTTTTGGACAAAAAAACTTTTTTTTTTCATCTTGTGAACTCTATTTTTTTTTGTATTTTTTGCCTAGTTTTATTATTAAAGGCCCATAAAAGGCTTAGCGTCTAATTTGTTTGATTGTCTAACAGCAAAAAAAGAAAGAAAAAAACAAAACAAAACACAAAAAAAAAAAACAAATTAAATAATTAAATAAAAATGAAAAACAATTTTCAATGGCAAACGGAAATCAACTAATTCAATTTACACGCCTTATATAGTATGTAAACGATCTATCATAACTTGTAAAATATATATACCATATATACCTACCTATATATATACATATATATAACCCTTGACACATCTACACAAAAGTTTATTGTTTAATTTTATTGAGAAAGCGGATTTGCTCTTTGAGTGTTCGCTATCATAAGACTTTGCAAATGCCTTATAAGAGTTTCTTGTTTCCAATAAGATTCCAATACAATAAATTGTCATTTTGACAGTTCGAATTTAAATTTGGACCAAGCGAAGGCATATTTAAACAGTGCTGCCAGTCAGTTCAACAATTAAAAAAGGCTAGAAATAGCTCAATATCTAGAGAAAAAGCTATTACAAATTTTAGTAATTTATTTTTGTATGATTATTCAAACTTTGCAAATGCCTTATAAGAGTTTCTTGTTTCCAATAAGATTCCAATACAAGAAATTGTCATTTTGACAGTTCGAATTTAAATTTGGACAAAGCGAAGGCATATTTAAACAGTGCTGCCAGTCAGTTCAACAATTAAAAAAGGCTAGAAATAGCTAAATATCTAGAGAAAAAGCTATTACAAATTTTAGTAATTTATTTTTGTATGATTATTCAAGTGAAATTATGGTATATACCAACTGAAACTCGGCTTTACTTGAACTACATATTTTTTAGCAATTCTTAAAGTAATTCGATTCTGGCTAAAAAGCTATTTTTTGGCATTTTATTTAATATTTTTCATTGGCTGATGGCGCTGCATCGATTGAGACTTATGAATCTTAATTGTAGATTTGCTGTATAAAAGCTTGGCGACTTTCTACTGAAAAGATATATTTTTGCAGTAAGTCTATAATTTTTCCATTTCAAAATATCTATAATAAAATAAATTTTAAATATATTTTTTTCAGACTTTAAAAGCTGGCGACAACAAATTTGCTATGCAGTTTCTTGTATTCTATATATAGCTTAAGCATATTACAGTTAATCTTTAGCAGCTGCAGCATTTAGGATATCTGCTAGTCGAGCTAAACAGATCCCCAACTGGTTTTGCAAAATATAGAAAAGTGTGCTTATGTATATGTGTATATGTGTGTATGTGGATGCATGTGTATGCATGTGCATGTGTGTGTGTGTGTTTGTGTGTAAGACTAAAGTTAAATAAGACAACAAATTGCAGATTCGTTTAATACTTTTTTCGCTCGTTTTTTTGTTTATTATTTTTGCACTTTATTTAGTTAGTGATTTAGGTATATATATAATATATAATATATATATATATATATATATATATATATATATATATATATATATATATATATATATATATATATATATATATATATAAATATAGATCTTCATTGATTTAACAGACAAAATTGTTGCACAAAGTTTAACACAAAGACATAAGTAAACGCGCACACACACGCATACACACTCACACACACAGACACAGAGAGTTGTATGTGTGTATGTGTGTGTGTCTGTGGTATATATATATATATAGAATATAGATTATATAGAATATATAGTTTATATAAATATATTCTCATAAGCATATAATTTATCATACTGCAGAATGTCTTGTATATATAATAATTAATAATTGATTTAAAGCATATAAGTAGTAAATATACACACATATATATGTATATGCATATGCATATGTATAGGTATAGTATTTATATATATATATATATATATATATATATATATATATACATATTTATATATATATATATAGGTAATATATAGTCTGTTTAGGAAATACTCATAGAATATAAACGAATCGAACATGAATTCGTTAATTAGTTATTTTGTTGTTGGAAAAAGAGACAAAACAGCAAAAAAAAATCATTATCATAATTATCATTATCAACATCATCATCATCATAATCGTATATAAGTATATATGTATGTAATAAAGAAATATAATAATCAACATTTAACAAACAAAAAAATTGTAATAAAATACGCACGCGCACACACACTCACACACACATGCACGCACACACCCACTCACTCACCCACTCATACACACACACACATCACCCACACACACACACAGTAAGCATATGGTACATATATTGAAAGTTTGGGGCGAAGATCAGGATACGCAGACAAAGGACACGACGGACACATAATTAGTATACAAAATATGTTTATGTTTATGTTTGTTGTTGTAGTTGTTGTTGCTAGGTTTTCTTTCTAATACACGGAGTGCACAATATTATCTTTCTCGACAAGCAGCCGCACCTTCATGCAGCCGTCGGAGCCACAGGAGAAGAGTCGTCCAAATGGATCCACATACACCTGGCTAACGCCCTGCCCGGTGTGCTTGAAGAATCCGTTTTTGGCATGTTCATGCGGGAACGTATTGATCAGCATGAACTGGTTCATGTCCCATATCTGCAATACAAATCATTCAGACAATCAATGGAATATAAATCAGAATTATAAAGACAAATAGTGCTGATGATTCAGTAACTTTATCATCATCTCTCAGTCAATGAATCATATACAGGTGCAGCCTAAGCATTAAGCGTCGATCAAGACAATCAAATCAACATTCACTTAAATTAAGTTATTTCTGCTGTGCACCTCTAGCCTTAATCAAGTCGTTGCTTACCTTAATGTCGCCCTCAATGGAGCCCGTGACAAAGAACTCCTCGTGCGGATCCAGCGCAATGCACTTGATGGTGCTATCGTGTGCCTGCGAACGTGATATTAATTGCAATTAGTTAAGAATAAGGATAAGAGTAAATATATCGGTATGTTTGGAACTCACCTGATAGCGATGCCGCAGCGTGCGCTGTCGCACATCGAACACGCAAACGTCGCCGCGCTTGCCGCAGGAAATGAGCACCTGATGCTGTGGCGCAAAGACCAAGCAGGATGAGCCTTGATCGTGGCACGTGAAAGCTAAAAGCAACAAGGAAAAATCAATAAGAATAAATAATCAAAGAATACATTATGTTTAGCTCAAAATGAATATCTGATTTCGGCTCTCTTCATATTCATTCGAGCAGTCAGCAGGTAAAACACTTACCCGACACACAGGACTTCTTATGCGGCAACAGCGTGTCCCAAATGTTAATGTTCTTGTTCTCAGAACTTTGGCCAGCTATGGAAAGATTAAGACAACTGCATAAGTAAGTTGTTTGCTTGACGTTGACGCCAACACTTACCGCTGGCTAACAAGCTGCAAGAGCCAAGGAATACGAAGTCGGAGAGCGCCTTATTGTGGCACTGATAGGTCTAACGAGCGAGTGAAATACCAATCAGATTATAAATCCATATATATATATGTGTATAGTTAGACTCACAATGAAAGACCGATTGTTTTGGGAGGCTGTGCCCGCCTGCCAGAGGCTTAGGTTGCCGTCGCCATCGCCGATGCCGAATTTGTTGCCCTGCTCGGAGAAGCGACAGCGCGTGACCTTGGCAAAGGTGCCAGAGGTGCGTGGACAGCAGACAGGCTGCTGGTGTCCCCACTCCCAGATCTGCACAGAGCCATCCTGACCGCCAGTCAAGTAGAGCGGCATCAGCGGATGAGCACTCATGCGCTTCACATTGTCCACCTTGTGGCGCAGCACCTGGCGAAGAGAGAAGAGGAAAGCAGAGATTGAGCACATGACTGCAAGTAGGTAAAGTGGGAACACTCACCATAGATGTGCCGCGGCCCGACTGTGAGGCGCTCTGCGTGCTTACACTGGCTTCACTATAGCCGCTGGTCGCGCCAAATGGCGGCCTGTGGAGCATAAAAGAAGGGATTCGGATTAGGACTCGCTTAATGGGTTCCATTGATGCTATCGACTCACTGATCCTGCGATTGAATGATGAGAAAAGCGGAGCTATTGGTGTCCGCGTCTTTGGACAGATTCATCATATCATACTCGCACTCATCCTCATACCAATTGGGCGACTCGAGCAGCAGCGATATATCGAACTCCTGAATCTCTCGAGGATTGGCAAAGGCAATCATCGAGGAGCTGTTGTTCTTCAAACAGAATGTGAGTATCGATTCGTGGTCCTTGTGTATGATGCGTATATGATCCGAATTCTCGTTTGTCGAATGCGATTGGCCTAAGCGAGCGGAACAGACAAGGAGAGCGACAGACAAACATACAGACAGAAAGAGAGAGAGAGAGAGAGATAGATGATGTAAACATGAAAAAGAAAAAGAAAAAGAGAGAGACAGAGAAAGGGTAAGCATATAAGCAAGAGTTGTTAATATAATTTATAGCTAAGCCAGAGCATAAGTTTAATTACGTTTTACTTTAATTAATAACAATTTAATAAATATCAAATCTGATTTTATATTTCTCCTCGTCTTTGCTTTTTTTCACTAGCTGCCTGCCGGGTGTTTATACCTGCTGTTAATTCAATTGACAACAAGGTGTTAATTGAGCTTCTTCTTTACGATTACGATTATCTTATCAAGTATATTATTTGGTAATTGCCTGTTGAAGCAGTTATTTAGTTAACAGTTAACAGCTGGCAGTTAACAGCCGCAATCTCAGCCACTTCAAGCAGTTCATGTGCAACTCGTCTTAACATTCGCCTCAAGCAGTGCAAATGTTATCGATTAACGGCTTATTTATTCCTCCGAGGAAATTGTCTCGAAACAAGAAACAAACAACAACAGTCAACAGTCAACAATCAACAATCAACAATCAACAATCAAATAAAAATAATATAACTACAACGTTTTTGTTTCTTTTTTTTTCTTTTTGCTTTAATACATTTCACTGGTAAATGAAAATCACAAATAATTTAACATTGGTTAAAACAAGGAGGAAAAAATAAAAAAAAAAACAGGAAACATGGAAGAAAGTTGGGATACTTCTGCGTAATACTTCGTAGATAACAAGTTTTTAAAATTAAGTAACATCTGCCACCTCAAATTAACTATTTAAAACGAAACAACAACAAGAAGAAAACTAAGTTTTTAACAAATGCATTTACAGCCAGGCTGTAAATGCCCAATGCACAAAGCATTGACGAACAAAAAAAATAATAATAATAATAATAATAAAATTATAATCATAAATTTACAAGCGACTGCAAAATATTAAGCGGATAAAACTGATACGTAAACTAAATAAAATATATACATCGGAATGCAAAAAATATACATAAATATAAATATATATATATATATATATATATATATATATATATATATATATATATATATATATATATATGCATGTATACGGGTATATATAACTAGCAACTACTCAACTACTCGACTACTTGACCCTGGCTGGCTAGACCCTGGGTCTGCGGGGGGTGCTGACTTAGAGGAATTTGCAACAACAACAATTATAATAGCAACATTTTGGTACGGAATACACACCTTCGTCGGTGTCGTTATCATTGTGATGGCTGTGATGATGGATGCTGCGCGCACTGCTCTCTGTGCTCTTGCCAAAGATGCTCTTGATGAAGACCTCCTGTGTGGGCTCCTGCCTGACCAGATAGTTCCACAATCGTCGTATGGGGCCCGCCGCCGAGCCAGATATAAACGGTGTATTATCCTTGTTCAGGAGCGATCGATACTTGTGTATGGCCAGGCCATTGATGCCGCTCTCCGCATAGCAGCCGGGTATATAATGCCGTGAGGGCGGGCCGCGGCTAATCAAATCGTTCAGTGCAAACTCCTGCCAGCGATTCAGTGTGCGTAGCACCTCATGCGACAGCGGACTTATGACGGGAAGATCTGCAAAGTGAATTTCAAATTACAAACTGAATTCAATGAATATGCTGTATGATGCTCACCCTGCAGCTCGATGCCGGCGACTTTGACGAACTCCTGAATTTTGTGAGTGCTAAACTTGATGAGCGCCAGACGTAGAATGCTCCACGAATAGGACATGGGATTGGTATGCTCGGTATTGTCCTTGGGCTTCAATTGACTGCGACTAACATTGACATCGTCATCATCATCCTCCTCCTCCTCGCCGTCCGATTCATGCGAATCATCCGTGTCGTAGTCATCACAATCTGCAAACGTTTGCCATTTAGTACAAGTTACAAAATGCGATATGGAAACTTACCTGTATTGGTTGGCTTCATGAGGAAGTAGGAGAGCATGGATGTCTCTGGCGGCATAAACTGTTCCCTGTATGTGGGCTTGTCCTCCTTCATGTTGCTCGACGTGCTGTTCTGGCTAAAGCTGCCCAAGATTTTCATATTAAGCTTCATGCGCTGCTTCGTTATCGATGTAACCGTATTCCAAACGCTATTCTCATCCGACGCATCCTCGCCGGCAGCAGCCGCAGCAGCAGCAGCTGCTTGCGCTTGCGCCTGTGCCTGAACGTGGGCATGCGGCTGTGAGGCCGGCTTAATCAGCAGCTTCTTCATGCCACCGCCGAAGAGCGTCGACCACGTGTCGTTGGTAAAGTTCTGACCGCTAAGACGATAGAGCAAGCGACTATCGCAGGTGGACAGCGAGTAGATGAACAATGCCATATAGGTGGATACGAAGGACTCGAGCAGCAGCACATTCAGCTTCGGCACATCCTCGTCCTTTTCGCGCGCCAACAGCGCACGCAAATTTGTTACGCCCGGCCATTTGGAGGGTGTGGTGCAGATGCCCGCAGGCTCATCTGTGGAATACTTGCGCCGTCTGTGGAACGCATTGCGACTGCCCACCAGATAGCTGCACTCAAACGATGAATTGATCTTGGCTATGTTCTCAATGCCCGGACTGGGATAGCCATTGAAGGTGGCATTGTTCACCACGAAACTCTCCGAATCGCACAGCGACTGATAGATGCAGGAGGAGAGTGCTACGGCCAGATCGCGCAGCACAAAGATCTCACTGAGGGCGCTCGTCTCGATGCCCGGGAATGGCAACAGCTTAATGATGCTCTGCAGCATGTCCACTGTCTGCGACTGCAGATACTTAATGGGATCTGCAATCACTGTCTTGTTGCCCGCCACGCAGGCGCTCAACAGCGGCAGCGTTGTGGGAAAGGGTAACGGGCTAAGCAGCTGCTGTTGTGTCTTTTCCTGCTGCAGTTCCTGCAGCAACAGGACCAGCTCCATGCGCACTGAAGCCAATCCACCGCCGCTGGCGCCATGCAGCGAACAATAGCTGAGCAGCGTACGCAATAGCGTTTCATTAGCTACAGAATGGGAAGATCAGTTGAAGGATCAGCAGTGTCTGGCTATGGCTATGGCTATGGATAGCACTGTGATAACTCACCTTTGAGCCAACGCTTGCGCTTGGCGGCCCGCATCACTTTGGCCTCGAAGTCCTGTTTGTCCTGCATGAGTATCTCGTGCAGAGTGGGTCGCTCTGTGCACGGATAGATGCTGGCATTCATGTCCTTATCCTTGGCATCATTGGCATCCGGATCGCCCGTGTCGTTGGCCTGCTCGGAGCTGCAATAGTTGCACAATTGCTTCAGTGCCTCCACCTCACGCTCCAGCCACATGTACAGCTGATAGCGCAGCTGACCGCCATCCACCTCAAAGCCGGTCGCTAGCGTCGATAGCTCCTCCATCAAGATCTTGAGGCAGGCTACAAATTTCAGTTGCTGCGCCATAATATCCATTTTGCAATCGTTTGTCCTGCTGGCTTTGCCCGGCTGCGGGGTCACCAGCTCGGGATCATCGTTGTCGTTGTCGTTATTAGTTGCCGCCGCAGCCACTTCACCATCCCCGTCATCATCGTTATCATTCTCATCCTCGTCGTCATCGTCCCACTTAATCTCGAACTTGGTCTCCACTTGGCTGGTCACTGGCGCGCCCCAATCGAATTGATCCGCCTTGGCCGTCGTTTGCCACTGATCCATAATGCCCGAGTTGATCAGCTCATCCTTGGCCACGCCCTGCTCCGATGTGTCGACGACGCTGCAACTGCTAGAGACGGGAGCACCGTCGGTATCGCTAATCTTCATAGGCAGCTTGTTCAGCACCTCCAATGCCAGAGCCGGACAGCCAGATTTGAAGTGACCATGAGCCGTCGTAAAGTACAGCTGACGCTCAATTGCTGTAATCGAATCCTCTAGCTGCAGCTGCTTATCGCTAGCCACTGGCCTGGAGCCCGTCTCGCCGGCATAGCTGAAGCCCGATAGGACCACGTGTGCAATGCGCTTCTCCTGTGCCGAAATGGCAATGTTTTGGCGTATGAGCAGCGGATGCGTGCGCAAATAGATGTAGAAATTGAAGACATTCGGATTGGTGGCATGCGGCGACTCCGGACGCAATAGATCCTCCTCTCGATAGCAGCTATGCAGACTGCCCACGCCATTGAGCAGCAAGGTGTTAAGACTCTCTTGGTACTTCTTCAGGTTCCAGTATGTCATGGAGCGCAAAAAGGGATCGGGATGAGCGCGCGTCAAGTCGCATCGTCCAGTCTCTACGTCCGTGCCAAGGACATGCTCGTTGAGCAGTCGATGATAGTAACAGCCCTCGATGTCGCCCTCGTACAGTCGTGCTATGATCAATGCCAGCTGGAAGTCTTCCAGCTTATTCATGCACACCTCGATCGCATCGTTTAGGGAGTTGGCCAGCAGAAAGAAGGCGACGGCGTGCTCGAATCTCTGCTTGCCCAGCAGCACAAAGGCATTCTTCAATGCCGCCTTGCGCCAGCGATCCTCAGCGAAATTATTGCCAAAGAATGTGGTCATCTTTTCATCGCGCTTCGAACGGAACAGACCCCATACCAGCGACTTCTTCTTCATGGCCAAATAGTAGATGGCCGCATCCAATGGATCCTGTTTCAGCTGGTACGCACACTTGGCCAACTTCTCGACGCAACGGCGCAGCGTATTGATGTTCTTCAGCCAATAGCCGACGCCCAGATCGCGCAACGTGGCCCAGCGTAGATCGCCCTTGGTATAGCTGGGTATCAGATGCAGCAGCTCCTCCTCGCTCTCCGAGTGGTAGGCCCACACGATGTTCGCTGTGCCGACGCCCTGGCGCTGGAATTGCGCTCGCTGCTGCAGCGGCAGGCAGCGCAACAAATACGTAAAGTGCTTCATGGCGAGGAGAAAGCGGAGACCGCAATCGTCCAGCGATTCGGTGGCCTGCTCCTTAACGCCAGTTATGCCAGCGCCGGTGCCCATTTGACTTTGACTCTTGCCCATATCAGCGGCAAATTTGTCCGAGAAGTCCGTGTTGCAAGTGGCGACCGTATCGGCCAGAGCTAGCAGATGCATCTGGTCCAGCGAGGACAGACCTGGCAGATGGGTGTGGGTCAATAGACGCGACAACAGCTGACCCTGACGTGGTCCGAAATGCGAGATCGAGTGCTTGTCGGGCAGCGAAAGGCGACGCTCCTGTCGCTTCTGCTCGCCATCGCACAGCAGCTCATCCAGATTGTCATCGGAGTTGTGCATATCGAAGAGCTCGTCATAATCCTTATCGCCGTCCGCAGCGTTCGTCGGCTTGCCCGGCTGCTCGCGATCGGCATTGAGCAGCACCCACAGCGGCAAAGGTGGTATGGAATTGATTTCCGCATAGTCGAGCATCAGTTCCTCTGGTATCTGTGTGGTGCTGCCACGATGCTCCGCCTGTATGTTGCTCGTATCTGCCGTATAGCTGATGCTGAGGGTGCGTGATCTGGACCAGCTGCGTTGCCTGCCACCAGCGCCGCCACCGGCACCGCCAGCACCGCCAGCACCGCCGGCACCAGCAGCACCGCCGCCCAGGCTGCCGTCCTCGTCGTTGGGCAGACCATTGGCTGCACCGCTGCTGCCGCTGCCACTCATACAGCGCACCAGATGGGCCAGAATCGCCTTCACCCAACGGATTTTGCCGCAGTTGAGCAGCTCCATCAGCTGCTTGGGATGATATTGCGGCAGCACGGGGCACGCAATGCGCGACGCCTGAAACAGCCCAAAGTCTGTCATATAATCATCATTGGGCGGCGCATCGCCACCAAAGCCGCCAGCTGCTCCGCCCACGCCATCCAGACCGTGTCCATTCATGTTCGCCATGCTGCTATTTGCAGCGAGACGACGCTGCGACAGCAGCTGCAAATTCGCCGTGCTCACTTTACTGATCAGCGGCATCGAGGCGACATTCTTCAAGCGCATCTGCGTCGACTCGTTGGCCAGCGAGCGCAAATCCTCATCGCGCAAGTTGCGCGTATCGGTCATGTCGTCCATGCCAGCTGCAGCTGCTGCCGCCGCCGCCGCTGCGGACATAAAGTGTGCGCCGTAGTGGGGCTTCCATTGGGAATAGACATGCATCTCCGAGTCCATGGCCACGACCAGGATGCCATCACGCACCCAGGAGATTTGCATGGGCAGCGGCGGCAGACCGTCGGCCGTTTGCAAATCGATCTGGCGCAGCTTCATCCAGCGGATTTCGTCCACAAAGTTTGGCTGCGCCAGGGAGCTCGCCTTACGCAATATCGGACGATTCACAGAGCGCGACTCCTTCATGGCTTTGATGTTCGCTTGGGCAATGTCCGAGCTAACCGGCGTATACAATAAGATCTTGCTGCCCACAGCGACGGTCAGGATGTGTGAGCCATCCTCTTTGGAGACCCAGTCCAGTTGAACCAAGTGCTTCTGGGTCAGCGGACAGGTGTTGCCATTCTCAGCAATGCTCTTCCTCAACGATTGCAGCGTGCTAAAGCTGGGCACCGTCAGCAGACCCGAGACAGCAGCCGATTGCTTTGATGTGGCCAACTCTGGGGTGGTCTCTCCGCTGCGTGGGGAGCGACTGTCCTGGTCGTGGGCAAAGGTGTGCAGCACCTGATTGAGTCGCTGCTTCTTGGCCAACAAGCGGCTATCGTGCAGATAGCTCAGATCGATGCCATGGCCGATGTTGATGCGTGGCAAATGGACGTTCTTCAAGTGAATCGTGTCCTCCAGCACCCATTCGCTGCCGCCGCTGCTCTCGCACTCGTAGATGGCCACACAGAGATTGACGTACCGTGAATCCGGATCGCCGCGATTGGGTCGAGTGAAGCTCTTGCCATATTTATAGGCGCAGGCGATGCGACCGGAGTAGGCGGCGCTAATGTTCAACGGCTGGCCGGGTATCTCAATGGCCGATTGCTGGATGCGGCTGAACATCTTCCACTCGGACCAGTGATAGGCATCGCTGCCGGCGGGCTCACACTTCCAGAATCTCGATATGGAGTCCGAGCAGGCGGTCACAATGATGTACGGTGCAAAGCAAGCGGGATAAATGCTGGAGCTGCTCAAGTGCCCAGCAGCTGGAGAGGCATGAATGACGTCCACGCCCTCGGGCAATGGCAGCTCCTGGGTGCAGACCTTCTTTGTGGTAATCGAGATGTGTGGCGCCTCCACATGCGGTCCAAAGTGCTCGGCACCCGTTAATGTCTCCGCACCCTGGGACATGCGTCGCGGCTGTCCCGCATTCTGTTCAGCGTCGTCCGGCTCCTGGGTCAAATTGCTGTCCGGCACATACATTGCCGTCTCCGAAAGGAACGAGCTCTGCTGCTTCGAGCTGATGACAATGCGCCACATGTGAATCGTGCTGCCACGCAACGTCTTCTCAATGTTCACAATGTAGAAGGGCTCCTCGAAGTCCACATTGCGCTGCAGATCAACAATGGCATCCATGTCCGATTCGAGCAGCGCATTCATTTTCGGCTCCTCCAGATCGTGCATATCCGGCACAGATACACGCTGTCCGCCCGTAATTAGCTGTGCTTGGAATACGTGCAGAAACTGCGTGTTCTGCCAATCGTGCTTGGCATCCGAGATGGCGTCCAATTGTAGGATGCAGCCCGGACGGGCTGTTGACTGCTGCGAGACGACCTTCAGCTTGTCGTGAAGCGCTGAACGTTGCGCCTTCAGCGTGGACGAGGCATTCGAGATCATCGAGGAGAGCGAATGGGATTTGTGCAACGTATTTAGATTCTCCGAGCACGAGATCTCTGCCAGCAGGGTGCGAGCATCAATGACTGCCTGATAGACACGCAAATTCTCACCATCGCTGGCCACGAAGCAGGCGGATGGCGAATTGCTATAGCTGCCCAGGGTGGTGCTCGGCAATAGGGTGGGTATCCAGGCCACATTGCTAAAGGCGGATATTTCTGGTGAATTGATGCGGGCCAGCTCGCTAACGCCGCCCGAATGACACAGCGGACCCACCGAATCCACACGCCACAAGATCAACTCCGAACAGAAGCCCGTGGGCGTAAATATATCCTTGTCGCTATTGGGCGTATTGCCGCCAGAGCCACCGCCACCGGCAGCCGCTGACGCTGCACCTCCGCTGCCACCTGCGAGCGGATGCTCGTAGGGCGACATCGGTGACTTGGCCTCTGTGTCGGACAGATTGTGATGCGAGGTGGAGACGAGCAGCGGCAACACTGGATGGCAGGTGATGTCATTGACACGGAATCGATGTCCCGAGGCACGACTGACATGGCCAATGCTTAATACTTGTGTGAACTTTGTCTTAAAGGCGAACGTTAGCTGCCACAGATTGAGTGTGCCGTTCGAGTGCTTCGTTACCATGGACACCGATGGCGACACGTTCAGCGGCAGGGCAGAGCCAACGGCAGCAGCAGCAGCAGCTGAATCCTGCGAGCTGCTGCTACCTGCACCACCTGCACCGCTGCGCTCGCCACCATCCTCGGGCTGTCCAGCAGCAGCAGCATCATCCTCGTCATGATCATCCTGCTGCTCCTGATCCTGTTCCTCGTCGTGCTCGTCATGCTTGTCGAACTGCTGATTGGAGTTTTGATCGCTGCGCAATGAGTTCTGATCGCTGCCGCCTTTATGGAACTCATCCTTGCTGCGCACATTATTGGCAATGTCCCGGAAGGCCAGCGGATGGGTGCCCGTATTGAAGAGGCTGACCGTGGTGGACATGGACATGGCATCGCCCAGTGGAAAGGCCGACGGTATGCGCGTAGAGAACGACACTTGCGCCTGCCTGTACGAGCCGGGATAATAGTCATCCAGCCATTCGATGACCCATATCAAGTAGCTGCCATCAACTGGGTGAATGGCAAAGAGCAAATCGGGACTCTGATGCCAATCCCGTAGCAGGCATTCAATCTTATTGTCCAGCGAATCGACCAGCTGTGTGATCGGATTGTGTTGATCCTGATTCAAGGAGTTTTGCGATGTTGTGTTCGACATGGAGTTCAAATGCAAACCAGCGCCAGTTGCAGCCGTATGCTGTGAATACTTGCTGTACTCCTCGCCGCTGTCATCCACCGATACGGACTTGGAGTTGCGCATGAATTTCTTGTGCGGTGGCTGTACATCGTCGGGCAGATCGACGCCAGAGGATGCGGCAGCTCCGCCTGTATGACTGCCTGCGGCATGGTTGCCATTCTCCTCATCGATGACCTTCTTGGTTAGCTCCTGGAGTATGGCCTCAGCTTGGAGGGTGAAATGCATCTCCTTGTTGTTCAGCCAGTGCAATATGAAGACATTCTGATTGGCCGGATCGGAGGTTTGCATAGACGGCACCAGCGGTATATCTGTCTCGGCGTTTATCGATGCCGCCAAGTGGAAATGCATGCCAGGCGTTACGCCAGATCCCTGAAACCCATACGAATGGAAATCGTGAACACTGCACGATGAGGGCAATGATGGTATCGGTCCCTGGTAGTTGCTGAAGCTGGCCGGTGAGCTGCCCATAACAGCGGCTGCACCACTGCCAGCACCACCACCGCCAGCACCGCCCATGCCGCTGCCCGAGCTGCCTGGTACCGAGCCAATGCCATGACCGCCGCCAATGGCGGATGCATTGACGCCAGCCTTCATGTGACGCCGCAAATGGAAACAGGTCTTCATGTGCTTCAAGCGCTGCATAAATCGATGCTTGTGCCGATGCGTACGAAATTTGGGATTCTGCGAGGCGAGCGGATCAAATTGTGTCATATTGACCATGCCATCATCTGGCAGCACCGTCTCAATCCAAATGCGACAAATGTTGTCCAGGCACGATGTGACCAGCATATTGGCCACCGAGCCCTTGGGCATATATTTGCTCGTCTTTCTCCACACAATGTTCGAGACAGCGCGCGGATGTGCGATGTACACATATGTGAAATTTAAATCTCCAGCTGAAACTGGTCCTCCTACTCCGACTCCGACTCCTACGCCTGCTGCGCTACCGGTAGCAGAGCCGGATGCGGCATCGTGTGGAGCTTTGGCTGGGAATAGCACCTGCTTATTCTCGTACCAGATCTTGACTAGACGATCGTTGCGGCCGCAGGTGGCAAACAAAGTGCCATCGGGACTAAATGCCATATGATAAATGGGTATGGCCGTCTGGCAGGACCATATGTTCTCCCACGTGGATACATCATCCCCTTGCGAAGTGGACGTCTGTTTGGTCTCCTTGCTCTCGCCAATCTCAAACTTAACGCCTGCCAAAAGACGGAAGAGAAGGCAAAAGTTTAAAATCAATTTCATTCTCCATGGAATAGTATCTGTATTATCATTCCTCACCCGTGTGCTCCTCCTCCTGCGGGTGTGTGGGCGACTTGCTTTTCCAGAGCTGTATATTCGTGCCACCTGTTAGAAGACGTGTGCCTTCCAAGTTCCACGACAATGTCACCACATTCGAATGGCTGGTAAATGAACCCGTCTGCACCCATCTAAAAGATTGTGTAACGAACTTTCAATCACCATCAATCACAGCTGTGTCTATTTTTGCACTCACCTGTAGTCGAGAAAGTGTGTATTATGTTTGCTCGACTCAATCACTGGCGTCGGCTCGAAAATGCAAATCTTATTCTCATAGGCAGCCGCAATTTTGCCCGTATCGGTGCTACAGTCGAGGGCCGATATCTTTACATAGCCATGATTGGCGCCCGGTATAATTTGGACGCGTTCGAAAGTGCTCGCCAAAATGACCACATTGCAGCCGGCGGCATATGCCTGTTGAATAAGCAAATGAAACATTCATTAATCATCCAGAATCACATCTATATATACATTATAACAGTATTATCAACCATGAAATACTTCTATATCTTGGCTGATTAACTACTTGACGACTGACTCAAATGCTCATCAATCATCACATACTACTATGTATATACTTAAAACTAATCAATTTATTAAACAATTCAACTTCTGTTGGTTGAGTGACTAATTGACTGATTGACTGACTGACTGACTGTGTAGACACAAGCTTACATCATACAGCATATGATCTCATCAATTTAATGTTTCATAGACATTTACTAAACAGTCCGTAATGATGAAATTCTGCTGATTGATGGATTGATTAAGTGATTCATCGAGCATATGAACACCCTTAAGGGCTAATTGATTGATTAACGCTTCGATCAATAGTTTATAATAAAATCATTTTGAGCTCATTGATGATTGATCAACTGATTGATCGTAGTAGGAATTATATAATAACATATATAAATACATATATCCTATAGCCTATAGCCTACAGCTATAGATGGGACTAATGAGTTTATAATAAGAAAATAAATCAGGTTGTGCTGATTGATGATCGATTAATCGATTGACTAACTGTTTGCGCATATATATAAATCATATCTTATCAACTTTTTAACAATTTCTGATTAGATTATTGCTTAAAAAGTAATAAATCTGTTTAGTTCCTATAATTGACGAAAAACAAAACTATTTGCGCTGTCTGATTAGCTGATTGACAGACTATACCGATTGATAGCAGGAGTGCAGAGGCTTTTAGTCATGTTGATATCAATTTTAAAGTAGGAATTAACTAAAGTAATACAAACACAAATGGGAAAACCTAAAAGCATTATTCCCCAGCCATTTATAGAATTGTTGTAAGACACGCTAGAAGAACAAGCACTTGGCTCACTCTCTCTCTTTCTCTGAAACTTTAGGCACATAAATGAATCAAATAAACAGCAAACTGATGACAAATTCTTTTAGAAAATCAAATGTCACGTGCCAAGCACATAATAGAAAATATAGTATGCATCATTTACCATATCTATAGATTGATTATAAAGATAACGAACGATTAGATGTGTGTATGTATGCACATTATTAGAATTAGACGCTGGAAGACGTGAAAGGGGAATGGCTAGGGGTACAGCAAGTGACCGTGAAGGACCAACTTTGAACTGTGACTCAGAACTGGGACAAGGCTATTGTGAAGAAAGGGTCATTGAGTGATGTAATATATAAATATATATATATATATGTTATAAATGCAAACAGGTACAACAGCTATGATACCCATTAAACTATAATAATTGAGACAATAAATGGCTGTGACCAAAAAAAAAAATGTTGAGAATTCATTTGAATAGTCATCAGAAGTCGTATGGATGCAAATTAAAATTGAAATTCCGGCATAAAGCTAATTTAGACCAATTTGGTTTCATACCGGATTGTACAGGAAAGGTTTCGCTTTTCGATATCATAAAAAAATGTTGAGAAAAGCTAAATTAAATCGTTGCCCTTGTATAAGAGTCGCTTAACTATTGGCCAGCAGCAGCTGCTGCTGTTAGGTAGGTTCGTTTCCTTATCTTTCTTTCTTTCTTTCTATTTATTTTTTTTTTTTAGTTGAGTTTAGTTTGAGCTGTTTTCCCCCCTCTGACATGTGTGTTCATTATCTTAAGTAGGAGCCAAAGCAAGATATGGCTGCGGATAATTTCTTGCGTCAAGGCCAGCAAGGCTCAATGCTGTGATACTTGTGCCGCCCAATGCCAGATGGCGCCACAGTATACATATGTGTGTATGTGTGTGTGTGCATGTGTGAGTGCCTGCCTATTTTTCAAGTTCAGCTATGCCTTTTCTTGTTTCTTTATATTAATAGTTGTTGCACACAAACAAACAAACACATACATAAATATTATAAAAATACAATTGAAATGATGGCATTTACATAGTTAAATGAATGGGTGGCAATGTCAACAGCAGCGGCGGCGGCTCGTAGCTCATTACAGAATATAATGCAGATGTGTACACACTGTACACACACACACACAGAGTCATGTGCAGCTGTTGGCATTTTCAAATTAATTTTTTTGCACAAAAAAAAATAAAACAATAAATAATATGAATAAGAATAGTGTGCGCGGGCGGAAGGGCAGTGTTGCTACACTTATTTCTACATATTTATTATTTAACTATTCGAGTTAATTATGCTTGTGACTTCTTAATTACAAAAAAAATGAAGAGAAGAAAGAAACAGATCTCAGGCGCAAGCGGTAAACAAATAAGCGCAAACAGCGCGCGTGTATGGGTGGAAGGGGTTACCGTTAGTAATTAATATTTGATATGTATGTATATGTTTGTATGTACATAACACATGCATACGGACATGCGGACACACATACACATGATCATAAAAATAAACGACTTCAGCTACAGTCGCCACATTATAAATGCGTGCTCACGACAAAGCACACAAAATAATAATAAAAGAAAAAACAAAAACGATAAACGAAAAACGAATTTTTGCAGCATTTTATGGGCCATGTATAATTTATTTGTTATTGACGTTTTGATTGTCTGACAACATTTGGCGAGGATTGCATTTGCAGGCTGCAGGGCAGCACGCACTTACAAGCACCCACACACACACACACACACACACACATATATATATATATATATATATATATATATATATATATATATATATATATATATATATATATATATATATACATATATAGATAAAGATGTGCCTAGTTGTATGTATGTTTATCGAATTTAGGGCATCAAAGGCCATTTGACCAATCGAATTTTACATGTACGTACGCAAAAGCTGCGTATGCATGCGTGCGCGTGTGCTTCTGCATGTGTACGCCTGTTTGTGTGTGTACATGAGTGCGTAAGGCAACGTGAGAGGCTTGTTTACAGCCAAAGCACTTGACCTTTAAATGTAATTAAAAGCCAGAAAACATGTTAATACATTGATTTCAAATTGGAATACCGTGAAAAATTGTTTGTTTGCTGGATTTATCGAAACAGAAAGAAAAAATACACACACGCAAGCATTCAGCGACAACAACAACACCAGCTGAAGCAGTTAACAGTTGTTATCGAATTTACACAAAATGAAAAAAAAAAAATAATTTGCTTTGGATTTAATTGACCACAGCTAGACAGACGGACGGACAGCGACAGCGACAGCTAGTGACAGCCAAGCATCACATTTATTTATATGTACTCACACACTCAGGGTGTATATACAAGCATGCATATGTAAATAAAAACATTAAAATCCCCTTTGGGCCAATCGGAATTGGATATTCCATTTGGAAATCGTAAAATGACAATCTTATTGGAAAATGTGGTACATACAATGGTTGTACCCTTAAGTATCTAACGTACCTACATAAATACAAGTCTACCTATATATATATATATATATATATATATATATATATATATATATATATATATATATATATATGTATATATATTTATATATATATATATATTTATATATATATATGTATATATATATGACTGTCGTACGTATGTAAGTGTTTGCATGCATGTGAGAGTGTGTTTGCAGGTTGTACAATATGATGGATGCGTGATAAAAACGAAAACGAACAGCAAAAAAAATGAAAAAAAAACTTGGTAATCGTAATCGCTCGTATTCTTACTGTAAATGGTATGCCTTCCACGGAGCCAATTGCGAAGCACCGGTCACCCGCATTGCAGGCACCGCTCAATATTTGATGACAATTCATTATTTGTTACAATTGGATATCACATCACAGCGCACAAAGTAATATTCTTGATTCTTTGGTTTGGTTACTAGCACGATTTTTTCTTTGTAAAACGACAACAAAGTGATGAGTGACATTACATAAAAATGTAGGCCAAATAGTGATGGACGCTATCGACTAGTGCTATCGAACGGTGTTAGTATCTAACTGTCGTATCGATACGTACACTACAAGGTATGATGTTCTAAGCAAAATACCTTATCGATATCAAACATTTGCCTGCTTATTTGACATATTTGCTATCGATATATAATAATATCGACGAATAATTTGCAACACTGCACATCCAAACACCGTGTATAGTTTGACTGCTTGCATGGACTTACTAATTGTAAAATCATAGTTGTTGGTTTTGTATTAGTTTGGCGTATATTCAAATAGCAAAATGGCCGCTGGTCCAATTGCTGAACGTAACCAAGGTAAGCCACAGCTGTACATATTCATCTACTTGTTATATTGAAACGTTTTCGTTCCCCTCCAAAATAGATGCCACCATTTATGCCGGCGGCCTGGACGACAAAGTTTCAGAGACGTTACTATGGGAGCTGTTCGTTCAAGCCGGCCCAGTTGGTAAGTTGCAGCTAATAAGTGGCGTTTGCATTGCCATAACTGTTGTGTCTTACAGTCAACGTGCACATGCCCAAAGATCGGGTCACACAAATGCATCAGGGTTACGGATTTGTTGAGTTCCTAAGCGAAGAGGACGCTGATTATGCGATCAAAATCATGAATATGATTAAGCTGTATGGCAAGCCTATACGAGTCAACAAGGCATCGGCACATCAAAAGAATCTCGACGTTGGCGCCAACATTTTCATTGGCAATCTAGACGTCGAAGTAGATGAGAAGCTACTCTATGATACCTTCTCCGCTTTTGGAGTGATCCTGCAAACCCCAAAGATTATGCGTGATCCAGAGACTGGAAAATCGAAAGGTTTTGCCTTCATCAATTTTGCGAGCTTCGAGGCTAGCGATGCTGCCATGGATGCCATGAATGGACAATATCTATGCAATCGTCCCATCTCGGTTTCATACGCTTTTAAGAAGGATCACAAGGGCGAGCGCCATGGCTCGGCAGCTGAACGTTTGCTGGCCGCACAAAATCCCTCGGCACATGCGGATCGACCACATCAACTGTTCGCAGATGCGCCCGTACAGAATTTGATGCCTGTTATGCCAGGCCAAATGATGCCGCCACCGATGATGGCACCGCCGCCTCCAGTGGTGCCCGTGTCGGCAAATAACATGGGCATGATAGCACCACCGCCGCCGGTGCCGCAGCCTACACCGTTTCCAGCTACCATACCACCGCCACCGCTGCCGCCCATGGCCGGTGGTCAGCCGCCACTACCTCCTACCATGGGTATACCGCCGCCGCCACGCATGCTCCAGCCACCAAATGCATGGGCACCACCCGGCATGCCAGCACCGCCGCCGCGTCCTCCGCCAACAAATTGGCGTCCGCCGCCCGTGCCCTTCGCACCGGCCCCCTTCTCTCGTCCCTATCAACCGGATGGCTATCAGTACTAGGTCATCCAACTATTGTATAGCCTTAGCCCGTAGTTATACAATTAATGAGACGACCCAATAAAAATGACAACAAATTTTTATAACACCAAACAAAAACTTCTTTTGATCATTGACACGGGAGAGAAAGAGAAAGAGAGATATAAATATAAATATTTTGCATACAGAAATATGTTAGTATCCCAGTCTTTATAACTTAGCAAATCTGTATATGGAGGACATTCAAACTTCATATAAACAACTTTCTTATTCTCCACTTCTTTTTCTTGATGGTTTATTTTATTCGTAACATTTTGAATAAAGAACAAACGATTTATCCGATATCCGACATTTGAAAGATCACAGCTAAATGAATCTTGACTGCAGATCAGATCGGATCGAATCATGTTGTACAACATTTATAATATCGATTTACTATATCCATATAGCACATACAACATTTATAGCATTAATAATATAATATATCAATTTTTGTATTTTTCTCTTCATTTTTTCTTTTAAATATTGTCACCGAAAAATGTTCACAAGTTTTTGGTTTACTCAAAATATTTGTCCAAAAGGTTACTTCAAAATTATCTTAATACATTTAGTAATAATTAACAATAACGTTTATAAATAAACTTTTTTTGTTTTTTTTTTTTGGATAATGCAAAAAGCGATGCAAATGCCAAATGCAAATATTTATGGAACAGCACAAAAACCGATTTCGATTTGGAACAGATGTGTATATACACACGCATATATATAGCTATCAGATATACATATATATATATGGTGCACATATGTATTTACATTTGCCTTAATTATAATTAAATCAGCATTCGCGAATTTCATTAGCTAACTATAACATGGAATCCAACAGATGCCGCATACATTCAGTATACAGTTATACGTATTTATATATATATATATATAGACAAATTTTAGACCGTTGTCTGCACATTCTGCACGGCCTTGGAGAGCTCCACCTTGGAAGGTATTAAATAAAATGCTGGCGTCATCGTCTCGCCGCAAGGACATTGGCAGGCTGCAAAGACAAATATATAGATAGATATAAGTCGGCAAGGCCCAAGATTATTGGATATATATATAAGAGTTGTCTTGCCATCCATTCGCAAAGCTATTAAGTATAAGATATAAGCAAATATAAGTATAAGACTTGTCCCTACCATTCGCAGAACTAAACTTGCGAATAAGAAATATGTATAATAGCATAAGAGCTAACTCTCCTATCATCAGCCATCAGCCATCAGCTGGCTAAGTTTGGCCATCAATAAGTATAAGATGTACAATAATAAGTATAAGAGTTATCTGTTCTACAATACAATGGATAGAGTTGACAATTGATATAGGAGCTTATAAGAGTTGTTGCGCCTACCATTCACCCAGCTAAAGTTGCCAATTTTCTGCTCGCATTTGGGACAGTAGAGTCTGCCCTGGGTGTTCAACATGATGCGATGCATCCAGGCGATGGGCTCTACAAATAGTAAACTGCGACAATTGTTGCTGGAGCCAGAGACAGCGGCGGCAGCAGCGGCGGCGGTGACGAGATTCTCGTGACTAGGCGAACCTAGCGAAGCTTTGCGTATGCGCTCCGCCAGCTGGTCGAGCAGTCGCGGCTCCGAGCCTGATCCAGTGGCTTCGGCAAGCTGTTGCTGTTGCTGTTGTTCGTGCTCCTGTAACTGGTCCTGTTCCTGTTGCTGTGGCATGCCACGAGGTCGATGCTCCAGCACATGAGACTTGGAGGCGAGCACACGTCGACAGCGGCGACAGCGAAAAACAATTGGTTCGGGATTCTCACGTGTGATATCCGGATCGGGACGCACCACACTATGGAAGCTCTGTGGCAAGATTTTAGCCTTGCGCATTTGCTCGCCAGCAAGACGCAAGCGATGCATCTTATAGCGCTGATAGTTGGGATCGATTTTATAGCCCATACGGCGGAAGAGCTTCAGCTGTGCCACAAATCCCGCATTGGGCTGCACAAAGCGGCGCTTGGCCAGCACCAGCTCATATGCTGGCTGATAGTCCAGACCATGACGTTTCATCATGTAGGCAATCACTGCCGACGAGCTACGACTGACTCCAAAGTAGCTACGGAATGTACATGTATATATATATATATATGTAAGATAAAGCAGTCTATATATCAACATATCTGTTATCATTACCAATGGACGAGGACATTGTTTTGTTGCTCCAAAGCCTCAGCTATGAACTGCACGCAAGCCTCCAGATGTTGTAAGATATCCTCGCGTGGCATGTCCGAAACTGCAATAATACAAAAATATAATCAATGCTTAATATGGTACATATCTATTTATATAGTATATCTGACTCCCACATACTCTGCACATATTTGGTTGTTAGGAAACTCGCCTCCACAATATGCTGCGGCAGAGGCACAGAGTCCAGCGTTAATATATGTGTTATTTTAAAGGCTTTGAGCGTCTCCATGTGCGTAGCTGCCGTCAAATTGCCTGCAATATAGATACATATATATATATATATATATACAGTCTGTCAAGAAACACTTTACACAGTGGAAAAAATCTCAATTTTTTGACTTTATGTAAAAAAATAAAGAGTTTTTGTTTAATTTAACTAATTTTTTTTAATGGTTAACTGTTTAATAGGTATTTTTAAATCAAATTATAGAAAACAGAAACAAAAACAATAATGGTGAAACTTAAAAAACAACAAAAACTTAGATTACTCATATTTTACACTGTCAAGAAACTCTTTACACACTTCTTATATATTGTTCTAAATTTAAAATGTAAAACTAATTATAACTTATTTTGAAATACTTAATATTTAGTATGGCCCCCCTTAGCATTCTGTACATGTTGGAGTCTTCTTTTCATTGAGTTGACCAAGTTTTGAATATACTCTAGGGGTATCTTCTGCCACTCTTCCAGTACGAAAGCTTTTAGCTGTCCACGGTTGGTTGGATTCCTTTTTCCAACCTTTTTCTTTAAATAAGACCACGCATGTTCGATTGGGTTGAGATCTGGGCTGTGGGGTGGTGTATCCAAGACCTTTCCGCAGTTGTAAAGCAACCAATTACGTACATTATACTCCTTATGTTTTGGATCGTTGTCTTGGTAAAATTTAAAAGTTGGCCGATTTTCACTAATAAAGCCAAATTTGGTTGCGCTTTGGTGTAAATTTGTCTTCAAAATTTGAAAATATTGCTCGGCATTCATTGTGTTTTCAATGAATACCAATTCACCGACTCCTTGGCTGGAAATGCAGGCCCAAACCATAACCGACAGCTTTCCAAATTTGACTGTTGGAATGATATTCGCTTTGTCGTAAGCTTTAGAGACCTTTCGCCATACTTTGGGCGGACCTTCGTTGTAATACAACATTATTTTGGTCTCGTCGCAAAATATAACGTCCTTCCAATACTCCTCTGGGTGCCTAAGCATAGTAAGAGCAAAACAGAAGCGCTTTTCCACATTTGTCGACGACAGCAAGGGTTTCTTACGTGCCACTTTCGAAGAATACCCATGCCGTAGAATAGCCTGACGGATCGTTTCGTGGGACACATCCACACCACACTCTTCTTTGAGCTCCTTGGCAAGAGTTCTGGTCGAGATTTGGGGATTTGATTTGATCTTTCGCATCATAAGGCGGCTTGCCCGATCAGATATCTTTTTTTTTCGGCCACCCACACCCTTTGCCTCAAGTCTTCCCTCATTTTCCGTGCGACTGAGAACGTTGTATATGGTTTTTCTTGACACAGAAAACATTTCCACTAATTCTGGAACTGATTTGCCCAACTGCCGATTGTAGAAGATCAATTGGACAACATCGAAGCTTAATCTCTTTCCGGGCATTATTAATCAAAATTTGTATTGCTTTTATATGTGTACTCAGCCAAATTTCGCACAAAGTGAAAAATAAACACAAAAATAGAGATGCATAGACAGATTCTAAAGGCATAGTTAACGGTAAAGCCCCGTTATTTCTTAGAATCAGAGCAAAACAGATGAAGAGAACAAAATGTGTAAAGAGTTTCTTGACAGTGTAAAATATGAGTAATCTAAGTTTTTGTTGTTTTTAAGTTTCACCATTATTGTTTTTGTTTCTGTTTTCTATAATTTGATTTAAAAATACCTATTAAACAGTTAACCATTAAAAAAATTAGTTAAATTAAACAAAAACTCTTTATTTTTTTATATAAAGTCAAAAAATTGAGATTTTTTCCACTGTGTAAAGTGTTTCTTGACAGACTGTATATATATATATATACGTTCATGTTCATGTTCATACTTATAAGCGTATGTATATATGTATATAACAGATGGTCGGTTAGCTACTGCTGCGGCTTACCCAGAAACAAACCCGTTTCAACTTCATCTATACTAACGGGTCCGCCATTGAAGTCCTGCCGCGTTAATGTGCCACTGTCCTGTCGTTTGCCACGCGCTGCTGTTGCAGGCTCCATGCTGCACGCTCAAGGGCAGCAGCGGGCTGCAACGACAATCAACAAAAACGGCAACTGTTGCTCTTAACGGTTGCGAAATTGCGCTCACACTATTGCAACTGACAGCTGCATGGCAATTGTGGCAGTTTTTTCCTTGTTGTTGCACTATTTGCTGCTCCTCGTTTAATGGCAGCTCCTCACACGCCGCGCCCGCAGCATTGGAAATGGCATTGCGCTGTTGCTGCCTTCTACTTGTAAAGCACAAATTTTCATGCTGCCCTGATCCGCACTTAACGAGGGCCACCATATAGCGCCAAATTTGTGCGCAATTCTGTTGACTCGTACTGCGCATGACGTCACAAATACAAACATACAACATACAGATACAGATACAACATACAGACATACGATTAATTAATTATTTATAATAATATTCCTTAGAATAGTATTCAAATAGCGTATATTCATTTATAAAAAGCTTCTATTGACTAAACAAATAAAGGCTTTATTTGCAATACATGACAGCAATGACGTCATGCTGATAAATGCCGAACAGAAGACCTGTACAATGCATTACCATGTGCCCTATTTCTAGAGTACAATAAAATATCGATAGCCAATTGAAGAGATGCACGATAAGAAGTGCTAAAAATGGCTAATTGTTTGAATTAAGCTTGTTAACAGCTAAGCTCTTAAGAAAATAGCCGTTAAATGGCTAAAACTTACGGAAATGTAAAAATTATATTATATTTTAGCTTGCACACATCCGCCTATTCATTAATAACACAATATATAAAGAACAAACTTAATATCTAACTTTCTTTAATAATTAATCATGTTTCAAAAAGTTGACTATGTACCATACTGGCTGATTAATGAAAATCAAGAAAATTGACAAAACAGCAGAATACTGGGTTGACTTACAAAAAATACAGATCTGACTTCAAAAAAGCTATTAGGGGAACACTAATTTGCAATATCGATAACATTCAATGCGCGCACTTTATGCAATCGATAGACAATCACCAATTATCTCTAATATATAGACCACGACGTTGACGGCACCGGCTAACACACAAAACAAATCAAATAGAAATAAATATTAACAAAAAATGACTACGCTGCGACCATTCACCTGTGATGACCTCTTCAAATACAATAATGTGTAAGTACACAGTACGTGTATATATATATATATATTTATACACATGTACAATGGCACAAATACAGCTAGTCTATTTCAGGAATTTTGATCCGCTCACAGAAACATACGGGCTCTCATTTTACACACAATATTTAGCCAAATGGCCGGAGTACTTTCAACTAGCAGAATCGCCCAGTGGGCACATAATGGGCTACAGTAAGTAAATATGTGACTACCATTTTCTCATATATATATATTTAAATGTTCTATAGTTATGGGCAAAGTTGAGGGCCATATGGACAATTGGCATGGACATGTAACGGCTCTAACCGTTTCGCCCGATTACCGCCGATTGGGTCTGGCGGGGCTGCTTATGAACTTTCTAGAGGATATATCCGAGAAGTAGTTATTATATATATGCATAAAGTAGGTCTAAACCTTTTCTTGTTCTTGCAGAAAACGCGCATACTTCGTGGATCTTTTTGTGCGTAAAAGCAATAAAGTGGCCATAAATATGTACAAAAATCTAGGCTATATTATATATCGTACCATACTTGAGTATTACTGGGGTGAACAGGACGAGGATGCGTATGGCAAGTGCTTAGAATCTAAATTATTGAGCGAGTGAGTGATTGATTGGTTGATTTGATTTGATTGGTTACAGATATGCGAAAGGCGCTGTCGCGAGATGTGAATAAGGAATCGGTTATACCATATACGCAACCTGTACGATTGGAAGATATAGATATGAATTGATATCCACCCAATACTGCCCGCATTCGCATTTATGTTTAACTATGATACTGATTCATCAATCTATTGCATTTCGCTTACAAATTTTTAGTTCAACAACGGCAACAAAAAAGCAAAAAAAAAATTGTATCTAATCTGGAGTTATAAACCCTACAAATCAATTTGCTAACTCTCAAAAAAAAAAACAGAAAAGAAAAGAAAACCCCTAGTTCGAATCACCCAAAATTCCTAGTTGGATTATAACAGATATTGTAATCCATATGTTAATAATACTTCTTATACGCATACATATATATATATATATATATATAATTCTAATGAATTTGTTATCAGTAAATAAGACTTCTTAATGCCGATTACATAACTATCACAAAACGAATGTTCTCACTGAAACTTTAAGGTAAATAATATAGTTTATCCTTTACAAATTGTAGCTAACCCTATATCATATTCTCTATTTGCATATCTGTATATGTCATTTGTTCTAATCAAATTAAAAAAAAAAAAACAATTTTTGCAGGTGACAATGCGTGAGTTGCGCCACCAAATGCGGCAGCAAGCCAAATGCGAATAACGGAATATTTTCTCCATCCGTAACAAACAAGGAAGATATTTATTTTTTATCAATTTTCTATTTCTTTTCCAATTTCAATTTGTAGGTCCAATTTAATAAATTTATAGTTGTCCAGAAGAATGTTTAAATATACATATATATTAGGATTTTATATTAGGATTTATATATATATATATATGGGAAAATATGTACGTGTGTGTGTAAACTAGTTTTTAAAAAATAAAACAAAAGCCCAAATACAGAAGAAACCAACTTTTTTCCTTTAGAACACGTCAAAGTCAACTATCTCGCTCTAAAAAATTACCGTTTAGCAAGCTCTTTGATTCCCAGGAAAATTTGAATTGAGATTTTCGACTTGTAAGCGCAGCTAATGACAGCACTTATCATAAATATGAAATTCAAGACGAAAATAGTGCAGAAATCATTATTTTGCCAAGGTCTAAGCAATCAGCTAACTTATTTATGTGAAAAGAAAATTACTTTGGACTTAAAGACTGTTTTAATTAAAATGGAAATAACGGGTTTTCATAACCGTTTCAAACATACGTGCCTAAACTCAAATAAGGGAAATTATTTGTTAGTGTTCAGTAGATAAATAAATATCCCTATGCAAAATGCATGTACACGATTGGGTGTGTAAGTGGAAATAAATGAGTAAGGTAACGGTTCAACAATTAGAGCTGACATAAGAGGAAGCACAAAAGATGAATGCACGTAAGAGTACTCAATATATTTGTAAATATGTACATATGCTACTACGAATGAAAAACTATATGAGAAAATATGCATGCATGTAAATACTTATATGTATATATATGCATGTATTACACACATTCGAACGTAGTACGTAGAGCCATTTGTTCTTGGCTCTGTAAGTGGATCTAAACAAATTTCCAAACCCAATATATTCGCCGCTTCGGCCGCAATACGATGAGCGACGGACAGCAACGTGTGGATTGCCTTCTCTCTTTTTCGCGTGTGTCACGCTCTAGCTGTGTATGTGTATGTGTGAGTGTGTCTGTGTATACTTGTACCAGTATAAATGTGCATGTGTTGAGTATGTGTTTTGTATCTGTCGCTTTTTAAGAACATACGAAACAAAAATTCAGCTTGCGTTTTGCTACTGTAGGGTATCTTTGGCGCAACGAAGCAGCCGACCATTTGTCTTCTCATCTAATTATCATTAAAAGTTTTGCGGTACGAAAATGTGGGCATAATAGAGCCACATTCAGATTCACTGCGAGATTGAGACTCAGTCGTTTAGTTTCATATTCCCATTTCATGCATATAAAACTCGTTTCAAGTTGAATTTTTGCCAGCAATGTGGCAACGCTGCGCCCCACAGCAACAGCAACTACAACGCCAAACATGACGGATACCGATGTGCCATTGTATGCGTGGAAATGTGTGTGTGTGCGAGAAACCGAACATAGGGTAAAAATAAGCGAACCACAAACAGTCAACAGCTACAGAGCTAAATTGCAGCTGCTATACGCGTCGCCGACGACGACGACGAATAGGGTAAGTAAAAATCAGGCAACAGCAACAACAACAACAACGAATAATGCGGCAAAGCGCAAATGACGCTAAAGCCGAGCCAAAGACGCAGATGGTAAAACGAACGAATGCGAACACGAACGTTACAAAAACAACAACAACGGCATCAGCAACGAACGTACATACAACGTTGAGCGTATGTATGAATGCAAGCATACGAAGCGATAAACTGCCAGGGGCGTTCCGAACGGGGTACAGCGACATTTGTACACATTGATGGATGGTTGGATGAATGTACGGATTGTACATAAATTGCGCACTCATGTCAGAAAGTAATTATTTGTATTTGTTGCCGTTGCTGCTGTTGTTGTTCTCGTGGTTGCTGTTATGGATGAGTACAAATGCGGCAGGCGGCAGTTGGCAGTCGGCAATGGTTGCAACAACCCCTATAAATGGTGGCTGCGACGCCGCTGTTACTGCCGCTTGTAGCGAACAGCAAGCGACAAGCATTGAATACGAATGAACGTTCGAAAGTGGAAACGACGATAAAGCGGTGCGCACACAGTCGTGCGGCAACGAGGGGTGAGCCGCCGCTGCTGCTGCTGCTACTTCTGCTGCTGTTGCTGTTGCTGCCACTGGCCACTGGCAACTGGCAACTGGCAATTGAAAGACACACAACTTCAGTTCCACTCATAGTCATTCGGGGCGAGTCAGAGATAAGGCGCTCCTGCAGTTCGGAGTAGTATTCTAGCGCGCACGCACACAGCTGCATCCTTGTTTGTTTTTTTCTTTCTGTTTTTTGTTTTTTCGTTAAATTTCTTTTTTCGTGCTCGTGCAGCCCCTGCTCAGCGACGCCACTGGCATTCAAGGCAGAGGCAGCGACTACTGCTAGCTTTATAGCTGGCTGGCTCTGGCACTGGCTGTTTTGCTGACTGCCTCGCTGTGGACAGAACGAAAGACAGGCGGCAACTAAAGCGGCGGTCGCAAGCGAAATTTGTTTAATATTAAATACAAATACAAATACAAGATTAACAACAACAACAGCAGCAGTAACGACGACGCTCGACGTACTAGAAACAACTATAATAATAAGAATAACATACATAAAATAAAATAAAAAATAACGGCAAATCAAAAAAGAAACGAAGACGACGAGTAGCGGCGGTAGCGGAGTACACAGGCTATACGAAACGTTTTTGAAAAACGCTAAAAGGTAAGCACAAGCAGCTGCACTCGCATACGACTACGAATATTCGCGTTCGCGTCCGCATTCGCATTCGCATTTGAAATTCGCAAATCGCATTTGGCTGGCCTCCTCTGGGCAACCCGTGTCTGCGACTTCGACAAACAGCTCTCAAACAGAAACTGCAGCTAAATGATGTTATGTTTTAGTTGTTAGTTGTGAGCAAATACACATGTATGTTTTAAATTCGTATAGTGCTTCGTAATATTTCCCATTTTTATTCTCTTTTCCAAAATACAATATATATATATGAAAAGAAATTTCGTTGCCCCGTTTCGCCTTAATGGTGGTAGTGTATGTGTGTGTGTATTTGTTAGTGTATGTGTGAATCGCACGACTATATATATAATATATATATATATATGTGAATGTGTATGTGTGTAAGCGAGTTGTTTGCATGTGTATGAGTGTGTGTGTGTGCATGCTTGTGTATTTGAATGTGTGCGTGCGAAAGACCGACAACGACGTCGACGACGGCCAGTAAAAAGAACCCGACTGACTGTTGGTGTGGACTGCGACTGGTGCGGAGAGTAAAATTCGATTTGCTGTGCCCTGAAAAATTGCGAATTGCAAACGAAATGTGATTATCGGTATTGAAAAATTCTGCTGACAAATTGACATAAAAAAATAAAATAATTAAATAAAAATAAATGATAAACGGACGGTGAATAATTGTAAATTATAAATCGGCAATTATTTAACGGTGTATGCAAACAGCATACGGCAACGCTGTCATTTATTTTTTTTCCTTTTTCTTGCTGTGGATGTTTTAACCGTAATGCTAATTTCTGTGTCGCTTGTGTTTTCGCGTTGCCTGCTATATACATCTTCTTCTTCTCTATTTTCATGCCAACGTTTCGCCGGCAACAACTATAACAACTACTGTGACGGCTACATCAATAAAAACAACAACAATCACATCAAATGGAAATTGTATCGATAACGATAGTAGCCGTAGGCTAATCGATAGACATACTGAAGAGGCAAATAGAACGTCCCATACAATCTGTAACACACTCACATATATATATATACATATATATATATATGTATATATACATATACATACACATATACACACAGTACATTAGCGTATACAATTCAACATTAATCGATAAACGATCAACAAGAAGAACAACAACAGAAAAATGTCAAACGGCAAGGCGACAGCTTCGTTCTTTGAGAACGGGAGCACCACACAGTTTGAATACTGCTATGAACTGTATCCGCAGGTGCTAAAGATTAAGGCCGAAAAGCGTAGCAAGAAGCCACAAGAGCTAATCCGTTTAGATCAATGGTATCAAAATGAACTGCCCGGTTTGATAAAAGCGCGAGGGAAAGACGCCCATTTGGTATACGATGAACTTGTTCAGGCCATGAAATGGAAACAATCAAGGGGCAAATTTTATCCACAATTATCATATTTGGTCAAGGTGAATACACCACGTGCAGTCATTCAGGAGACAAAGAAGGCCTTTCGCAAGCTACCGAATTTGGAGCAGGCGATCACAGCTTTATCGAACCTCAAAGGTGTCGGCACCACAATGGCATCCGCCTTGCTAACAGCCGCCGCCCCCGATTCAGCACCGTTTATGGCCGATGAATGCTTGATGGCCATACCAGAGATCGAGGGCATAGATTATACGACCAAGGAGTACCTCAATTTTGTGCAGCACATTCAGGCAACAGTGGAGCGACTTAATGCGGAGGTCGGTGGCGATACGCCGCATTGGTCACCGCATCGCGTTGAACTGGCGCTCTGGGCGCACTATGTGGCCAATGACCTCAGTCCCGAGCTGCTCGATGATATGCCATCACCAACGGCAGCAGCTAATACAAATGGTAGCCTGAGCAAGGCGAGCAAGGTACTCGATGGCGAGGACACCAACGATGGCGTCGCTGTCGATGTGGATGAGGATGAGAGCCTCGGTGCAGGTGAGATCAATGATCTAGAGAAGGCAACCAAGAGTTATATTAGAGTAACGTATATATATATTGATCAATCGCTAATCTACATTGATTTGAAACTTGGCTTAGCGACAAAATCGTTTTCGTGTAGGCTGTAAATCGGCTCACTATATGCAGTGTATAGATATATAGACAGATCGATAGATGCTTATATGTATATATGAATATTCACATATTATCTGTATTAATGACTTTAATCTTTTTCTCAATCGAAATCCAGGTGGTCGGAATACGGCAACAGAATCGGAGACAGAGAATGAGAATACCAATCCGATATCGTTGACGCCGCTTGGCAATTCGAGTGGTGGCGTTGGCGGCGGCAAGAGCAACAATAACAGCAACAGCAACAACAGTAGCAACAGCAACAATAACAACAATAGCAACAACAACAACACTGCCGCCTTGCAGGATGGCGACTCTAACTTTGTATCGAATGATTCCACCTCACAGGAGCCGAACATTGATGACAACACCACACAGACAACGGCCACCACCACATCGACAGAAGATGGTGAGCCGATGGGCGTGGCAACGCCACTTGCCTCCGACTCGGAAAGCAATCTCGAGGCGCCGCTCAAGAGTCGATTGGCTGCGGTTGGAGTTTGTATTGGCACAGGAGCAGGAGCTGTAACTGGATCAGGAACAGGAGCAGCTGTTGCCCAATCGCACAACAACAGCAAGCAGATCAATAACAATGGACAAAGCGCTGCACAACCAGCAGTAGCGGCAGCTGCAGTAGCAGAACAATTGGGAGGAGCAGTAGCAGGTGCAGCAGTAGCAGCTACTCCAACAGCAGCCAATGGTAATGGCAATGGCGTTCTCTCGCTTGGTGGTAGTGCGTCGGTAGCGACGAATCAAGTTGATGACGATGATGAGGAGGAAGAGGATGAGGATGAGGAAGAGGACGAGGAGGATGATGAGGATGAGGTGGACGATGAGCTAGAGGCTGATGAGAGTAACAGCAACGGCAGCAGTAATTTGCGGGCCAGCAAGTTGCAGCATTTAGCTGCAGCTGCGGCGACAGAAGCGACAACGCTAACAGCGCCATCTATTGGACAGAAGCGTACGGCGCTGCATTGCGAATTGGAGGCAAATGCTGCTGCAACTGCAACTACGGCGGTGGCTGCTGGTGAGAAATCGCCCGAGTTAAAAAAGCTGCGTAGCGACTGAGCTGAACGCAGCGCCGCAGCCGTCGCTAAGAAGCACCGTTAGGCCGCGTATATCTGGTGGAAAGACATATGTATGTAGTGCAGTTGAGTCGACATTTGAGAGCAACATTACCTACACTTTGCCACAACAACATTCAAGAAATTTTACTATTAAGCAAAACTAATTATACATATAATATATAATATATATATACAACAAAGAAAAAGAACACACACATACATACACACACATATAACAAAAAGCAGCACACACACACACACAACGAGAACATAAAAGGAGATCGAGAAGCAGCACAGCAGCAGCACTTAACATAACATAGGCGTAACAGGCAAAAATATAAAATGAGCAGAACAAGGAGAACATCCCATAACAGAGAGAACATAACACACCACACCACACTCACATTAAATAGGAACATAGTGCGGGCGCGTATTAAATGAAGTTTAAGTTCAACTCGAGGATAAAAGCAAGTAATGTTGGATTATTATATTATGATGATGATGATGATGATGATGATGATGATGATGATGATGATGATGATGATGATGATAATTGATATAAAGAGTAATAGCCATACGGAGTCCCCAATTGCAGCAGCGATTAACATATATGTGAAGTGAAAACGATAAGCAAATACATAGTAACTATTAAATCAGATACAAATTGATATTTTTACACAGTCAAATGAAACCAACATTTAAATATTAAACGAAAAAAAAAAACAAAAGATAAAAATTTACAAATGCCGCAGTTGCCCACTACATACAAGAAACGGAAGAAAAAAACAATAATTATAATAAAAAGTAATTTATATAAGTATTTAAAATTAACAATAAATCAAAAAACTTGTCGCATAAAACTCAACACATCGTCCCCCGATTGATCGCAGCCTTCCTTGATGCCCACAACACATACACGCGCTCCATCTCTCTTTCTCTCGCACCCAACCACCCATCCATACACGCTCGCTGAAACTCACCATCCTTATGCACAAGCATACATCTCCAAATACACATACACACACCCACACACACATATACATCCGCATCCCACTCTTAACAGACGACGCCGTTGTCGACGTCGACTAAGCAAAAGCAAAAACAAGAAAAAATACAAAAACTCATTTAAAACAATGCGAAATTTTTGTGGTCGTATTTGTAATAATATAATTTTTAATTTATGTGTACAACTTACTTTTTTTTTTAATACTATATATAATACTGAATTTTTTATAATTTATACGATAATATTTTTTCATTTGATTTAAAAAAAAAACTACATTTAAATTCATTTTGGCATCGATCTACTTTTATCTGTGGGGCTGAAACATCATAAATACGATACTTTTTTTAGTTTCTGCTACTTCGAATTGGTATCGGAAGCGAATCAGTTGTCAGAACACCATCTCTCAAAATTATAATAATTTTAATTGATAGAGCATAAGTTGAAAATAAATTGTGAAAAATATCAGTACAACCGAGCCAGATGCAAACCAATGAAACCTCCTTAAAGTACCTGTCGAATCAATTTCTCAATTTTTATAGTTACAAATTGCGAAAATTTGCAAATACTTTTTGAATATTGTACACAAGCGCGTTAAAGCTTGATATCGACGAGCCGCCACCAATAAGCGGTTATTGTTTGCTACTGAGATGTAAGCAACTTACTGCGAGTATTGTGTTCTTATAAGAAAAAGAACAAAAACGCGGCATAATTTGAAATATTGTAAAATTCTGCGATAATAAAGCAAATACAGGTCGTGCTGCATTAATCGAGTATTTTTGCGCACCCTTGGAATATGCTACAAAAAATACTGCTCTAAACATATCGATAGTAAATAAGTGCGGTTTTTAAAATATCGCTTAAGAATAAGAATATCGATACGCCTACAACATCCCTATTTTTAGTATTTTGTTATTTATTTATTAAAATAAGAAAAAAAAATAGAAAAAAGAAACCTGTGTCATCTGTGTGCTGTTGCGCTGTGTCGCACAATGTTTAGCAGATGTCATAATTGCAGCTAAACGCTGTGAATATGCGACAAAAACGGCAAAAACACGATCCAATACAACGTTAACTAGCTGCCGTGCACACAAACATACATACACCTAACTATATACATAAACACGCACTCAAACACATAGAAACCTTTGGACGCCACGGATTAGCAGCAGGCGAGCAGGACGGAATAACAGAGATTAGAGTGTGGATACGGCGCCATGCTCCTGGTGCGTCAGCTGTTTGGCTCATCATCCAATTCGTGGGTGCGCGCCCTCATCATCTTTGTGCTCGCCTGGGCGGTGCTCGTCTATGTGTTTGTGCTCAAGCTAACCAGCAGCCAATCCCAGAATCAAAGCCATCAAACAGTATCTGCCAACGACAATGAGTACAATGCACGGCGCATTAATCAGGCGCTGCAGCTACTGGAGCACACGGAGCGACGCAACGAGGAGCTAAAGCTGCTCATCGATGAGCTGATGAGGTATGTGCCATCAACATCATCATCGGCATCATTAGCATCAACATCATCAGCAACAAGCCACAAGTAGAACTTAAGCTGCAATTCTCGCCCACAGCCTCCACCCGCACTCAACCCATCTAATCCGCTTAAACAGCGGCCCATTAATGCGACCTTTCATATGTAAAGTGAGCAAATGATATTTTGATTCGGCTAGCCGACTAGTGAATACCCTTGCAGACATTGCTGATAATTCCATATGTAAATATTTCTATATATGGATTCAATCTATGGCATTTGCTCAATACTCCTATCTGTTATATAATAGATGACGTTGTCTATATGCTCGCTGCAAGGGTAGGCCATGAATGCTCGGTCACGCTTGCATACGCAGGCATTGACGAATGACGAATCACCACGCACAACCTGTGTCTCCCCCCTGTCTCTCTCTCTCTCTCTCTCTCTCTCTCTCTCTCTATCTGTGTGTGTGTGTGTGTGTATTTGTGTGTTGTTATCTTCAGTTGTTGTTGTTCTTACAGCGAACAGCTGGATAAGCAGAGCGCGATGAAGCTAATCCAAAGGCTGGAAAATGATTCGCACAATGCAAAGCAATCAATGGGTGATGATACGCTCTTCGAGGTGATTGCAGCAGATGCCGCTGGATTGGATCAGCAGCAGCAACAGCTGGGGCTGGGAGTGGATGCTGTCGCCCAGCTGCCTGGTCAGCCGGGCGTTGAGCCCAGCCTGGAGTACGAGTTGACGCGGCGACGCATCCACACGAACATTGCCGAAATTTGGAGCTACTTCAGCAGCGAGCTGGGCAAACTGCGCAAAGTGGTCGGCCCGGGCAATGCGGAGCTAGAGGAGTCCATACAGCAGGTGCTGCTGCAGGGCGCCGATCACAAGCGCTCGCTGCTGAGCGACATGGAGCAGCTGCGACGCGTCGACGGCTACGAGGCCTGGCGCCAACAGGAGGCCAATGAGCTGAGCGATCTGGTGCAGCGGCGACTCCATCATCTCCAAAATCCCAGCGATTGCCAAAACGCTCGCAAACTCGTCTGCAAACTGAACAAGGTTCAAGCGACAATTATTCTATCTATAAGAAATCAAGTTCCTCCATCTACTTCCCTCTACTCACTCCTATGTACACTCCTTATCATTTTTTCCCTTCTCTCCCTTCTGCATGTTTTGCTCTTTGTCATTTCTTATGCCTATAAGTATCCATACTGTAAATAGAGAGCGCATAGTTCCCTCCAGAGAGAATTCTTTTGTTTACTTTGCTTCAAATTCCTTCTGTAACTCTGCATGTTATCCATATTTGTTAATTATTCCTAGAGCTGTCTTTTTCCTCCTCTCTCGCTGTCTTTCTCCCGCAGTCAATTGCTCTTTACTACTTCTCTTTTGTGTTGTATTCGTAAACGTTACACCAATTCCAATTTGCTTTCCGTTCCTCTTCTGCTCTCTCCCCATTCGTAATTGTTTCATTTTCCATTCAATTATTTGGCTCCTTTTGCCCTTCTCTTTATTCTAACATTCGTAAACGTTTCTGCACTCAATTAACCTGCCCAAAAAAGGTGCTTTAGATAACTTTTATTCCTTGTTACCCAAAGTTTCATTTACTTTCCTGCTTTTCAGCTTCTTTGCTTAACTTTGTTGCTTTCGTAAACGTTACACTGGCTGCTCTTAACACAGTTTAGCTATTGCTAAGTTTCATTCCATTTCGTTCCATTGCAGGGCTGTGGCTATGGCTGCCAGCTGCATCATGTGGTCTACTGTTTCATCGTGGCCTATGCCACGGAGCGAACGCTGATATTGAAGTCACGCGGCTGGCGCTATCACAAGGGTGGCTGGGAGGAGGTGTTCCGTCCGGTGTCCGATAGCTGCCAGGATGCGGGCACAGCGTATGCCTACAACTGGCCGGGCAAGCCAAATACTCAGGTGCTGGTGCTGCCGATCATTGATTCGCTGATGCCACGCCCACCTTACCTGCCGCTCGCTGTGCCGGAGGACCTGGCGCCGCGTCTGAAGCGCTTGCACGGCGATCCCATCGTCTGGTGGGTGGGACAGTTTCTCAAGTATCTGCTGCGTCCGCAACCGGACACGCGCGACTTCCTCGACTCCGGCATGCGCAAGCTGGGCTGGGAGCGTCCTATTGTGGGGTAGGCAATGACACCATCCATCCATTAGCTATTTGCTGCGATCTCTATCTATATCTCGATCTGTATCTGTATCTGCTTGCAGCGTTCATGTGCGTCGCACGGACAAGGTGGGCACCGAGGCGGCCTTCCATGGCATCGATGAGTATATGACGCATGTGGAGGACTATTATCGCACGCTCGAGATCAACGGCAGCAGCGTGGTGCGTCGCATCTTCCTAGCCTCCGACGATGCGCGCGTCATTGTGGAGGCGCGCAAAAAGTATCCGCAGTATCAGATCGTTGGCGACCCGGAGGTGGCGCGCATGGCTGCCGTTTCCACACGGTATACGGACACCGCCCTGAATGGCATCATCCTGGACATCCATCTGCTGTCCATGTCCGACTATTTGGTGTGCACGTTCTCGTCGCAGGTCTGCCGTGTGGCATACGAGATAATGCAAACGATGTATCCGGATGCGGCGTACCGCTTCAAATCGCTGGACGATATCTACTATTACGGCGGACAGAATCCGCATAATCGACGCGCGGTCATTCCGCATAAGCCGCGCTCGCACGAGGATCTGCAAATGAAAGTGGGGGATCTCGTTTCGGTTGCGGGCAATCATTGGGATGGCAATTCCAAGGGCAAGAATACGCGCACCAATCAGGGCGGACTCTTTCCCTCCTTCAAGGTGGTCGACAAGGTCGAAACGGCAAAGCTGCCAGTCTATGCGGGTGTCTAAAGCCCGTTCCGAGAACACAGTTCCGTCTCCCGGATACTCAGCACCTTAACCTTAACCTTAATTTTCTCTTCTGCTGAATCTCAATTGTCAAACTCTGCTCCGCATTCCAAGTGTTTGTGTATCTTAAATTCTGGTGCGAAACGCCAAAAGCGAACAAAAACGAAACTAAAACGCAAATTCTCCAAATACTCGAATCTTGTTTTTGGAATGTGGAATCGGTCAATGTTCTACACGATTCCGTTTGTTGCACTAATTTTTCCTAAGCCGAAGAAGTTAGAACAAAAACAAAAATCAAATGTTGACAACATAAAGAATATACATATAGAGAAATATATGTATATATATACATATATATATATATATATATATATATATATATATATATATATATATATATATATATATATATATATATATATATATATATATATATATATATACATACGTATGTATATAGCGCATAATATAATATATAAATATATATATATGCATTTATATGTGTATATATAGTATGTTTAAGCATGCATGTAGGGTTCAAATACGCGCAATATAGTTTATCCTTGTAAAATAGACGAAACTCACACAAATAAATTATAGTCAAGTTTTAATTTGCAATTTGCAGTTGAATTTATTTGGGGGAGGATCGGAAACGAATGGAATGGCATATCAAATGTACCAAAGCTGTTACGCTGGTACATTTGGCTACCAAATGGTACATTCTATGCTCAAGTAAGGCAAGAGTACATTTCAATCGATGACGATAAATAATTTGTTTTCATTTGAAAAAAGGAATTTTCTTATATACACTTGCTTTTGTTGCTGTACCAAATGGCGACGTTGTACCATAACAGAATACCTCAAATACACAAATGGTAACTCCATTGTCTTTGGTACATTTGCTGTTAGTTTTCGGTACCAAAAGGCAATGCTATACCATAATCAATGCCGTTACATGACTGCTCATGTACACAGATGGTACCTCAATTGCCTTTGGTACATTTGCTGTTAGTTTTCGGTACCAAATGACAGCAGTAGTGCTGTGAATGTCAATGTCAATGACTGAGCCGGTCGACATTGGCTTCGATATGCATACATACAAATACATGCAGGCCGTCAGACAGACACACACACACACACGCGCGCGCGCATGCAGGTACACAAAAGGCAAAATGTAACGTACTCCTCGATTGCTATTTTGAACTTTGTTTGTTTTGAAGCTCAGGTTCAAGATCCCAACCGGTGAAAGTGCACGGGCGGGCTGGTTGGCAGGCAGGCTGCTGCTGCTGATGATGATTTGTGTGCGAAACGCTGACTCAGAAACGAATTTTATAGCAAGCCACAGGAATGCTACGTTATAAACAAGAAATAACCAACGAAAATTCCCAAAAATTAAAAGCAAAACAGGCGCCAATTGACAGAGCGAAATGAAAAACGTGATAAGCGCTCGCACAAAAAAAATGTATATATAAATAAAAACATATATATATTTATATATATAGTATATAAATTAAAGCACCTCACAAAATTATTTATCTGCGTAATATAATTAAGTACTCAATGAACCGCAGGGAAGTCGTCGCAGCAGCAACAACAACAGCAAAAAGTTACCAAACAGGCAGCTGCCGTTAAACCAGCATGGGCGCGAAAAGGAGCGGTGTATGGCGAGAGCTATGCGTTGGAGAAGGTCAACTTGGTTGAGCCTCAGCTGAGCCTCAGCTGACGGCGCTCGATAAGCCCGTCACACGGACTTTGGCTTTGATAACAGGCAACGATTCTGTATATAAAACATTGGCGCTGCCTTCAAATCATCAACACTTGCGGACTTACATCCCAATCAGCAACAGCAAACGGCAGCATCCAGCTTTCAGCGTATTTCCAGTCAAATACCCATAAAAGAATATTCAACATGTCGCAATTCAGTTTTATCGCTCTGATCGCCTGCGCCGTCTTCTATGTTCTGCATAGCCACAGCGCCACAGCGGTGGTCATTGGCAAAGCGGACTTCAAAAATATTAGTAAGTATAAGAGTGCGAAAGAGACAGATGGAGTTATACATATATCGATGTATATCCTTTGCTTCACTCTAGATTTTCCCGGCAAGTGTGTGCTGAACGCCGATACGATTATGTCGCCCGGAGAAACTGGCAAGGCGCCCAATCATCCGTGCGCCAGCATCACCTGCCTCGAAGACGGAACTGTTGAATTTCAGACCTGCCGAGCAGTGGCGCCACCAAAGGGATGCAAGCAGCGCGACTTTATAAACACCAATCGCGCTTTCCCCACATGCTGCGAGCGCAGCTACGAATGCAAACCGACAATCTAAATGCTATCATTATCGATAACCTTTTATTGTTCCCTTTTTTAATCTTGTATTTTCGTTTTTTTTTCGTTGGTTTTTATTAATTTTGTATACTACAACATAACAATTAAAAAGTAAACGCTTAGCAATATAATTAAATAATTTAATAAAATCATTAACAAAAAATACATATGCATTTATGTATGTATGTATGTACATATGTATGTTTGCTTTCTCTTGTGGGCGTGTGGGCAAAAGGCCTCGCTGCTAATTAACTACACCTACACACATTCATATCGCTGTTATATTTATTTGTAATTGTTTTTATGCATGTGTTGCTCCATTTTACTATGTACATACGCATTACTCTAGCGTAGTTTGTTTTTTGCATCCCAACACAGTACGCATCTGTTTGTGTGCGTGTGTGTTTGTGTGACAAGCAGAACAATAATTTGTTTTGCTTTTGTATTCTTCGTAACTTTCGCTTGTATTTGTGTATGTGTGCGTGCTGTGTCTCCTATCGACTGAGATTGTTTATGTAGAGCGCGTGCAGTTCGGTGCGCGGAGTATTCTCGAACAGGGCGGCACGATTCTGGCCTTCGCCCTTCTTCACCCAATGACCATACACGCGGAAGGCACAGCCATCAATAACCTGTTCACGATAAATGTTATTATCAGTGATCGATGTACATAAATCATGAATGCACTGTGTTATTTACCTTGCGCAGCACCTTGACGCGATAAGGATCACGTATGGCCTCCTCAACGTGGAGCGGCTCGGCCGTATAGCGTAGGCGGCGTATCCTAATGACAGCGCGTATTACTAATATGGCAAATTGGAACTTTTTGCGCGCATTGAAGCGACTCTGTTTCCGCAGCTAAATATACAAAAATGGAAGAAAAAATCACACATGGGATGGGGGTTAATTTGTTATAAGGTAATTACTTCAAAATTGTTTATTGTGTTAGGATTTCTTTCTTTATTTTTTAATATTTGGCTTATTAAGTTTTAGTTCATACGCCTTGGGTTAATACGGTTATTGTTAGCAGCTGTTCAATACAACAATTCTAAATGTGTGTATGTGTGTGTGTATGTATGCATGTGTTTGTTTTTGGTTTGTGGGGTTAAAACACTTTACGCGAACATAGCTTGCGTTACAATAGTATTAGGCGACTGTATGTCTGTGTTTAGGTCAGTGTGAGTGTGTGAGTGTGTGTTTGTGAGACTTAGTCTAGGCATTTACATATATCAAGTTAATCTTAAGCTGTTAGTGGCGTGCTATTATGTGCATTCAACATACTTATGTCGAGAGAGGGAGAAAGAGAGTTAAATTCACCACAATGTCAGTGTACGGGAAGTGCCAGTTTTAGTTTGTGTTTGTGTGGGTGCTGTTGGTGTTGGTGTTGGTGCTAATATGTCAAAAGCAAAAGCAAATAAACAAATACAACAGGATTGAAATGAACTCAAAAAGAAAAAGAAGTGTGGTGTAGTAAGCGAAACTGTTAAATCCGTGAGCAAGTGAAAGAGAGCGCATGCGGAACGCGCTCAGGGACAAAACACACACACAGACACAAATATTGATATATGTACATTGATTATAAACATACACATATATAGTGGATAAATATATATAGATATAGAATTTAACAATGGCATTTTTAAGTGTATATATACTGTATAGGTAACTAATTGTTTTATATATGGTTTTGCGCATTTTGACTTTGGTTTACTCACAAGGGAGTCTCCACAACACCGACTTATAGACACACATCTTATAAGGGCGTTGAGACTCTGACAATATAGAGAACATGACACACAAAACAAAACGTGTATATCAAATCATACAGAGGAGAAAATTAAAAACAAAACAAAAAACATCGTCAGTGAATCGGTAAGCGTAATTGTTTTTATTTATTTTGTAATTTTGAGATTTTTTTCATATATTATCTATGTGGTATATGTGGTGTATGTATGCATATGCTCAGATGAGTACGTAACAGTTACATTTAACGTAAACAAAAGTCATGCAAAGCAATAGGAAGACAGGGAGAGAAAGAGAGAGACGGAGGTAGAAGAGACATAAAGAGAGGCAAAACTACAACAGCATTATGATTAGTGATATACAACATATTTAATAATACTACATGGCTACGAGAATACAAACGGCAAAAGCGTTTTTATTTTTTACTATTTGCCAAAAAACCAATAGACCCAAATATATAAATAAATACTACGTTCTATAAAGGTGCATATAATACAAACAGTCTTTTTATATTGAAAATAAGACTAGAAACAGCTAAAAATAAATAATTCATAAATATTAAAAGTGTAAAAATAAATGTTACAAACTAAATAAAAGTGTGCGCTCCATTTACCACAGGGCTGGCAATTACAATATAAGAGTGAGGTGAGGTGGGAAGAGTTGAATTGAGGTGTGGTGAATGCGCCCTGCTACATGGCTACAATATTGTTACTGTGCTTTAGTGAAATGAATGGAATTGAAATATGAGCAATGAACAGAATGTGTGTGTGTGTGAGCGCCGCTGCCATAGTTAAGTGTGCGTGTGTATGTGTGTATATGTGTGTAATGCACTAATCAAATACAACTAAAAGCGCTTTTGATAGAGAGTTTCAAAAAGTAATAGGGAATGCGTTATAGAACTAAATTGATACGTGAACAAATTGATAAAACAAAACAAAGGAAAAACCTGCCTGCACTGATGAATACAATAAATGTTTAGCATTTGCATTTGCCGCAGTCTCATAATTATCGTTATCGTTATCGATGCTCAAATGCTGCCGCGTCTTGAAAGATGTTGAACGCTGTTGTTGTTGCTGCTGTTGTTCCTGCTGCTGCTGTTGGAACTGCAACTGTTGCTGCTGTTGATAGTATACTGTAGCCGTTAATGTCATGGACGAGGCTGTATTGCAGGTAGAATTGGATGTCGTTGTTGTATCCTGTCGTCGTTGTTGTTGTTGTTGTAGTTGCTGCTGCTGTTTGTCAGGCTCAGGCGCAAAATAATTGCTACTGCTGCTGGTGGTGGCAACATCACGTAGTCGGTTCGATGAATATGAACTCTGCGGCGCACTGCAGTATATGTAGGAGGAGGATGTACCACAACTGCTACCAGCGTTGCCACTGTTCAGTCGATTATAGCGGAATTCTGGTTGATGTTGTCGGCTGGAGCTAGGACCGTTGGCGTTATTGTTACCAATGGCTGCGCCGGAGCCAGGATAATGTGCAGTCCTAGCATTGGAATGCAAGTGCTGCATATACGTCATCTCGTTCATTAGAACCTAATTATCGCGTCATTTGTTTGTCGATTTCGTTTTCATATTCAGTGTGACAGAGAGCAGAAAGAGAGAGAGAGAGAGAGAGAAGGAGAGGGAGAGAGCGCGGAATTGGTAAAGTGCAGGCAGCGTGTATGTTGGGCAGGTCAAAACGCAAAGAAAATGAAGAATTGTAAATATGTTAAAGGTAATAAATCAAATGAAGAAAACCAGACAATAAACATTAAATTAAAATTATAAATATGTCTATGTTTATGTATATATATTGTATGCCTAACTATGCTTAATCTAAAGACTTTGTATAAGAGTGTAAACGCGCCTAACCTACGCTTTATATGCACCTTCTTAAATGCTCCTCACTTAACAAATAGCAGAACACATAGACATAAGAGGGGGGGTGACGCATACATGCAGTATAAGAGTATACCACGAATGTATACGAGGTGAATTTGTTGGGAGTTAATGTTAGACGGATTTGGCATGCATTCGCTTTGTGGCTGCGGCGTCTGCTGATGCTGCTACTGCTGTTATCGTTCTCGTTATCGATATACATAGAGATGTTAATTAATATCGCAATCGCAATGCACACGCACAGGGACAATGACAACGAATACATACATAGATAAACAAGCAAATATATATATATATGTACGTACATATGTTGCACTTATTATAAATTAAATTAAATACTAGAATAACGCACATGAGACAATATATATGTAAATGGAATAAAATGCAGCTGCATTCAATCAAAAAGAAAAAAACGACAACAAGCCAAAACGATTACGATAACACATAAAAAAAACATTGGTGTTAATTGAATCGAATTGATATCGAAACACAATGCAAATACATATACATAAGATATATATATATATATATATATATATATATATATATATATATATATATATATATATATATATATATATATAACAGACAAAATGCAACAAAATGTGATTTTATTGTTGGTTTCTATAATTTGTTGTTGTTGTTTATTAATAGTTTTTAATAGTTTGAATCGTTTGGCTGCTGTTGTAGTTGTTACATTAGAATTGGGGGGTTTTGGGTTAGTCCAGTAATAATTCGTTACCAGTGCGATTTCAGTGATGCGACTCATTCTTCTGGACTTGGTCGAAAGGCTGCGCTTGAGGCCATCAATATTTTGCTCGAACAACTATCGGGTTTGTTATCGAGTTATCGACAAAAATTTATTTGTTTGTATTCGTATGTTTCGATTTTTGGTTTTTTTAAATAAACAATTTTTTTTTGTATTTGTTCAATATTTTTCAGTATTTTCGGTATTTTTTGTATATTTAAGTATATGTAAGAAAAAGAAAAAAAGGTTCGTATATAATAAAGTTGAAGAATAACAAGAAAAAAATAGGTAAAGAGGATGACGAAGAATAATGTGCTTAACTTAAATGCAAAAACATAGGATCTATGAATATATATAGTTAAGTATATAAGATATAAAAAGCTTAATAAAACATCGAACGGAATTAGCAGCTGATTTCTATAACTTAAACAGGAAATACAAAAGTACAGTAAACACTCGATAAAATAGAAGTGAAGAGAATGCGCTCAGAACTGAAGAACTAAGACGTATACGATTTAGCTTAGCGAGTGTTGACTGTAGTCGTGTAAGGCGTAGCTAATCCTCTAAGCGGATTATCGATTATCTTATTTAGATATACATAAATTTAAGATATTATTATAGAGTACACAAAATAAAGCAGTTATTAGGCTGGGTGTGCGAGAAGTGTGTGAGTCACAGTGGCGTGTGATTGGGGGTGGGGGGTTTGACTGGGTGTATAATAGGGGTTTTTTCTTTTAGAGACATTTGTGTAGGGGGCTCACAGGGTGAGGGGGAGGGAGCCTTAGGTCGTGCTGAATGTGTGGAGCTTAAGTTCTAGATATCGATAGATAGATAGATATATTAAATACTGTTATTAAATAGTGGTTTTTTGGTGTGAGGCTCTCGGAACTGTAACTGAAGTTCTAAACGTTATGGCTAAACATACTGACTAGCATAGTTGTGTATATAGTATAGTTGTAATAATAGTAATGCCTAGCAGTATCGTGTGCATAGATTCCACATGGACTGGCGCTGCCACAGGCGCCGACACTTACCATTTGATTGAAGAATGGATGTCTTAATACTTCCTTAACGGTGATACGTTGCGCTGGATCAACGACTAGACATTTGCGTATCAGATCTTTGGGATCCTCTGTGGAATACAAATGACGTACTTTAATTTGTATACATTTATATAGTGCGGAGAGCTTGACCTGAAATATCGGCCCATTCGGGCGAGGTGAAGCTGTATTTGCCCTCCATTATGTTGCGCAGCATAACCATCTGCTTGCGATGCCAGAACGGGGGACAGCCGACGAGCAGCGTGAACATTATGACGCCGCAGGCCCAACTGGAAAGGATTTCAAATATATTTGAATAGGTGTGTATGCAGTCGCTATGGTCTGTCCTGCTTACATGTCCACTTCCTGCGAATAGCCTGGCGAGCCCTCGAACATGTTGCACTTGAGCGTCTCCGGTGCCAAGTAGCCCGGCGTGCCACAAAGATCTGTTGAGTGAGAAGAGTGTATAACACATTATAGTGCATGCTAGATATATATATATACTGAACAGTATAGTTTAGAGCGAGACAAAGAGAGAGAGGCAAGTATAGGCAACTGCCTAGAAATGGATGTTTATAAGATTCTTGTATTCACGCCTGAAGCAAGCGTCATTAGAATTAAGCTAAACCTACTTAGATCAGCTGAAGATGCACTAGCACATAGTCTACAAGTTGTGCTGACTGTAACACTATATTACATTATTGTTGTCATACATAGTTCAACGAGCTCTGGCAATCCTGGACAACACTTTTCACCTGACATGACTAACATATACTCTATACAACTTGAGCCAGTTAGATCTAAATTTAATACTCTACATAGCTCCATCCATCCATTTTGTTCCATATAGAATATGAAGTTAAGCTAAGCACATAAGTTCTAGAGGTTCGTGCACAACAGCTCTTGAAATATGTATACATAAAATATAACATTCAACGCCTCGATTGAGTTAGATTTCCCATAGCTTATCATTTATCCTCAGCCTTGCTGCTGTGGGTCTCCCCTCTCTTAGCCCATGCCAGCATACGTTCTGTTTCACCTGTAAGTTTCTCGCCCGCGCCCAGATGCCGGGCGAACCCAAAGTCAGTGATCTTCACATTGTGATTCTCGTCGAGCAGTATGTTCTCGGGCTTCAGATCGCGATGAACGATATTCTTGGTGTGTATGTAGTCGACACCCTCGAATATCTGGCGCATAATGGTGCGCGTCTTCTTCTCGGAGAGCGTCACCACCGATGTCAGATAGTCGAACAGTTCGCCCTTGGGGCACAGCTCGAAGACGAGAAATACAAATGCATCCGATTCAAATACATCCTGCAAATCGACTGGAATACGGAGAGATAGAACGTGTATTACTAGATCTGTATATATGTATATATATTTGTAGGTTTTTATGTTTACTTATGTAGGGATGCCCGATCACTTGGCGTAGGATTGAGATTTCCTGTCTGGTTGCTTCGAGCATATGATATGGATTCGTTTCGCCCGCCTCTGTCGTGGCGCCCAGATCGATAATTTTCGCTGCGAACTCTTTGCCCGTCTCCTTCTCAATGCAGCGACGCACCGTCGAGCTGATGCCCCTGCAAAGAAGAGTGTCAAAGGTGATCAGAGAGAGTATAAATATATGTATATATATATATGTATAATCGTAGTTATATCTGAAGTTCATCTAGCAGAGATTCGAATCACGCATTCCATAACCCTTTTGCAGTCTTGATTGGAATGCACGCTCTACTAAGATTTGGACTATCTAATTCAGATAAGATCTATTAAACTGCGCATTACAGCCTTACGACATGTTTATCCAGCCAATGGGTTTTGTAATTTGCAAACAGATAGAAGAGGGCGGAGAGACGGGAGAAGACAGACTGTAGAAGATATAGCTGCATAGTCATTGAAGTTCAGTTCAAGGTGCTCTATATACACTTGTCCCAAAAGAGAGTTGAACATATTAACTAGCATTCTTCTCTTCACACACACACGCTCCTCTCTCTCTCCCTTCCTCTTTCGCTTTGACCGCATTTCAACTTTGTTTTCTAGTTCCTAGTTCTCCAGCTTTCGTCTGTTTCCCATGCATTTTGGCGTATTACGCGAAAGTTCACACGTCGCGGCATGTGCCCATTGCAACCGAATGGATCAGACCACACCGCTTTGAGTCATAGCTCAACAATTAGGCAACTCGTCAAAAAAGAAACATTTTATAATGAAATAAACAAAGTTTAGAATTCTGCAAATTCAACAGAAACGGGAAGAACAAGCAACAATTGCATGAAGTAAATAAATAAAAAGAGTTAACTATTAAGTCAGGTCGAAACAGCGAATGCTCTATGCAGATCCTTAGAACTAGATCGAAGGTTGGGACTGAGAGCCAAGTGAACTAGTCAATCAATCAATCAATCAATTGAAGAAACTGTTAAATTGATTTTCATGATTCGAATCTCAGATGCTTAGCAATGAAACGAACTGGAACTAGATCAGAAACTTGAGCTGAAAACAGCTTTGAGCTAGACTTTTGTGAACTAGTCATTCAATCAATCAATCATTGATGAATCTATGATCTACTATGATTTTAGAGTCTTAAACATATATCTCAATACTAGATCATATCTGGAGCTTTCATTCATAATTTTAATACTATTCAGTGTTTCATAACAAATTTAAGTTGGTTGCGACACAAACTTTGTATAAGCTTATTATCTGCTTCAATTAGATATATATATTCATATCTTATGATATATATATATATCTTATATATATATATATATATATATATTTATATATATATATATATATATATATATATATGTCTATATTATATGTCTATACATATATGTTTAAACTCAAAGCGACTTATGAAAGTTATAAGCAATTTCTGCTTGAAATCATACAGTTAACAGTAGCGAAAGACCACTGTACTGCGCAATTGCAGCGCTGTTTTGCTTCTGCACGGTTTAGAGAAACGGTGCTTAGCGCTCAATATTGAATATAAGATAGCGTATAAGACTGTGTGTGTTTCGTCAAGTTTTGACTCGTATAATTTCTTACCTGCCCAGTATTTCTTTGGGCTCATATTTGGCATAGAACCCCTTGGCCGCATCCTTGTCGGGCAGCAGATCATCTTCCTCGTCTTTGGCCATTAGATCGAGTGAAATTTTGGCGACGTTCTCCGACGGCGCTGTGGTAACTTTTTACTTCTTTTTATTGTTGCTGTTGCCCCCGCTGTCGTTGTTGTTGTTTTCAGTTGTAATCCAAATCTGCAGTTATATTGTTAGCGACAGATTTCAATTCCACAATAATCCCCCCACACCGTTCAATCGCACGTTCTTCAGACACTTCCTCCCGCTCTCTTTCGTGCGCGCGCTCTCTCGCTCGCTCTTTGGTATGTTGCTATTTTTATAAACGAAACGAAACGAATCGACGCGATGCGATGCGATCAAAGCACGAATTGAATCTGTTCCGTTATGTGCCGACTACTTGCGACGAGTGGCCGCTGCTGCTGCGCCGCTGACTTTTTTCTTTGCTTTACTTTTAATTACCAACAAATCGTTGGCGTTGGCGTCGCTGCTGCGGCTGCGAATACGAGTGTCGCTGTTGTGCCGGTGTTTTGCAGCTCTGGCTGGTGCTGACTTTGTATAAGAAGAAGCAGTAGCAGCAATTGTTTTTGTTGTTCGATGTATAAGTCAAATGTGGGCTGCTGCGGCTGGTGTTGCTGCTGCTGTTGCCCTCTCATTCCCACTCGTTGGCTCGGTCGCACTCAGCTGTTGTTACGGCTGCCGCTGCGGCTGCTGATTTAATTAATAACGAATGCCAGCTACAACAAATCGATTTAAACAGAACAAAAAACATAAAAAAAACCAAAATCAAATCAAATAAAATAGAATTAACATTTTTTCCTCAGTTTTGCGTTTATAAATGATTACACAACGCGTGGCCCAATAAACGGCGACAAATGCGTTCACATGCTTAATTACATGCACTGACACTCACACTCTCTCTTACACAGACACACACACATACACTCGACCCACCCCCTGCTGGCTGCCTCTCACTCTCTTTCACTCACAATCTTTGCCGTTTGTTTTGATCAGATTAATGCACATTTACTAGCACTGGGACACAACCATCAGAAGAAACTGAACTTAAACGCTGTCTATGCCACAGCTGCTCTTGCAGACGACGTTGCTGTCGCTACTTTGCTTGCGTGTTTTTGTTGCCGCAGGTGAATTTCATTAAAGCTGTTGTTGCTATTGCTCATTATTTTATTTCATTTTCATTTACTGTATATTTCATTTATTTTTTTTAATTTGGGGGCTCGTTGGCCAACACTAGGGGGTCAGCTGCAAATGCAGATTTTAATTCGAGATTTGCTCTCCTTTTCTAGCGCACACAGCACAACACTAATGGGGCAGCAAGTAAGCAGGCAGGCAGCCAGATAGACGCACTGTCTCCGCCTCTAGCGGGTACATTTCAATGTCAACTAAGGTTAAAAGCAATACTGCTGGCCAGGGGAGTTTGCATTGCACATACACCGGGCGCACGAACAGCTGCTGGCGTGTCGAACTTTAACGGGCATAACTATTTGAGTTGTATTTTGTAATATTAAATAGGCAAAACAAAACCCTGTATTTTGGACACAATCACAATACTACGGAAACATCTACAAGTACCACAAATTAAACAGCTATCGATATCGAGGGCACATGCACCGATGTCGATAGGCATACGCAAAGCAACTGCTAATTATATCGCATGCATGCGATAGCCAGTCCAAGCGATATTTCATAGCACGACCAGTGTTGCCACTTGGCTGCTGAAAAACTGTTAAGATTTGAAAACTTGAATTTGAACTTCTTTGCATTATTTTTTTCGTTTATTTGACATACATGTATATTTACGTGTTTATATTTTGTTTTTTTTTTCATTCCTTTTTAATGATTGTTTTTGTTTTGAATGGAATACAATTGTAAAAAATTAAATAGACGCTAAGGTGGTTTTGTAATAATTATGAGGCAAATGTTTACAAATTTTCTTGTTTTTGAGTGAAGCAGATTTTTTTTTTTTGGGGCGAAAGTTGATGAAAAACCATATTGTTTTTAATTTTTTATTTCTTTTTTTTGTGTTTTTACTTAATGCTTATGGTTTATTAATACTCCACAATGGGGATTGATGTGGTTGTTAATTACCTGTGGCTCAACCTCGGTGTTTACATATTTTTTTTAAATCAGTTTTTGTTTCTTTTTTAAAGTACACAATCAAAAGTAAACATATCGTTATATTATATATATATGCAAAGAGACGTACTAAAAAAAAATATATTAATCAAATACAAAATACAAATAGACTTGCCAAAAAAAAAAATAACGGTTGCTCAGTGCCAAAGATACAATACAATAATATATATATATAGTATTATAGCATTATGTATACATATATATAATATGCATGTATATATTTGACAATATATATGTATATATATCAAAAAAAAAAAAGAATTGCTCTTTTGCAAACGATTTTTAGGCCTACGACTTATAAATAATATCTATGTATATATATACGTATTTTCTTGTTTCTCATATTTCATCAGGATGTGGAACGAAACGGAGTGCGGAACACGCTTCAGTTCGCTTCTGGGTTTCAGTACAATAAATCAGTTTTCTGAGCGCCTTCGCTATAAACAATGCCGCCAGCTGTTAGAAAGTCATCGACATCATCTGCTCCAGCCGAATCCTTGGCATCCTTGACTCCACTCTGGTCGTCAGCATCCTTCAGCAGGCCCTCGCTAATGCCCAATATGCTACCGTTGCCATTGCCATTGAAGCTGTTATTGCTGCCACCGTTTGTGGCAACAGCGCTAGGAGAGCGCGTTACGCCCAACTGAAACAAACTATCCATGGGCGACGCCTTGAGGGGGGTGTAAAATCCCAAAGCTGTAGAGCCTGAAATTGAGAAATCGATTAATCCAAATTGAATAAACATAAGAGTCAAAACGATTAATCGATTTAGTAGGCGAATGTGTGAATCAGTGTTGCATAATGTGCAAATTAAAATGAAACAAATTTCACAGTGAATGTGTGTGTGTGCGTGAGTGTGTTTTCAATTGAGGTTAGTTACCTTAGGAGATTAATATGAATTGGCGATAGGTTTAGTTTTTGTTTTTGGTTTTATTAGGCTTCAGTTCTGAGTTAGCCAACACCGTTAAAAGGTAGTTGTTGTTGCTATAGTTGTTGTTGTGATTGTTAGTGCTGCCAGTGTTGTCAACGGAACAAACGACAGGCAGCGCTCCAGCGTGCGAGCGAGAGCGTGAGAGTGCGAGAGGAAGAGACGTTGCTTTGCACCTGGTTTTGCCGCCTCTTTTGTTTTTCATTTCATTTTAAGTTTTCTTTATAATTTCGACTTGTATGTATATTATGATTATTGTTTATATTATTATAATAGATATTATTTTTAAGTATTCTGTTATTAGTTTTAAATAATATCTGCAAAAGAAATTAGTAAAACACAAGAGAGGGAGAGAGAGATAGAGAGTGTGTTAGTGAGCGAGGGTAGAGAAAAACAAAAAATTTTTTAAATAAAACATTAGTTATATAGATATAGTTATATATTATAGAGCTATACGAAAGGTGCCAAACAGCTGTTATTATACATAGATGTGAGCTAAGTTAGTTGTTTGTGCTACAGCCAACTTAATGCATATGTTATTTTATTTCAGTGTTGCCACATCGTTGAAGTGTTGTAGATATTGATGAAACAGTGAAATGAAAACATTTAGTTAATTGGAAGGTATAGCATTATAATTAGCAGTACCAACAATGCACCAAGCAGATACTGGTTGGCAGTCGTAACGAGTAATAGGGAATAGAGTAGTGGCAAGGCCTAACAGGGCAGAGGAATTGCTTAGGGAAGGCAAGTTAACTATAAGGAGTAACGAGTAACGAAAAGTGAGACAACGGACTATGCTTAGTGTGTGTATACATTACAGGACTTAAGCGAGAGGATTAAGAATCAGGGCCTCTACCATTGCGAGTGACGAGTAAGTACACATGAGGCTAGCCGAGTAACGCGTAGCGCGTAACGAGTAGCGTGTAACGAATGTTCAGTGAGTAACTTAGGACTACCCTTGGCACATACATTTGTATTTTAGCAAATCAGCATTTAAGGAATTTGGGTAAGGGCTACTAAGTGTACAAGGGTCTGAGCCACAACCAGAACAAGTAGCGAGTAACGAGCAGCGAGTTACAACCAATGACACAAATTGTGACTTTGTGGAATACATTTAAACCAAGATTGATGTTTGAGTAAGTTTACAACTGGGAAGTAGCGAGTAAAAGTTGTAACAAGTAACGAGCAACGAGTAGCGAGTGAAGAGATAACGGGCTGCACTTGCCGCGCATCGCATCTATCGGTTCACCAAATATATACAGACATTTAAAGGAAATGGGATTGGATCTGGGCCACAAGCACAGCGAGTGACAATTCGTCATGATTTAACCAATTGGTGACCTCAGGAATAAGGCGGGATAAGTGAGTATATATTATATGTCCAAAACCGCATTGGAATCGGGTCTGGGCCACAACCATAGCGAGCAGCGAGTGTGAAGGAGCCGGGCTTACAACGAATACAAATAAAAAGCTTGAGTTTGCCTACGTTTCGCAAGAGACAGGATGGAACGTAGAGCAAAGAGTGTTTAGACATAGTAGAGCGTGTTGCCTGGAATGCGAGCCTGCAGCAGGGCGTTGGATGCGTTGGGTAGCGCTAGCGACGATGACGACGATGACGACGACGACGACGACGACGACGACGAAATTGACGACGTGGATGACGCCGACAGGTTGTGGGTGGCTAAAGGCAGGCTGGCGCGACGGCGACTCAAGCAACTTCCATAGCCGCAGGCAGTTGTTGTTGACGTCGTCGTTGTTATCGTTGTTGTTAAAGTATGTGTGGTATATTTACTCTGCAGCTGTTGCTGTTGCAGTTGCAATTGTGGCTTGGCGGCATGCGAGAAGGAGGCAGCTTTGCGCTTCGCCAGCTGTGTTGCAGGAGGCACTGCTTCATTTTGCAGAAAGCAGGCATATTGCGGCTTCAATAGAACCGAAGGTCTACGACGTTGTTGTGGTTGTTGTTGTTGCTGCTGCTGCTGCTTCTGCGGCGGCGGCGGCTGCGGCTGCTGTTGTTGATGGTCCATTAGCTGTGGCTGTGGCTGTGCCTGTGGTTGAGGCTGTTGCAAGATAATACCCCTCCCTATACTTGGGTAATCTGCAAATATGCGTGATCCTTAAATAGAAAGCCTAACAGCTGATGCTGTGTATGTGGTGCACGGGTCAAGGGTCATAGTTGGGCTAGGGGCTGCGCGGGGCGACAACTAGAGATAGCTAGATAGTTGGGTGTGGGGTTAGGTGTCTGGCTGCTTGAGTAGCTCAACGTAAGTGCGCAACACCCACCTGAAGAGCTGAATTAGTTTTCGTAACTTTTTGAGCAGCTGCCGGCCAGGTGGCAACGCCAATTGCCAGCAGCAGCTTGCAGCCCTGGCATGACCTAGACAGCAGTCCCTAGACATGCTAGTTGAATTGCAGTTAGCGGCAATCGCTATGTTAACTGTAACAGTGGCCTTTTCTGTAAAGTGCAGAGACATGTTGTTGTTGCTGTTGTCGTTGTAGTCAGCAAGTATGCATATGCAATTGGATCGTATGCGTGCGTACGTGTGTGTGTACGTGTAGGTGTGGTGAGTATGCTAGAACAGGATGCTGAGTGCGTGTGTGAGAGTGTGTTAATGTTTATATTGATGGCTATCAATTTTAGCCCCCCGCATAGATGGCGCCAATAAAACGTGTTAAAACTCAAGAGCACAGCACTACGACAAAGACAGTATATATATATATATATATATATATATATATATATATATATAGACACAGAACAAGGGCAAAGATAGAGTGAGAGAGACAGAGACAAAGAGTGACAAAGAGATAGATAGACAGAGAGTTGCGGCTCTTGGTAGACATGCACATACACACACTCATGTATAAATATATCTATCCATGTGCATGTGTATGTTTGAATATAGTATGTATATGACAGGGTTGCCAGACTCACCTAATGGTAAATTCCCCAGCATTGCGCTGGTCGCCGACGTTTTATGTGAAGTCGAGGATGTTGTCGATGCTGTAGGAAGCTCAATTATCTCATCAACTGTTACATGATGATGTTGTTGTTGTTGCTGCTGCTGTTGCTGCTGCTGTTGTTGCTGCTGATGCTGCAAGCGTAGATGCTCCTCATAGAACAGCTGATGATGCTTGGTCGCATTACCGTAGGGATCGGCATACGGCGGATCGTCAACGGTTTGCGACGCCTCGGAGGGATATTCAAACGTTGAAGTTAACGTATCGTTAAACTGTACGCGGAACTGTAAAAGCAAAGGAACGGTCAGTTATATAATAACGGTAAGTTATGCATGTTTGCATGTATGTATGTAGGCATGGATATATGTATGTATGGATGTATGGATGTATGTATGCAAGTATTTATGTATGTATGGATGTATGTATGAAGTATTTATGAATGTATGTATGCTGATATCTGTCACATTGATGAAACGCACCCAAACCCCAGCCTACTTAAATTTCTTCCCTTGTATCCCCCCCCCTCTACAGAGAGAACCCCAACAAAATCCACTTTTAATGCATTTTGATTAATAGCGACGGCACAAATAAATAAATAAGTATATGATAACGCAACAAGGAAATGAAAAAAAAGAAACATAAATAAAATCAACAACAATCAAACTAGTTTGAATAGTTTAAGCTTCAAGTAGTCGTCAGCTGAAATACCCTAGCAAATACTTTCGAAAGACTTTATATAAAACTTTTGTTAATTTTAGATTCTTTTCTGGGAATTAACGCCCATAAGATTTCGCTGCTAATCAAAAATATACAGATAAGTCTTTTTTTTATCAAAAATATTCTCTCTTCCATCCTGGTTTTCACTCTTCGCTCGTCTAGTCAAATATCTTCTCAGCTGTTAGGCTCTGCAGCTAACATAATAGATTAACAGCATGTTAACTGCGTTAATGGCATGTTAACAATGTATAATCTACAGCCTACATTTCTAGCACGGCTTCTTCCACTCGCCTCTATCGCTGCTGCTGACGCTGGAGATGAGCGTGTCGGAGAGCAAAGCATGAAAACGATAAACAAACAACAACAAAAGGGAAATGAAAGTGGCTCAAGTAAGTTTTCTTACGCTTTTTTCTGCCCTTAATACAAGAAGCGAGCAAAACAACAATTCTGACAATAGGAAAACAACAAAAATATATAAATAACACAAAAGGAAATCTTTACAAAACAAAATACAAATTTTTAAATAAAATAAATAAAACACTGACCCCGTACGCTTTAAGAAATAATTGCTGTTAATTGTTTTGCATGTTTTTTTTTGTCAGCGATTAAAAGCTAAACGAAAGTGAAATTAAGGCCAATATGCTGAAGCGATTTAAATATAAAAAAGAGAAGACGCAGATGATCAGAAATTGATAAATTTAGTACAGTGAAAGCCCGCTTAAGTGAACAGTCAACAGTTAGGCGATGTTCTATTTGTAAAATTATCAAATATTATAAAAATTCTTTTCGATTTCTTTATAATTGCATCTATTTTTTTTTCTAAAGTTTTATCTGATTTATAGTGCTTTCCATTAAATTATACTATAATACCCTATACAAAAACAAATTGATTTGATATACGATAAGACTCTGTTTTCATTACAATGCGACAGAATCTTCAATCATAAAAAAAAAAAACAAAAATAGAGTATAGACTTCGTTACAATTAATTGGTAGCCCACACACTGTACAACAAAACTAATCTTATCTTATCCTTGCCAAACAAAAACACAAAAAACAAAAAAAAGAACCCATGCAATCAGAAAATACTCAAGTTTTTTGGTGAGTGTGGAATTAGTCATGCCTTACGTACTAGCTGTAATTGTAGGTACTATTATATACGTATACATACGTATATAATAGTATGCATATATATGTATGTATTAGTCATGAAGAGGCAATGATTGGCTGTATGTTTGAATGGCAGAATGACTGTAATGAAATGCATTTCCGCATATATGTATGTATGCATGGTGATGGTGGGTGTGAGGGGACGGGTTCCCATGACGTCTGGTTATACTCACCGATGAATCTTTGGGTTTCTGTCGTATGCTGGACTTGCCGTCGATCACAATATTCGCATTCTCGAACTCCACATCGCAGGGCGAAGGCGGACACATGGAATAATCATCGTAGTCCGTGTCTGTCGATGTCTCCACCGAAAGGTCGCCCAATAACACGAAGCCCGGTTCATTTGGCTGGAAAGTGAAAATTAACGAAAAGTTAAAATGAAATCTCTTAAAAGCTCAGTTTGTAGATTGGAAAAGAGAGGGAGAGAGAGGACGAAAGGAGGTTGAGTTATTTCGAGGCCGATATCGGTTGCTCTGAATCACAGCTGTCCCATTTCTCGCCATGTCAGACGCAGAACCTAATGGACGGACCATACATATACCAAACAAGAGATAATAAAGTTCAGGCACAGATAACAAAAAAAAAATACATTTATGTATAAATATATATGTACATATACGAAAGTATATATTTACGTACATACATAAATACATAAAGAGTCCAACAAGAACTACGACAACAACAAACATAACAAGAACAACAGGAGGCATAAAGCAAAAGCGACCAGAATTGAACGTCAAAAAAGAATTGACAAAATTGAGTTCAGAGCGGCACAAAAACGGGTTTACTATTGTCAGTAGCAAGAGCGAAAGAGCGGGCGCTTGTTTTGCACACGAAAGGCAGAGAGGGAGCGCAATAGGCAGTGAGAGCAGGCGGCTTTGTGTTGAGCAGAGTACTTTTATTCAACACAGCTGCCTTCAGAAACAGCTGTGCAAGCCAATGCGCCCCGCAGAGCTCCCCCCTGACACGACCTCTTGCAACATCAACTCACCACAACACCAAAGAGCTTCAACATGCGCTCCGCTCGTTCAATGCTCTCCTTCATAAGTCATAATATATCTTTGTCTGCTTTAGCTTCTGTACATACATACATACATATGTATATTTGTATATACATACATGTACATGTATATGCATGTATACATGAACGTAGCAGCAGGAAGCAAAGAACAAATGAAGAAATATCGTAATATGTGTATGCATACATGTATGTATTTTGTACATATGCATACATATGTATATGTTTGTATGTGTCAGAACGGGTTTTAACAATGCAATCGCAGGCAATAAGAGGAAGAATTTGCCAATCGCAGCAGTAGCAGCAGCGCATCCAACACGTTTTTAATGTTAAATAAACCGTCTGGAGCACACACACCCACTTGGCAATATGTATTAATATGTGTGCATGCTTGGAAATTGATCAACCCATTTGCATAATTCGCAATTTATTGAACACTTTGTTGGGCACTTCTGAGCAATTTTCATGACGCGCCCCACTCAAAAGTGAGGCTTGAAAAAGCTCAGACAACAGCGTTGCGCCTTCACTTGGGGTGCGCATCACTCTTGAACATTCAGAAGGTCACTCGGAAAGCCGCGTTTTTGCGTCACGCGTATTACACTCGCACATGCATACACATATATGTATGTAACTACATACATATGTATGTACATACAAGGAATTGAATTTCAGATGCTTCCTATACAATTTTCAACATTGAAACTAGAGTTGGGAACTTGTCGTGCTTTCTTGTGATGAGAATTATTTTCAAAACAAATTTATGTCGTTAAACGAAATCAAAGCATAACAAATATAAAAGAGCTACATTTTTTAAAAATCAACTTATAAAATGTATACACGATTCGTGTACAAATTAACACGCTCCCATCTCTAGTTTGAATTTAAACTGTTTGTTAGACAACAGGATTCGCTTCATGTGACATTTTACAGTTTAGCTTTCAATGGAAGCGCGAAACAGTGTTTTGACATTCTTTACATTTTGTTGCTATTGTTGAACTTTCCAAAATGCGCATGATCTTCCATGCTCTCTCGCTCGCTGTCGTACTCTTTCTCTCTTTCGCGGCCGCGGTCGCTCTTGCTCTCTCTCTCTCTCTCTCTTTCTGTCTCTCACTCTCTGTTGGTGGGCGCTTTGTTTCGCATTTGTTTATATGGCAAGCGAAAAGCACAAGCCACAAACAAAAATTGTGTGTGTATTGGGGGCCTTGTTAAGCCAAGTCTGTGTGCGTGCGAATGTAAGTATGTGTGTATGTGCAAGGGGACTTGCAAAGATTAAGAAGAAATATAACTCATACAGAAAATAAGCATGAATAATGCGCAACGGCGCCGCATTCCAAGCATAGCTGGGCAGCACCAGTGTGTGTGTATGTGGGGGAGGAGGGGCATTGCTTCGATTGCTGATAAGCAATAGCAAACAGCTGTCTAGGCCACCGCAACGGGGCGTGGTGGGATTGTGTGTTGTGTTACTCACCTTTGGCAATTCTCGTTTACGCCTGTAGATCACAACATCGCTTTCAATATAATCGGGCACCTCCTTGCTGCTCTTGGAAAAATTGAACACCATGGAGGTGTTGTTGTCCGCATGGGAGCTGCTGCCTACGCCACTACTGCCATTGGCGCCACCTGTTGGCTGACGGCGCTTGCGCAGCGGCCAAATGGGCGAAATGCCGCTGCCCGCTGCGTCCGTTTCGCTGCCATCCTTGGTGTTTATCACGGTATCCAGACTAGTAGCTGCGGCGGCGCCGACGGCGGCAGCTAAATCTGCAGCCAATGCTGTTGATTTTTTCATTTCATTAATGCGATTCTTTTCAATCTCGCGACTGGTCAGCGGCGTACCGCATCCGGAACTAGAGTTCGAATTATTCAGCAACGGCCTGATGACACCAATTTGCTTCGTTGTTGTTGTAGCTGCAGCAGATTCACTGTTATCGCTTCTGCGTTGTGGAAGCTTTCGACTACTGGAACTAGTGCTGGAAGCGTGCGCGTTCTCTTGCAAGGCGGCAGCAAATGAACGCTGGGCGCTGCCGCCAACGCCTCCTGCTTCATCCAGCGGCTGCGCTGCCGTCGGCGCCGCTGCTGTTAACTTATCGCCATTGCAAACATCGTCGCCGTCAACTTCAGCCTCAGCTGTTTCTGCTACGTCGCCGTCATCGACGTCATTTTCGTTGCCTTCGTCGTTCTCTTCGTCTCTGCTGTCATCGTCGTCGGGCTCGTCGGTTGCTGCCTGCGTGCGCTGCTGATCGCTGACTAAGCGCTGATTGCTGCCACCCGCACCCGCACCCACCCCTACGACGGCCTCCGACTGCGCTGTCGCTGAGCTTTCCAAGTGAATGCGTTCCAGCATTTTGCTTATGTTTGTCACAGGCGAATCGTAGGCAGCGCAGCTGGCTTCCAGCTGCCTAGGTATAATGTCTGGAACGACAGCGCTTGCGACTCGCTGCTTGGGTGTCGAGGCAGCAAATCCAGCTGTTGACGGTGTTGCGGCGTTGTCCCGTTTGATGCCGCCGAGAGCGCTGTTGCTCGGCGTCTTCTGTTCCTTGATGATCGACTTGTAGCTGGCTACTTTGCTGGCAACGCCGCCGACACCGTTGCTGCGCTGAGTAGCGCGAGGTCGCCGGTTGGCGCTCGCCTCGAACATCTTCAGGGTCTGTTTGACCAGGTCTGGGGGAGGACGTTCAGTGTCATCGATGATGGAAGTCAGACGCTTTGGCGGTGTTGCGTCGGTGCCGCTGTGCAGTCGCTCGCGTGCATTATGAATCTTATCTTCGATGCTGACGCAGGTGGACGTGGCGGGGGCAGTGACGGTAGCTGTAGCTGTGCCTGTTCCAGTGACAGTAGCAGACGTAGCCGTAGCCGCAGTGACTACGCTGCTGTTCACCGCAGCCGCTGCCTGATAGCTGGCGCGTTGCGTATTCCAAGGCGACTTCTCGCAGAGCAGCGCTTCGACAGAGCGAGCGCGTTTCATAACCTCGTTGCCGCGCTTAAAATGACGCGAGCGCAGCCCATTGCCGTTAAGCGGCGTCGGCTGTGTTGACTGTTGCTCCTGTGCCACCTGCTGCTGCTGCTGCTGTTGGCGTAGCTGCTGTTGTTGATGCAAGACATTGACGCTTTTGATGTAGCCGCTGCTGCTCGCTGGCTTGGCGCTTAGTATAGGCGGCGCTGCAGTGCTGCGTGTTACGTTGACGTTGACTGCAGCGGTAACAGCGACTGTGTCGTTGCTTACTTGCTGCTGCTGTTGCTCCTCATCGACGTCGTCGTCGTTGCGATCGAGCAGCGTATTGAGGCTGGTGGAGCGCTGCAATCGCTGCTTTTGGCTCTGCTGGCGTGACTCGCAGCGCAGGGCTAGATTTAAATAGCGGCAGCGCAGCTTGGAGACAATGCCGGGACCATAACTGAATTCCTCATTGTGATCGACGCTATCCAAAAGCGTTGGCAGCGCACTGCCGCCAACGTCCAAGTCGGCATCGGCGCTCTTTAAATGCAGCTGTTGTAGCTGCTGCGGCTGCTGTTGATGATGATGATGATGGCGCTGTTGGCCATTTTGTGTGGTTGTCTTTTTCATTTCTTGCATGGCGACCATTGTCGTTTTTACCGCTACTTTTGTGGGCGACGCGGCCGTTTGGCGTTCCAATTGTTGATATTGTTGCTGTTGATTTTTAATGAACTTGTTGCTCTGCAATTTATCGGATATTTTCGCTTTACAATTTTTATCAATTATTATTGGCGTACTATTGCTAAAATTAAGTAGCGCTGCTTCAGCAACGCTCTGGCCTGGTTTGCATTTCGTTTGCAACTGATTTGCTGACGACGACGAAGTCGCCGTTGTTGCTGTCGTTTGTTTCACATTTGCGCTGCCGCTGCCGCTGCCACCGCTGCCGTTATTGCTGCTGCCTATTGCTGTTAATGCTCCAGTTGTCGCTGTGCCAGTTTCAACTTCACCAGAGCGCCCGCTCGCATACGCCATGCCAGCGTTATTCACCTCAACGTCACGCTCTCCGCACGCTCGCTCGCGCTCTCTCTCCCGCTCTCTGGCATCCAAATTTAGAATCTCTTCTTGCTCCTTGCCAGTTGATTGACTTCTTGTGTTGAATAAACTTGATCGCTGCTTTGGTATTGGTGTTGCTGCTGCTGTCGCTGCTGATGCTGCCGTTTCGGCTGAAAAGGCCGTGGCTAAGTCTTTGCCTTGTGTACTTTGGGCTGCTGCTGCTTCATCTGCTGGAAGCGTCTGATGACCTCCACTTCCAATAAAACATTTCTCAGACTTTTCCTCTGTTGTTGGTGAAGTCTTAAATGCTGCTGCTGCTGCTTGTTGCTGCTGTTGTTGTTGTTGTTGGTATGTTTGGCTTACATTTCGTTTCACATGCTGCTGTTGACTAGATGTTGTTGCGGCTGCGCTGGCTTCAGTTGCACCTGAATCTGCAATAAAATTGGCCATAAAACGAAAAATCAAATTGATGACAAATTCAAAATACTTAAAAGAAAATAAAAAAATAGTAGACATTTCTTTTATTTGTGACTAACGGACGATCGGTTGCGTTGACTTTTAGTTCAATTATCAAGTGATAACATTCGATAAGAACAGGTACACAGCAATACACGTTTGGGCAGTCAAGGCGAGTGGGCACGACTAGCCATTACCCTGTACTGAGCTACAGGACACAAACTGGATGCTTGTAGTAGCGTGTGCCAGACTAGCTGATACCCTGTAAGTCACTGCAGATGTTCAAGCTAGAGCACTTTAGTGTAGGGTGGTCGACTAGCAGTTACTAGCAGTGTGCCCGACTATCTTATACCCAATGTGCATCAATCGAATGTGCTCGACTAACTGTTACCATGTATTGCGCTGGTAAGTAAACGTTAGACTGCTCTGGAGTATGTCTGGCTACCTTATACCCTATTTTGCTGATTGATGTGAGCGTTTTTCTGACCTGACTAGCTTTTATCCTGTAATGAGCTACAGGTGGTAAAATATCGATACACGATTTCCGTCGACATAGGTAAATAACGGTTTTTTATAAATAGGTCGAAAGTATGGTATATGATCCGAGCTGTTTGCTTACCATCAGGATCAGGTATTAATGCTGATCATATAGTATATACATACTTATCGATCGATATATCGATACTTCGTTCACTCAATTCCCAGAAAAAACAAACACATTTTCAGTCAATTCGTCGCACATTTTCCGACGAATTACGGATATTAAAACAGGCATAGCTGCAATTGATATCGATAACCGATTACTCACAATAGTTAAACCAGTTGTGTATGTGTGCATTCTGGACTGTTGATATTCACAGGTGAAATAACATCGAGCCAAGCGAACAGCTTTCAATAATTATAATTTCATTTCTTAATCAGCTCAACTTATTTACGTGGCTAATTATATACCCCAGCTGCAAAGCCAATTGCAATCTTACATCTCCCATATATAGAGATATTGATATGGATATGGGTATGTCTCTACATATACATGCAGACATACATACACATTTATGCCATTGCAGCTGGGGCTATTGCCACATTCAGCACATTTGCGATTTCATGAATCGATATCGATACCTCGAATTTGTTTTTCTTTTTCTACATCTGTTCCCGAACGAAACGTCTTCAATTACAGAAAGTCATATATATATAGTCATTATATATGTATATAATGTAAACCAGACTTTTAGTTTATTTTCGTATTTGAATTTCTAGACATGATTATACTCGTTCACGAACTACGAAGAGTATATTGGTTTTCTGCACTGTGAGACGTCCGATGAAGTGTTAGGATTTTTCCAATCGGCATATGTAATATCTGGTATCAGAGAAACCCTATTAGTCGGTTAGTCAAACCCATAACCTATACCTTCTCGTATAATTGAGTTACTGATTATCCAATAATCATATAACATATGGTTTTTAAGGAAATAACTGTATATTTTCACAAGTTTTGGGGCTAGAGCTTCAGAATTTGACAATTAACTCACAGGACTTACACCCTATTGAGGTAAACCTCAACCTCTGTAACTGTTTTTGGCCCGCGAACGAGTATTAAGCAGTCGTTGTCGCCCGTTATTACATATGTATATATATTAGTCCTACTGGAGTGGAGCATTACTTCAGTTGCTATACAGATCAATATATATCCGAGTAAAGTCGATTCTTACTTTGTCGGAGAAAAGATTTTGAAATCTATTTGGCAGTCTATATAAATTTATATATATCTATATATAGCTTACGCTAAAAGTCGGGTTAAGCACCTGACATGCTTGAACTCACCTGCGGGTTCAGTGAAAGCCGCACAACTGCCATCAGCTGTTGGGGCCGCTGAGGTGGGGGAGTTGGTGGCGGCGGCGTTTGTTCGTGCCACATTTGTTTTGCGGCGCTGTATCAAATCCTTTTTCCATTGCGGCATATCCGGCAGGAAGCCCGAAGGAGTCGTTGCCGGTGACATGGCCTCAGCTCCAGTTCCAGCTCCAGCTCCAGTTCCGCTGCCAGCTCCGGCTGCGACTCCGACGTCGGCAGCTAAATGCAATGTGGGTCGCTTCGGTGGCTCCAGCGAAGACATTTTTGGCTAAATTTAACGCTGCAATTGGCATTCTGTGTGTTAGTGCATCGCATCAGCCAACGGACTCGCGCAGTGATTCAAATAGTTAAATCAAAAACAAAAACAATAATATCAAATATCCCGTTGCCCGCTGTCCATTGACCGCTCACAGAGACGTCTCGACCCAAGCGCTCAGCTCGACAAACTGAAGCGCGGCTCCGACAACGCCAACTGCAATGCATCCCACATTCCGCTACTAAAGTGCGGGCCTAAGCGAAGCATTAACTCAATTGACCCAGCTGATACCCTAAACTAAACTGTGACCAACACGACTGAGCTAGGGCTCTGGAGACAGCTACAAAATCTAGCGTAGTTGGAATTATCTAAACTTATAAATTAATGCAAAATATTTATACAATTTGCATGAAAAAAAAAAAAAACAAATTTTAAATAATATTGTTATATATTATATATATTTTTATAACAAAATATAATGATACTCATATTTTCAATTTTAATTTTTATTTTTAAGTTAATTTTTAATCAAAATTCAATTTTTCTCTCACTTTATTATTCACTATTATTATCTATATATGACAATTTCAAAGCATCCTGTTTTATTTAATTAATTGAATAGGGTTTTTTCATTTTTCAATATGGTGTCATTTATAAAATTCTTTAATTTTTCTCACAATTTTTTCTTCTTGGGTAGCGCATGTATAAGTCGACTTGACCTGGTACGCGTCGCTCTTTGCATTTTGCGTTAATTGGATTAACTGTATTTGTTTTCTTTTTCAATAAAAGCAAAGTAAAAAAACCAAAGAAACCTCAATATTTGTTCATTGTGTAAAAAATAAATCAAGAATAATTAAAAAAAAGGGTGAAGAAGCAGATCACAAATGATGAATATGCTAAATATATGAATATATAAAAATGCAAGTGAATTACTTTTCATTTCGTTTCGCTTCATTTTTTGGCTTTGATTTTCTCCTATTCGCGCGATCGCTCCTTTTGTAAGAGCGTAAGAGCGAGGGGAAATGATAATGGGTGAGCGAGTGAGAGCGAGACAGAGAGAAAGAGAGTGCGGCAAGTGTCAAATTGAGCTCAGCTTAAATCATAGTTTTTCATATTTGCCTCTTACTTTTGCATGTGTATGTGTATGTTAGTGTATGTGTGAACATGTGTATCTGTGTATAACTGTTGTGTGTATGTGTGTGCGTGCAAGGGTGCAGAGCGCAGGAGCGGAGCAGGGGCTGCAAATCGCAGACGAAGCATAAAATAAACAAGCGGCAGCGGCGACGCAGCGGGCTGTGCATATTATCGATTTTTACAAGCTGCAAGAACTTTTGAGCTACACACACACAACGAGTTAGATGCATACATACATTAATAGATATGTATGTATGTGAAACAACTTTTGCAGACTGGCGACGGGTTGAATAGAAAGCGTCTAACAAGAAAAAAGCCGCAGAACAAAAAAAATAAAGGTAGGCTGCAAATTAATGTGTAGCCCCCCTTTTTGGGTTGGCCAATGGGCTGGTGTTCAAATTAGTTTGTGATGCCCGCTAAGAGCCGGGCTCTGTTTATTTACACACGCATACACACGCACGCACGTACGCACATAGATGCGAGTATAAACATAAACAATTTGCTGGGTAGTTGCTTACTTTTGCGTCCAATTCAGTGCGGTGGGGCCTTAACTTGTATTTGTGCACATATGTCTGATAATTGTATGCATGGATGTAATTGATAAGCAGCTTCTTTAATAAATATTATATACGCGCACTTTCTTTACACTGCACTCGGTATAAATGCAATTAAGTCACCGTTCACTGCGCTAAAATGCTCCCAACCATTGAACAGTGTTGGCTTACACACAAAACTATCGACGTATATATCGATAGTCGGCTTTGTATACGTTTCGATACTACTTTGGAGTTTGCTTAACATATTTTAAGTTTGTTAAATCATGCATGTCATATAAATAAACGTATGTATATGTATTCTATTACTAGCTTTTCATTGTACAAATACCAAAAATAACACTTTCTTATCGTGAAGTTGCTGAAAATCGATAAAAACAAGTTGACAGCAGCTCAATTATATACATTCAGCCACATTCCTCAATACTCGGATACATTTTAATAAGGTAAAACGGTTTTAACAATGTTTGTAAGTTGCAATTTAGCAATTGTCTGAAAATATTTTTAGCTTGTTTTCAAATAATTGTGTTAGCGAAATTCACTAAACAAGTTTGCTAACAATATGGTAAGTAATTGCAACTCTGATTCATAGTTGGCATAAAGGCAGTGCTATTTTTTTTATATATTTTTCTGATTCAGTATTGTTTTTATTTAAAGTCAAACATGACTAAACATCAAACGTTATTTTAGCAGCCGAGGTATACGCCCGAACGCCTCCAGAAGTTGATTTCAAATGAGCGAAAGCGCGGTTTCCTACAGCGAATGTTAACTAACAGACTGTTAACTCAATTTGGTAATGTTAATGAAATGCAACCCTGATATCCAGTTTGCAGAGAGTTAGCAGCACGATTTACGCATTTCTCTGATTCGTGTTTATGTTTGTATTTATTGTGAGAAATGAGTATTAACTGGATTAAAATAACCGAGCGGTGAGGTTTTTAAGATTTGTTCATGTGAATTATCATCGAATTCAGTAAATTTGATATTCAGCGCACGCGAAGGCATCAAAATCATCAATGCCCTGCCCTACGATACGTTTACGACAGTTCTGCTCTACGTCCACCGACAGATGAGTCCAGGGAGCTCCGCTGCAGCTACTTCCGCAGCTGCTGCCGCAGGCGTTGCGAGTGCAGCCAATAGCTCGGGTAATGCCACAGGAAGCACGACAGTGGGCACTAGTGTCACAACCACCGAACGAACGGGCAGTAGCATGGAGACGAGTCACACAAGCAGCGAGCCCGAGTATACGCTGGAGGAGCTGGAACGTTTGGTAGGCGTGGCCCGTGCAGACTTCTTGCTGTTGATCAAGACATTCTCGTATATCTTGCGACGCATTTCGACGTTTATCATCAAGCCCAGCCACTTGCAGCGCGAGCTGCGCGACAAGCTCCAGCTGCAGGACGAGGCGAAAATCGATGCCATATTGCGGCTCTGGGTGAGGCAGACGACGCCCATGCTTAACAACTTGGCAAGCGAGCGGTATGAGTCGAATGTAATCGAAGATATGGCCTGGAAGTTGAATGTGGAGATTGCCTCTCATTGTCAACAGCGCGAGAAAACAGCGCTGGCTGTACTCCAGCTGAAGACAGTCGCCGGCGAAGATATTAACTTTGAGATGACGCAGCCGGAGCTGTTGCAGCTGTTCAATCAATTCGAGCACATCCAATCAGAATTGGATGCCACTTTGGCAAATATGAAGGGCAATGAGGGGAGCACTGAGTGAGCTGCAGTTTACTCAAATTTACGCATTATTTCCTAATTATTAGAGCAGGCTGTTTGTAAGACATGTATATATTAAATTGTTAACTTTGTTTTTTTTTAAGTGATTTAAAATAATTCTACTTTAGAAGCGAGCTACAATAAAATTGAATTTAAATAACGCATATAACTCAGCCGATGATAGAAACATTGATAACAGCTGCGCGCCATACTTTAAACGGACAGCGCATTTGAAGCCGCTGTCAAATCAAATAAGTGTTTGATAACGTTAAATTTTCGATATATCATCGATAACACACTGCGCGCCAATAGGAGCCATTGGCATTTGAAATGAAATTACAATTCGTTTTGTTTTTCTTGCTTTTAATATGTATTTCATTTTTTTTGTTTTGCTTGTTTCATAATTCTACTGATAAACATTACAAATTATTACACTGATATAGATGTACCGTTTTTATATATATGTATATATTGTATATGCATATGTATTTTCGTTTATGTATATATATATATTTATATATATATATATATATATATATATATATATATATATATATATATATATATATATATATATATATATATATATATATATATATGTATATCAAGTCGAAACTCTTGCAGACTTGTTAGTTATTCATTCATGCATATGTATTTAGTTTATACTCGTAAGTAAGTAGGTTTGTGTGTGTGTGTGTGTGTGTATTGCATATTTCTGGCCTGTGGGTCAATGGGGGATCGTTGTTTTCATTTATATATTTTTTCATATATATATTTATATATAAGTTCTTGCTGTTAGCTAGACTAAAAGCAAAACGTTTCTATTGCACATTATCAACTAATTTCAACTAAGCTGGAACCAATTGTGTGTTGGCAACTGAAATTAGACTACATTCATTATATATTGACTCTTGCTATTGCTAAATTGTTATTGTTACTGTTAGTTTTTAGTTACTCTTTTCTTTTTGCTACTCTCGTGTGTGTGTGTGTGTGCTCGTGTGTGTGTGTGTGTATTTTGGCACCGGCTAAATGCTTATGTTAATTCGCTTACTGTTAAGCTACAGAGTCTACTTTAACATTCTCTTCTTTTACAGTATTTTATTCATACGTACAAAAACCATAAATAAAATTCGTTTGTTTTTGTTGTGTAAATGATTATCGCCTGGCAGTAATGCGTTGGTCATTTGTATTTGTGCTTGAGTAATTGTTGTTGCTGTTGTTGTTGTTGCTCGGTGTACGGTTTCTATTATGTGTCATTTCATGTGTTTCTCTTAGGCTAACAGCGCCTTGTGCATTAACAGTACTGCGCGCTGTTAGTTTATATGTCGCATGTTAAACGTTGTATTGAGTGTCTGTTGGGCTAACAGCGCCTTGTGCATTAACAGTACTGCGCGCTGTTAGCTTGAATAACGTATGTTAAATGAAAAACTAGCTTGAAAATCAAAATAAACACAAAAAATTATAAGTTTCTTTTGGTTTTGTTTTGTTTTAAATAAAATTCTATATAATTAAACAATATTAAAGTAGCACATACACATACATCAAAAATTACACACATATACAAAGGTATTGTTTATATATATATATATAGTATATAGTTTAGAGATTAAAAAAATAATAGAAATATGTTAAAAATTAAATTGATACAAATTGTTCGTTTAAAACTATGTAACTGAATTATTGCAATTTTTACATTATACATTTTACGCATATGTACACAAGTATGTGTATATATAGATATCGTATATCGTATATATATATGTATGTATATATATATGCTATAGTATATGTATATATATAAAAAAAAACCATTTAGCGCTCGATCTGTTCTTCTGCTTCCTCAACTAACATTTAGTGTACAAAAAATTGGAAGTTACATATATATATATATAGATGATATATATGTATAGGTATACAAAAAATTGTGGCTAGCGATAAAAATATGTGTTTTGTTTTCGTTTTACTTTGCTTCTTTGACAATTAATTTTATAATAATAATAATAATATCTCGGTAGTTTCCATTAGCGTTTACAGAGTACAAGACGAGACAGGATTGGATTGATAGATATCTATATATATGGTGTATATATATATATATATATATATATATATAAATCTATATAGAGGGTATATAGTAGCCTGTATTGTAGAACGACTTGCGACGCCCTCACGACATGTGCATACGTATATATATATGTATATATATCTGCGACTGCGAAATCGTCTTACAAAACAGATTTTTCTTTGTAATTTTGTTCATATTTTTTTCATATTTCTCATTTATATGGAAAAAGTGTTCCAATCCAGACTGGTTGTACTATATACGATACACAGACACACATATGTGCATGCCCAGATCCATATATCTATATATATATATATGTGTGTATATAGGCTATATCGATAGCATAATATCAAGCGTTACTTATCGAGTTGATCTTAAGTCAAAATTTAATTATTTAGTTTGCCACATGGATTCAGCGTCTCGGTTGAAGGTGGGGCCAAAGGGGGAGGGGGTCGGTGGCTTCTTGCAGCTGTGGGCGTGGCCGTTTGTCCATCATTCGTTCAGCTGGCGGCTTACATGCCCGATTCCGCAATGCCCTCGTCATCTGCAAGCATTATCTAATATTAGCTTTTGTTAACAAAGAATCATTTCCATTTAAAGCAAAAACAAATAAGACAATCAAGATATGGGTGGAGAGGGAGGTGGAGGGGGCGTGTGGGAAGGGGTCAACTTCGTCAGGCCGAAGTTCAAATGTCCTTGCAGACAGAGCGATATATACGATATATAGACTTAACTGACTTAAGGAAATGGGGTTTAACTGACTGCACAATGCTCGCTCTTAAAATCTAGATATATATTTCAGCTTGACACGCCTCCAGCTGTGGAGCAGCTCAACATTGATTCCAGATCTTGGCTACAAATCTCGCCAAATGTCGACGAGCCTGCGGGGCGTGGCGTAGAGAATCTATGCTTAATCCGTGAAGTGGGCCAATCGTAGCCGCTGGTCTGAAACAATTCTCTGTCCATCCGTCTGTTCGTCCGTCTGTACGTCTGCTCGTCCATCCATCTGTCCATTTGCTTGTCCATCCATCCGTCTGTCCGTTTACCCATCTGTCTGCCTGTCTGTCCGTCCGTCTGTCCGTTTATCCATCTGTCCGCCTGTCTGTCCGTCCGTCTGTCCTTCCGTATGTCCGCTTATCCATCTGTCTTCCTGTCTGTCCGTCCGTTTGTCCTTACGTCTGTCCGTTCATCCGTCTGTCCCTAGATTCGTCCGTCCGTCCGTACGTCTGTCCTTCCGTCTGTCCGTTTATCCATCTGTCTGTCTGTCTGTCCGTCCGTCTGTCCGCATGTTCGTTCATCCGTCCATTCGTTCATCCGTCTCTCCATCTGTCTATCCGTCTGATTGCCCATCCATCCGTTCGTCCGCCCGTCCATCTGTCCGTCCGTCCATCCATCCCTCCGTTCGTCCATCCGTCCTTTGTGTCGCGGCAAATCAGGCTCTACTTAAACTCAACTAGAGAATGTGACCAGCACTTGCTCGTCTAGTCAAAGCCCTGACATATGGCATATAGCTTCTATATCTGACTTGTCAATTTGCCACGCCCACAGCAGGCGTGCTTAAGTGATTTTTGATCAAAGCTTAACACTTTATGAGCTGAGGTTAGTCTTTTATACGGACAGACAACTGCAGGATTGACTGGTTAATCCTAGACTAATACATATATATATATATATAGCCTGCTGCAAGGGTATTACAACTAATCAATAAAGCAAGGTAACATGCAACAACAACAACAACAACAACAACAAATGTGAAACATGCAGCAGAAAGAGTTAGCTTCAAGTGTGTTAAGCATGCGAGAGCGAGAGAGTTGGGTGAGTGAGTGAGAGGGAAGTTAGCTAGGGACAGAAAGAGAGAGCTAGATAGTGGTAGAGTGAGAGAGAGAGAGAGTGAGAGAGAGAGAGAGCGTATTACAAACCCATAAATGGATTGGCATAGATAATGCCGCCATTGCCATTGCCAACGGTTGAGCCCGGCTCCAAAGCGCATTTGCCAAGAGCAGCAGCAGCTGTCGCTGTTATGCCGCCAATGCCAAGCCCAACGCCCACAGCAACCCCGCCCAACCCAACAGCACCACCAGCACCACCACCACCACCACCACCAGCAGCAGCAGCAGCAGCAGCTGCAGCAGCATTTCCCTTGGCCTTTATCAAATGATCCGTGTCGCCGATGAGCGTGGCCAGATCGTCATCATCGCCGTGGCGTGTGTTGCAGCTGCTGCCCAGGAGCTGGTCATAGCAGCTGACATCGGTGCTAATCACATCCACCTCGATGTCGTCGTCATCCTTCTCCAAGCTATTCCGATTGCTGCCACCGAGCGAGCTGTGCAGGGCATGGGAATCCTCATAGCTGCCGCCGCCGCTGTCATCGTTGGCATTGTTCGACTTGGCGTCGATGTGCGTCTCGAACTCGTCGTGCATGTAGAGCACATCTTCCACATCCTCCACAACTAGCCCATCCTCCTCCTCCTCCACATCCTCCTCCTCCTCCTCCTCCTCCTCCTCATCGTCGTCGTCCTCGTCTAACTGCTGCTGCTGCTGCTGCTCTATTGCCTGCTGGCCCTGCTTCTGCTCCACCGCGTCCTCATCCTCATCCTCTTCCAGCTGCAGCTCGAGCTCCTCGCCCAGCTCCAGCGAACGTCTGCTATAGACTTCCTGCTCAGCAGTTGGAGTTGATGCTGGAGCAGCCACTGGCTGCTGCTCCTCGGCATAGCTGAGTCGACCGCTGGCCGTGATCAGCTCATGGCTGAGACTGTTCTTGATGTCGCTGGAGCTGGCACTGAATGTGATCAGTTGGGATTTGCGCCGATGCTGGAGCGTATTGTAGCCGTTCGCTGGCAGCGAATTGGTCATTATTGGCGCTGCCACTGGCTGCGTTTGCAGTCCATCCTTGGAGTCGATGTCCACGCGGCTGCCCTCCTTGCAGATCATCGAGCTGGGCTTGTTGTCAACCAGCACGATAACCACCGAATTGTTGTTATCGCTCTGATTGACAACCGCCGAATGTCATCTGTCCGGCGCATCGACACCGAACGAGCTCATCGAATTGGAGCCGATGCCCATGCCCATGCCCATGCCCATGCCCATGCCCAAGCCCAAGCCCAGACCCAAGCCCAAGCCCAATCCGTTGCTGGCGTTGCCGAAGCTGCTCGTCAGCGGCTGCTGTTCGTCGTGATGAATTGCCGCGTTCTCGTCATCGATTGCCTCCAGTTGATGGTGCAGTTGCTCCTCGATGGTCGCCAATATGGCGCCATGCTCCTCCAGTTGACCATCTCCGCCTACTTACACACACACACATACAGCAATGCGTACATTGTGAGCGTGTGTGTGCGTGTGTGTGTGTGCGTATCGATGTGTGTGTGTGTGTGTGTGCGTGTGTGTTAGAAGAAATTTGCATTTTTTTGTTAGTCATGTCGCCGATCCCAGCACCAAAATGTGTATAAAATGAGCTCTGCTCCCGTGTGGAGTGTGCACGACTAGAATATACCCTGTAGACAGCTACCAGCTGCCAGTTGGCAGTTTATAACATCTCTATAGATCTGTTTATCATCTTGCGTCCATCTAATGACCTCTCAGCAGTCTATGCTGTCAATCGATATTTATCGATTTATCTAAAATTCATATAGCTGTTCATATTTCATAATGTTTGTACGACGAAAACGTAAATATCTTATATAAAACTAGTAACTACTAAAACGATTAAAGATATCGATATTTATCGATTCACTAAAAAACATATATTATCGATATGCATTAAAAAATTCAAATAAAAATTTTAAAGCTAACATATAAAACTAATTAAATCGTGGTGTCGTCTTTTCTATACAACAATAAATTAATCGATATTAATCGATTTGGCCTATTTAAAAGCAATTTGCTCAAATTTACTGCAAATACTATTTTCATAGGTTAAGAAACGAATGTCTATGCTGATAAAACCTTTGAGCTAGGCCATAACAATCAAGGTTTTAAATCGATACTTATCGATAACACAAGATAGCACTTATTGCCCATATTGCAAGGGAGGCTTGGTCATCAGAGGTTCATATGAAAAGCTCTCTTATGGACATGCTGTCTATCTGTCTATCATGTCTATCTAAGTTTTCACTAAAATCGATAACTATCGATTGGTCAGTATTCATTTTACTAGGCATATCTCAGATATACTAAATGCCAGAGCTGAGTAGGAGCTCGTTTATTCTATTTCCTTCTGTAATATATTTATCCAGGGTATCTGCAAGTCGTGCACTTCGCGTTATAGCACACATTTGCTCGCACTTGTGAGCAGAGAATCTCCAATAAACAAACCAAGCACAAATCCTGTGCAGCATTTGTGGGTTAGTGTTAAAAGAAACGAGGCGTTCGCAACGAGCGGCCCAGCACCAGGCAACAATGGGTCCTACGTGTAGCGCCGCACCTACCTTCGAAGCCCTCGTTGTCGTCCATGACACGGGCCGGTCCGACAATATTCTCCTTGCCCTCGAGCACCGCCAGCAGGCACTGATGTATGCAGATGTACTGCTGCTCCGTTTGCACCATCCAGACGCGCTCTGCACAATGGATGGGAGAGGGATTAGCCGAGAGCTCTGGGGGAGTGGGTGAGTGGGCGAGTGGTCTTACCCTTGCGCATGGCATAGACTATGCCAAAGATGTCCACATAGTCGGACGTATTGATCTGCTGCAATATGCGATCCAATGTGATGAAGGTGCCGGATCTGCCAACGCCAGCGCTGCAGTGCACCAAAATGGGACGCTGCTCGGCGCCGATGCGATCTCGGAATGCGCGGACGAAACGAACGAGCGTCTGGGGGGGATTGGGTACACCAAAATCGGGCCATGTGATGAAGTGGAAGTGCCGCAAGATGCGCTGTTCACTGCCCTGTTAGTGACAGAGAGAGAGAGAGACAGTGAAAATCAGAGAGAGAGGCAGAAATAAAGCGAGTGGGGATGGAAGGAAGGAAGCATACTGAGCATATTAAGGAGGAGAGGAAACAAGGCTACTTACGCGACACAGCATAAACTCGGTCATCACCCAGTCGGCGTAGTGGCTATCGTTGAGTATTTGCACCTTGATGTCGCCATAGAAGACGGGCACCGTGTCGTTGGGCCAGTACTGGTCGCACTTCTCGCGGCCCTTCTCGAAGCAGCGGGTGAGCATGACAATCGCCCGGGAGTTGCTCTCCCAGCACATGCGCCAGAAATCGTCGCGTGTGGAGTGCAACGGGCCCTGGGTGACAATGAATTCACGCGGTGAATTGTGGCCGGGCACATAGTTGGCATTGATGTAGTCGGAGCCCTCGTCGTCGTCGACGGGCTGCAGCTTGAAGCGCGAGTGATCGTAGGGTAGAATATTGGTGAAGCGGTTCTTTGGCCGATTGCAGGGCAGGTCGGCAAACGTGCACGGCTGATCCCGACCGACATGCTTCAGCTCCTCGAACTCCTCGCTGAAACGGAAGTCCGAATCGGCAGACATCAGGCGATAATGCTCCGCAAAGTTCTTTATCAGTATGGGGCGATTCTGCTCGATGACGCTGTCCGGCAGGGACATATTGTCATTGGCGCGCGAGTCCTTCGTGGTCTTGCGGCAATTGTTGCGACGCCTCTTGTAGAACAACACCGTAAACAGCAGCACCACGATTATCGTCAGCGGCACGGTGATGGCCACAATAACCGTCGAGTTGCCTTGATCTGCAAAGGGCAGGACAGCGGGAGAGAATAAAAGAAAGTGATTGATTATAGCTTGTGGCATTAGAACTGGTTCATCCTGGCTGACTGCTTACCCGGTGAGCTCAGCAGCTCTATAAACATGATTATAGAACATGCCAGAGGCAAGACATAGATTAGAATCGGATTAAATATAATATGCAGTTGGATTAGTTAGTTATTGTAAATGAATCACTTAGTCGATAAGTCAGTCAATCAGCCAATCAGTCAATCATTGACTGAATGAGGCAGTCAATCAGCCAATCAGTCAATCACTGACTGCATGAGTCAGTCAATCAGCCAATCAGTCAATCACTGACTGAATGAGGCAGTCAATCAGCCAATCAGTCAATCACTGACTGAATGAGGCAGTCAATCAGCCAATCAGTCAGTGAGTTTGTGATTCAGTCAGTTCGTCAATCACTCACTAAATGAGTCAATCAATCAGCCAATTAATCAGTGAGTTTGTGTGTCAGTCAGTCAATCACTCACTGAATCAGTCAATCAATCACCCAATCAGTCAGTGAGTTTGTGATTCAGTCAGTTAATCAATGGCTGAATGAGTCAATCCATCTGTTAGTCAGTTAGTTCGCTAATCAATCACTTAATTAGTCAATTATTTACTATATCAATCAATCAATCTGTTAGTCAATTTGTCCGTCAATCAATCACTTAATTGGCCAATCTGCCACTCAATCAGACAATCAGTGAATCAGTTTACTAGTCAACCATTCAATCAGTCAGTCAATCCATCAATCTACAATGAACGATCTATGAATCACAGAACTAGTTCAGTGAAACGAACTACTGGAAGAGAACTCCACATACGTAATACATCCGGACGTCCGGTGCGACTCACCTGTTTGTATGGGAAAACTGTAAGCGGTATCCGTGAATTTGTCGGGTCCGGTGAAGGCGCGCACCTTCACCCGATAGGTGGTGCCCGACTTGAGGGGTCCGTTGCAATAGCCAATTTTGTGATTGTCACAGTTCTCGGTGCCGATGGTGAAGTCCTCGACGGAGCGATTCTCGAACGGGTAGTAGGGATCGATGGCCTGGTAGGGCAACCAGACGTTATATGACTGCACATCCAGCCAGCTGGGCATTTCCAGGCCGGACGCATTCTTTGCATCATCCTCGGCCACGATGATCGTGTACATGCGCACCTGGCCATTCTGATCGGAGAAGTAGTTCTTTCGGAATCGTATTTGTATGGTCGATGAGCTGCGATACACCTCGGTGGGCACCACCTGGGTGGCGGGACGGGGAGGCGCTAGAATCGGCATCGTTTGCTTATATTCGCGCTCCGGGCCGTAGCCAATGGCGGTCTTTGCCTGAATCTTGAACACATAAGTCTCGCCGGGCTTGAGGTTACGGATAATGCCAAAGGATTCCTCCGAGTCAAAGTCCTGCATGCCCGCATCCGTCAGATTGTTGATGTTCGTGTACGCAATCGAGAATTGCCGGATGATGCCGTTCGCCTCGCTCGACGGCAGCGACCACTCGAAGTTAATCTCACTCGGCTGAACGTCCATCGGATGGAAGCGCTCGACGCGCCCTGGCACAGCCTCGTTGGTCGTAAAGCTGGCAGAGAGCGGCGCACTGCTGCGCAGCACTGAGGACTCCGTGCCGGAGCGTACGACCACGGTGAATGTGTAATTGCGATGCGGACGCAGCTCGCTAATTGTGATCTCATTGCGCGTGGTCATGTTCTGCGCCAGCAAATTATCGGCTGTGAGGTAGGCGATGTCAAAGTCGTTGTACTCGCCCTTGGGTAGATCCCAGCGCAGCGATATTTCCGTATCCGTAATATTTGTGGCATGCAGCTGTGTTATGGGCTCCGGATAGAGGCGATCCTGTCGCTGTATCGGCAAACTGGCAACGCCTCCGCTCACCGTCCAAACGGTGATGTTGTAGAGTCGACCCGGTATGAGACCCGTAAAGGTAACCTTGCGATCCGTATCGTTGGCCAGCTTCTCCTTCTCCTTGATCTCCGCATCGCCCAGCGAGAAGCGATAGATATCGAACTTGGATGAGGATTGCGGCGTCGGTGTATAGCTCAACGTTATCGTATCTCGTTCATCCTCTTTCTCCCCATTGGCAACTACCACATCGGATTGTATGAGAGGCATGGTGCGTGGATACAGACTCGTTGTACCCGACAGTATGCCATACGAGGTGGTCTGTATATCGAATTTGTATTGTACACCCGGCATTAGTTCGCCAATCAGCACACGCACTGTCGACAAATCATCAGCTGCAGGCAGGAAGAAAGACGGAGATGCTGATTAGTGGCATACGACTATTTCCTTTACCGTTGCAAAAACTTTCTTCACGGATCATCTTTGACTTAGAACTAATTCCTGCATAGAAACTGGTCTAGCCCAGTTCAAGTCCTTCTTAACCGTAGCAGACCTCTTCTACTTAGGAAGTCTTCGTTTACCCTTCACCCTTCTGCCCCCACTTACCCGATTTGTTCTCGGAGACATTTTTGGTCTGCACACGAGTTGGATTGTCGCTGGGCCACCATTTAAGTATGTACGATTCCACTCGACCCTCCGGCTTGGGCCACTCCAGCGTAATGTTTCTCGAATCAACGAGCTGTATAATATTGGAGACGGGATTCGGTGGCACAGTTGTGTTCACCTCCTGCGGGTTGGGACTCTCGACACCGAAGCTAACCGTGTTCACCTGGATGGTGTACTTCTCGCCCTTGGTCATGTCCGTGATGTCGGCCTCAGTGGAACGTACGCTGGGCAATCGCACCCACTGCTGTTCGCTATCCGTGCGATACCGTATGGAATACTCCGTGAATTCACCGCTCTCTGGCGGCGACCAATGAACGAGCACCGAGTTGCTGCGCACCGTTTCGATGGTCATGTTGCGTGGCGGATTGGGAACTGATGTAGGAAATGAGGTTGCCCAGTAAATGGAACGAACTTTGAGGTATTTCAGAGATGGCACTACTTACAGACTGCCTGGAAGTAGGCGTGCGGCTCGCTGCGTAGCTCGTGACTGACAGCGAAGACCTTGAGCTCATAGCCAGCGCCGGGCTGTAGATTCTTGATGACCAAACGGGATTCCTTGGTGATGAGGGTGCTCACCTCGCTGGTGCCGTTGCGGGAGTACAGCACCTCGTATTGCTCCTGCTTCGAGTTGACATCGCTCTTCCAGCTGATGTTGAGGCCCATGCGTATGCTCTTCAGATCCTCGATGATGGGCGACGAAGGACGGGTGACCACAAAGATGCTCGTCTCATTCGATTCCATCTTCTTGGACACCGCCTGCACGGAGAGCGAATAGTTGCGTCCGGGCAAAAGGCTCTCGAGGGTAAAGCGTGTGCGATCTGTGGTCAGGGTGCTCGTATCTCCATTGAATGTCTCCAGCTCATGGTAGCTAAGACAGGGAGCATTAGTACCAAGTCTGGAAGGATCTACTCTTTACTTACACAATGCGATACTCGTCCTGCGTGCTAGCCGCGTCAGCCTCCCAGGTTATGATCATCGTATTGGTCTTGTCGTCGTTGAAGCTGCGCAAGTTGCGCACGGGTAGCGGTCGCAGCGTTACATCACCAGTGGCAGGCCACGAGGTGACCTTGCCGGACACCGTCTTCACAATCACATTGAACGTTTTGCCCGGCTCGGCGATGTCGCGGAAATCGAAGTAGGCAATTGGCTCGTTGCTGCGCGCAACCGTCGATTGACGACGCGTCGTTGCAACGGACACCTGATACTTGTCGAACTCGGAAACGCCCTTGGGCGCCTCCCACAGCACCCGGAACGAGTTCGATGTGATGAAGTCCTTGTCGAAGGTGACATTAAGTGGACGCAATGGCACCGTACGATACTGGGCTGTTGTTGGCAATGATATCTCATCCTCGGACATTGTTTGCACGGAAATATTGTAGGCACGTCCAGGGACGAGTCCTTTGAATGCCGCCTGTGCCGGACCCGGCGGTTCGCCCTCCTTCTCCACATAGAGCACACTGTCATTGGCATCGGGCGGCTCTATGGACACCTTGTAGTGCGTATAAATCCCAGCCGGATATGGTGGCTGCCAGAGCACCAGCAGCGTTGTCTCATTACGAAACCATACAATAAATTTCCCCGGCGTATTTGGCTCTACGGCAAGGACAAGGCGTAAACAGAATAAGAAGAAGAACAAGCAAAATGCAAGCAAATTGCAATCTGTTAGTTAATGCCACCAAAAGATATTGTCTAAAGTATATATATAGGGTATACAGGAGTGTATCTGACTATATATATATGACTATATATATATATATATATATATATATATATATATATATATATATATATATATATATATATATATATAATTTAAGCTTTTCACAGCTTGCACAGTGGTTAAAACATGCAAAATGTGTTCTTTAAATGTTTATTCTGTTGGGAATATATGGGAATATATAGATATGTATGTATAAGTATGTATATGTATATATGTATGCATAGGTTCTAGTTCTAATGAGATACTTATGCTTATGAATATAATTATATATGTACACATGTTAATTTAAATATTTTTTTTTAATAAAACTTAATTGAAATTTAATTAAAATTGATAATAATCAATTTTAATTTATTGTTTTCCTTTAATTCATATCAAATTAATTTTCCATATTGGCATTTGCTTATACACGAAAAGCCAATTGGGAATTATAACAGCAGTCAAATACTATTGCCAGTGCTGCCAGATAGATGGAGAATGTAAGACATTAGCATGAGGGCAGACCACGGCACGCATGCATATGCACATGTGTGTATGTGTGTGTTTGCTAGTTTGTTTGTGTATATTTGTTTGTAGTATTTGCTGTGCTTGTCGACACACGAATCGCATCAGATTTGTGTGTGTGTGTGTGTGTCGCACTTTGTTGTGGCCTGTGGCCTGTGGCTCAGAGAGCGAAAGGGATAGACACAATGGGGGCATATGCAATTTGAGGCTAGCCAAATGAATTTGGAACATTGCCAACGAACCCCCTAGGTCAGGGTTGGTTTTTGACCAAAAAACAAGTAGCTAAAAAACGAAATTCAGTCAGGCTTTGAGTTTGGTTCTACATAAAAAGAGAAACTAATGAAAAAAATACAACTGAAAGCTACTTGAAATGGATTTGGCATGCAGTAGTAGAAAACCGTTATGTGAGCTTTACATTACCTCTCAAGATTTTGATGTCCAGCAATTCTTTATGCCGCGTCCTTCGACCTTTTTTTATTTTTTAGTTTTTTTTAGTTACATTTACGTTAAAAAGCACAAAAGTTAAGAGCAGAAGAATGAAATATGTTTTTTTGTTTGTTTTAGTTACATTTTAGGCACCAACACCACAGGTGAAGAAAAAAAAAAACAAAACATAATTTGATTAGGAAACGCCTCACTTACTTGTTGTAAAGTTGCGACTCGTGTAGGCCACAGATTCTTTGCCATCATATATGGTATAGGCCTGTACCTGGTAGGTGGCACCTGGCGTCAGCTCCTTGACACTGTGCTGGAATGTATTGTCGTTGACCTGGAAGGTGCGATTGTAGCTATTGGATGCCTCCGATAGGCCTAGCACCTTGATCTTAAATGCCGTATAGCTGCCCTGTGTGGGCGGTGACCAGAGTATAATGGCATTTTTGCCGCTGCGCACCTGTACAGATAGGTTGGAAGGTGGATCGGGCGCTGAAATTAATTAAAAAAAAAAAAAATTAATTAATAAAAATAAGAAATACATAAAGTAAAAGTAATAGTTGGAGTTTTCGTCTAGGTTTGAACCCCCACCTTCCAATTCTTGGGCGAACACACTACCATGGCACTGTCGATATTAGCTGATAGCTTGCTGAAAGCTCAACCCGCTGTCGCTGCCGCTGCTCAGTAGTATCTACAGTTAGCTGCTCTGCTGCTGCTTAGTCGCTGCCTGCTATCTATTTTTAGCCACAGCAAAGTTAATGTGCGCTCTCTCTGTTTCTCTCTGTCGCTGTCGTTGACGTTGTCGCTCTTTTAATGGCATCTTGTTTTTGTTACTGCTGCTGCGCAACTGGTTTTTGTTTTTGTGCAGAGCGATTTTTCACTTTCTACTTTTAACAGCTTTTGATGGAGACACCGAGGGAGGAGCAAAACAGAAACAGCGCGTGGTGCCTTTTGGCTGCATTTAAGTTAACGGCACTTTAATTATTGAAATTTAGCGAAATATTTAAGCTGAATAAAATAAATATTATTGGTTACACTCCTTAACAAAAGACACCAACAAAATGTAGCATTATTCATTGTATGTGCGTATCCAACTATACTCTTGGCTCTAGTATATATTTTGGACACTGCTCTGTTTGATTCCGAAAATTCCACAGCAGCTAAAAAAATAAATTTTGCATCGGCCGGGAATCGAACCCGGGCCGCCCGCGTGGCAGGCGAGCATTCTACCACTGAACCACCGATGCTTGACGAATGAAGCATCTTAAATGGCAGCTACGTGAAAGATGACCTTTCTCTAGCTTAGCTATTTTTTATTCTCTCCTGCAGACTGTCTATTTTTAGTATATTTATAAAATGGAGGCAATTTGTTTTTGCTTTCTGTTGTATTCCATTGAAGATAGACAACATTTGCTATCTCTCTCACATTACGAATTGTAAAGCTTTTTTTTCAAGTTCCTAAGTTGGCTCGCCTGCATTTTCAACTTCAGTTGCCTAAAGCTATAAACTCACCTGTTGTAATGGTCACCGTCCAGGTGAGCCAATCGTGATGCGTAAAGTTAGTGTAATATAGCCAGAAATTGTATTTGGTGCCAGGCAGCGCGCGCGAGAATTGAATCTCGTTGCCGATATCCCGCGAAGCGATCGTCGTATTTGGCTCCGGATAGCCAAAGGGCGGACTATAATCCAGTCGATACGAAGCACCATCATCCAATCCGGGATTATTGGGTATGCTTATGGCCAGATCAGCGCCATAAGCGTGCTGCAATAAAATAAAGAAAAAGCCAAAATTTAAGAATCTCTGTTAGATAAATGCAACAGTTAAGCTAAAAGAGAGCTTAGCTTAGCTCAGCTCATTAAATTCTCTCTGCTTGCGGAGTTTGAGCCGCTGTTGTTCTGTTCCATAAGTTGTGCCATTTTGTAATAATTACTATAAGTAGTTGCAATTTTTTGAAGTGGGCCACGAGGGAAGCTTCCTTGTGTTGGCTTCTAGGTGGCTGCCCACCTGCCTCGCCCCCACTTGGCAGCACTGGCGCAACGATGGCCCAACATAAAAAGTGCAATGACATTCGCGAAATGCAAACAAAAGTAACAACTGACAATAAAATGGCGCATGGAGTGCATGAAGAGCATCGTAATGATGATGCTGCTGATGATGATGATGTCCTTGTTGTTGCTGCTGTAGCTGTCCTTTGGCTGGTGACAGACGCCAAATATTAACAGCGCAAACAATGCGATGCGGCGCGAAAAAATACAAAAAAAATAATGATAAACAAATAATAATGAGTGCGCTTCCAGCAGCCAGACTGAGAGTGACAGAGACAGAGAGAAAGAGAGAGAGAGAGGCAGAGTAAGAGCGCAACCACATTGTAGGGCTTAAAAGGCACAGAGTTGCCACTAGAGACCCCTGACAGCAGCCCTACTGAATGTGTGCACAAATAAGCATGCTCCAGTTGGGCATGCACGACTAGCTGATACCCTGAACTCATGAACACTCGGTAGAAGAGGAACAAGGAGGTATGGCCAGACGGACACCGATTCATATAGCTTCTGTGTTCGTTCAGGTCTACTAACTTCCGTTACGTACAGTTCACAAGAACCTATATACCCTAAATTGCTATTTTTTTATTGAGCTCTTGTGCAGCTCTATATGAAAGTTATAAATCGAAGCGTAGGCAGCTAAAACGCATCACTTTCGTTGCACTTCAAATGGAACAGAATAGGGCAAGAACTGCCGTTGCCTGCATTAAGTTGGCTGCATCAGGCAAGCTTAAGAACAAGAATGAAGTTGGCTGCAGTTGCTGCATGGCCGTTAAGTTAGCTGCGCCTGTTAAATTCTTCATCAACTTGAAGCTGTTCAGTGCAGCAATCACATTAATTTGCAATTTGCCCTTATATTCGAGTAATGGAAGCAGATTTAACGTGCACTCAGCCAAAGTCAATAATTTACATTTACGTAATGCCCATTTTCTGATGAATTATATGTATTTCGCTGCAAATTTCATTTGTTAAATTGAATTATTGCCGCATAAAAAGCCATAAAGAGAGAGGGAGAGAGCATCTCTCTCAAAAAAGAAGAGAGAGCGAAAAAAAAAACAGAAAATGTCGCACAAAATGGCGGCAAACAGCGGAAGTCAGCTACGTGCTGATATGATTGATGACTGGCGAAAGCATCAAAAGTCCAAATGCAAATAAAATTCCAATTTTTTTTTTGCTCTCTTCGAGTGGCATGTAAAATGCATAAACTGATAAAAAAGAGCTGTTAGTTTTTCACTTTAGTCTAGTTAGCTACATCAATTTTGAAGGGACGCCACTTGCCGGCACGTACAACACTTAACGAGTTGCCATTTTGCGTTAAGTGGCAACGCCAGCTCACAGAAGCATCATAAATTAGCTCCATTTCTGTTTTACATTCATCCAATACTTTCAAGTGGCTGTAAATGCTGGTCAAGCCCCTCTCTCTCTCTATCTCTCTCTTTCATTGATATTCTGCCTCTTTCTTATATTCTCTATATCTCTCAAATTCTCCCTCGTCCATCTCTCTTTTCATGTCTTTGTATTTCAATCTCATTATTTCGTTCTCTCTCTTTCTTTCCCTAACTCTCCTTATCAATCAGCTGATGCCTTTAACAGAGTATTTCAACTTTATCAATCAATACTCAACAGTTTCTGCTTACAGCTTTTTTTACATTCTTAGTTTTATAAAGTTTTTTATAACCAACTCATTCTGGAGCAATTCATTTAAGACCCCTTTCTCTTTTTTTACGTTTCGTCAGGCTGTTGGTCAGGCAGTCAATCAGTCACTCAGCGAGTTAATTGCTTACTTTGCAACACTCATGCATATGAATTAGGGGCATTCCCCCATTGTGATCATTTTTTTTCTCCCTCTCCCGCTAATGCTCCTGCTCCTTCGCACTCTCTCTTTCTGTCTTCGGTTTTCTTTGTTCACTGTCTGTCTTCACATAATCAATTTATTTTGTTACACTTTTTTTGTTTGCCTGTAGCTGTTGGTGTTTGTCAGTTTTTTCTACATTTTTCGCAACATTTTTGAGCAACGATTTGTTGTTGTTGTGCTGGGCGGCAAAATTCAATTTAAGTAAAGCTTTCGCTACATTTTATGGCGCGCACACACAGAAGCACGCATGCGATAAGTAGGTAAAGAAAAAGTAGAAACGAAACGATATGAAATGAAATGAAATGTAGCTCAGCTACACTAATAACAACAACAACAGCAGCAGCAGCAGTAAAAAGTGCTGTTATTGCTGTAAAGCGCGTGTTAAGCATATGCTGGCAGCTGCTGCTGCTGCTCTCTCACTCACTCCAATTGATTGCATAATTGATGCGTTTCTTTTGCTTTTCTTTACATGTTTCGCTTTTGGGCATTACATGATGCGCGCTTTGGGGCAGCGCTGCTGCTGCGCATTCATTAGTCTGCTGGTGCTGCTGCCTAATGATGATGCGCGCCCGCTCACACATGTACGCATGCAAACATTATGCAATTCTCCAACACTCACAGCGCGAAACTCTACAAGAACAGAACGACAATGATTCTCAGTACGAGCTTGGTTTCTGGCTATGCTGCCGTCCTCTTTACACGCGCACTAAAACTGCGGTTGCTAGATAGACAGAGATCTGTGGCAGAGATTAGCCAATGCCAGAGATTTCTGGCTTTAAGTATATTTAGCCATGACCAGACAGCCAGAGATCTATGGCGCTCCATTGTAATTAGCATAGTTATATATTTATACATGTGTATACATAATGCTCTGTCTCGCATTCTTATAAGTATTCGCACTACCTGCAACCATACCAATTGGAGCATTGCTCCACATGATATAAAATCAAGTTTTTTAGCAAATCAAGAAAAAAATTAATAACAATTAACAATAACAACAAAGCGACGCCAACCTTCGCTTTTTGATTTTCGCTTTGGCTTTGGCTTTGCCTTTGGCTTTGACTCACTCAGGGTCGCTGGATTATTAATCGAGAGGGAAAGAGAGTGAATGAGAGAGAGAGAGAGAGAGAGAGAGAGAGAGAGCGGGAGTGAGAGGAAGAGAGAGAAAGAGCTAGTCAACTAAGTGAAGGGATTTTTGAATATCGAAAGATTTGCGTATGCAAAATTATTAGCGAAATTCATAAAACGAAGATTGATTGACGCTTGATCAAGAACTGTTTTATATAATAACAGCACATATATGTTTGTATGTATATATGTGTATAATAATTTATTTTCTTTGACAGAGTTATTTTCCAATTTGGTGATTGATTGAATCATTGCTTGACTGACAGATTGATACCTGAACCAGTTGATTGATAAATATATTGAGAGATTGACTGACTGACTGACTAACTGACTGCCAAAATGATTGATGGTGGAGAGATTGATTGAGGGTCTATCGGATTAAATTATTGACTAACTGAAAGAATGACTGATTGATATCTTTTTAAAATGCAACACATATGATGTTTGACTGGCTAATTAAAAGAATGCATAACTAATTTATGTATTTATTGATTGACTGACTGATTGAATTGATTGTCAAGACACAGAAAGAGTGCTGAAAGTACTTTAGCTCAGCTTTTCCATGCAATTCTAAACAGTCTCTTACTTCAATACATATATCCAAACAAATATATATGTTTAAATATGTATATATAGACAGATATAATTCTACTTTAAAATGTTTGCTTAGCTTTTATTTGCGAAGCATTTCAAATATTATTTTAATCAAATTTGTTGTCTTCAGGCTTGACTGACTGGCAAATATTTATAATTTCTGAAAATGTTGCATTCGAGTTCATAAATAATTATTCAAAGAGATAGACAAGAGATATACATATGCATGTATATATATATATACATAAACATATATGCACAGGCCTTGGGTTAGATGAGGGCCAAGTCGACTCGCGATAGCCAAAGCAAACAGAGGACAAGACAAACAACATTTTAAACAAGCAAACAATTCTTAGCAGGCAAAAGTCAACAAAACAAATTATTTTAATAATTTAAAAAAACTCTTTCCAAACAAAAAGCAAACGAAAAACCTCAAAGAGAATAAATAAGAAAAAAGTTTAAAATATAAAAGCAAAATTTAAGTCATAGAAAATAATTTACATAAGAAAAAATTACATCTGCATCAAATTGAAGTGTTGAAAAGCTTAAATCATTATATCTAAATGCTTTAAAATTGAATATAAGACAATATATAAATAAATACTTAAGCATTCGACATTTAGCAAAAGCAAAAGAAACCTTGTTTCAATAGCGAATTGAAGCCTTAAAAGCTTTATTTGCGAAAGCACAAAATTCTAAAATAATTCCTCATTAAAGTAAGGAAACTTTTAAATATATATTTCAATTAAGTATTTAAATTTGATTAGAAAAAAAAAGATTTTTTTAATTTAATTTTACAACCCATTTTCTAATGCAAATAAGTCAAGATAACATTCAGCCCAAAAAAGCAGACTGCATCATTTTTTGCTCTGCTTTCTTTTATAGATAACGGGAAATGTCATGATAAAAAATTGCTGCAATGTGAAAGCCTAACCTTGTATACCGACCAATACAGGCAAATATCTATAAGCTAACAATATTTATACACGAAGTACACAGAGTGAATTTGTTTACCTGTCTGAAGGTAAACAAACGATTAAGCAAACTGCTGCTGCTGCTGTTTTTGATCAATAAAATGCGTATGCGCCGCTTATCAGCTGCGGGCCATAAAATTATATAAACATTTTACATTTAACATTTGTCAACTGCGATTTATTTGGTGTAAATTTCTGAGTAATCACTAGCTCTCTCACTTATACTCAGTTATACGCTCATTCAACTCTTGGCAAGCGCCATCTCTTTTCGACTTGCACAGCTGCACTTAACATTTGTATCGGGTCGGTGCAAAAGGCAAACGCGCAATTAGCATAAAGTACCGGACAGTGAGACTACGCGACAGACAGAGACAGACAGGCAGTTGTTGTTGTTGCTAGTTTGCAAGTGTGAAAAGTTGGCTCCAAGTTTCAGGTTGACTGCCTTGACGATAGCAGATGACGTCAACAAAATGCAAAACTCAGCGCATAATAACTGAGTCAGTGAATGAGTGAGTGACTAACTCACTTAGCTTGAGTGCGCGAGCGAGTGAGCGAGCGAGTTAGAGGCTGAGTCAGTAAGTCTGCAAGTGCAGCTTAGTCGACGTACAGTGGTGAACATAAAATTAGCACAGTTAAAATTACAACTTATTTGTTCAGTATTGCATTCATTTTAAAAATTGTTATTTACAAATAATATGATCTTTAAAAAAATGGTTACTTTTCATAAATATATATGTGAATGCATATATGAACATACATGTTCAGTTGATTGTCTACCTGTGCAGCTTACTTGTGCATTGCCTGTCTGCCGGGTAACACCCATACACAAAGACAAACCATACCACAGCTCAATTCAGTTACTGCGCGCTTAATTTATGTTCATTTATTTAGTTATTGTCTCTCTTTCTATTGCTGTCGTTGTTTGTTTATTGTTGCTTTATGGCAATTCCTTTTCCCATGTCCCCCATTCGCGTTTGGCATGCGCTGCACGTATTTTTTGTCCCTGTCCCTCTGCCCCTTCGGCCAACAAGTGAACGAAGCGTCGCACTGAGCTGTGCTTAGTTAAGTTGAGCGCAACGGTTAAACTGCAGCGCTCTCGCTCTATTGCTCTGCCGCTCGTTCGTTAAATTACTCTCAGTTAATGGCTTTGTGTGTGTGTGTGTGTGCGTGCAAAGAATTGTTGCTTGTTTGTTTGATTATTTATTTTGTTGTCATAACAGCGCCTAGTTATCGCTTTAACAGCAGCAGACACAGCAGCCACAGCAGCAACAGCAACAGAAACAATTACTTTAAAGACAGTTGCATAGCAATAATAACAACAACAGCGCCTAACAACAGGAAGCTTTAATTCAAATCAAATTACCTCACACACTCGCCCTGTCTTATGTGTGTGTATGTGTCTCTCTCTGCGTCTCAAAACGACGCCTTTATAATTTAAAGCTCAGTCATGAATGGGTTCGATATCAATTTTTGATTTATTATTGAAATTCAACAATAGCAAATCAATTATCATAACAAATGAACTTTTGACAATGGACAAGAGATACATATATAACTCGAGATATTGATATAACAATGTGCACACAAACACACCGACACATACACGCGCGCACGCACAGACAACGCATGGGAAATGTCAAAGGCAATTGCGGTATTAGTAAATTCCCTCAAGCAAAGTTCTGAAAGGTTTAGCCCTTTAGGCATTAAGCAAACAGATAGCTAATAAATACACAACACAAAACCTTGCTATACATTACAAAATTAATATAAATAAATTATTTATTGGATTTGTAAATTTTAAGCTAAGTTGTTAAATATATTTTTTTATGTTAACAATTTTTAATAGAAAAGTTCATAATCACTGCAAAAATAAACAACATTTCTTACAGTGTACAAATACATGCATATATGCACAGAGAAGCAGATGGCAGGACGTTCGGAGACGAAGAAATAGGGAACTTGAAGACACGTTGACATGACTATACACTTAGACAGTGGCACATGGCAGCAGGGGTCGAGGATTGGGTCGCAATTTTGCAGCGCAATTTGCAAAGTGTTGACAGCAGACGCACAGACACACATACACATACATATATCAAATATGCATGTGTGTGTGTTGAGAAACTTGCCATCAAAGTGGAGCAGAGCAGTAAGAGAATTTATTAGTTGCCTTTCATAGCAAATATTGTGACAAATAGGCATATAAAGGAAGTATTTGCTGAGTGCTGGGAGAGTGTCTGGAGACTAAGAGAGAGAGAGAGAGAGAGAGAGAGATAAAGAGATAAAGAGTACAGGCTATTCTTGCTGCTGTTGGCAGTTATTGTTGCGAACTTTATTAGCTGTGGCTAGATTTAGCTTTTTCTTCAAGGCAAGCATAACAGAAGTAGCTGGAAAAGAGCTTTAGCTTTACTTTGGCCGGTAATGTAATGATTTACTTTAGCTTTATGAAAAGCTAAATTGACAGAACTAACTAAAAGCCATCTAGTTTTATGTGCATGTATGCAAAAAAAAAAAAAAAATGAAAAAGCCTAACGACTTAAGTTGTATGCTGAATGCGTCTGCAGCACGAGGCGCCATGTTGTTAATTGACGTACGGATCGCCTCCCCTCCAGCAACACCCACAAATAGTCAAGACAATTACAGTGGTGGCGCCATCAAGTGTGCCATTGCTTGCGTATACATATTTATGCATTTTGTTGTTGTAGCTGTTGCATGTTGCATACTTTTTAGCTGTTGCACCCACTTAACCTTACTTTTGTCACACATTTAATAAGCGTTTTGCATATTTTATTATTTCATTTATCGGTTATCGACTATCGATTAACGCTTTTGCACAAAAATTCACAAATTGACAGCTCGACGGTGAAGGAGGCGGACTTTATTTGAGGGGCATTGCGGTTAAACTTGCAGTCAAATGATGTGGCAAGACCACGCCTCCCGTTTCCCGCTGCAAATAGCCGCCCAAAATGGTATGCAAATTGAATAGCCATGTAAAAATCATTGACTTGCGTCTACCCATTGAATATGGAATAGATAAAGGGTATATTAGATGCTTAGAGATGAGCTTAACAGTTTTTTCCTTGAAAATCGATACATATCGATTTATGTTAGGTAAGTTACTTGCTATTAATTTATAGCAATCAATATACACTCGCTTCCGCTTTTGCTAATTACAACAGGGTATTTTCAAGTGTTGCTGTTCTTGTCAAGCATTTAACGAGTCTGTCTGCCTCTGCCTTTGACAGCTAGCCCTTGTCTCACTCACTCACACACACACACACATATGTACACTCACACATATCTCTATATGTATATAGGTTCGATGCGCATATACATGTAGTTATAGTAGGGCCGCCGTCTGTTGACTTTTCAGTCGCACTGTTGCCCAGTGCAAATTTGCCTGCATTATTGAACACTTTGCGCGCGCTCTCTCTTTTACAGGGAAAAACAAACTGGCAGATGGCATAAACGCTTTTCCATTTGCACATTCGCACATTTTCACAATTTCCCCAGTGAGGCGGGAAGAGGGCAGCGCCAGGGCGGGATCATTTTTTTCTTGATTGGATGAATTTAAGGCGAAGTTTAATTAAACAATTCGCAACGTTTTTAAAGCATTTTTCTTAAGAGAACTGTAAAGCTCTAAGCTATTAACTTTTTTTTAGTATAACAATCGATAGACAATCGATAGTAATCGATTATCGAATGTATATATGGCATCATATTTAATAAGCTGTATATCGATATCTATCGATACTGAGTGAATTAAAATCCTTTATATATCTATCCTTATCTATATCTATATCTATATCTATATCTATATCTATATCTATATCTATATCTATATCTATATCTATATCTATATCTATATCTATATCTATATCTATATCTATATCTATATCTATATCTATATCTATATCTATATCTATATCTATATCTATATCTATATCTATATCTATATCTATATCTATATCTATATCTATATCTATATCTATATCTATATCTATATCTATATCTATATCTATATCTATATCTATATCTATATCTATATCTATATCTATATCTATATCTATATCTATATCTATATCTATATCTATATCTATATCTATATCTATATCTATATCTATATCTATATCTATATCTATATCTATATCTATATCTATATCTATATCTATATCTATATCTATATCTATATCTATATCTATATCTATATCTATATCTATATCTATATCTATATCTATATCTATATCTATATCTATATCTATATCTATATCTATATCTATAAATATATATATCTATATTCATGTCTATCTATGCATCTACATTTGCATTTTATATATAGCTATATCATATTTTCTGCCACGTCTTTATTGTTCCGTTTTATCTTAAGTCTTTTTCTCTCCACCCTCTGTTCAGGCTTTAACCAGGAACTTGGCAGAGGACGTGCACAGGAACTGCCAAGTTTCTGCCACACTAATAACCGAACGCATTTTGCTCTTGAATGCATAAATTATAGTCGAAGACCAAGAGGAAGGTGCTCTATGAAATGTTATTGTAGTTATGCCCGCTCAAGTGGTGCAAAAGTGAGTTTATTCGTTCGTCCGTCTGTTTCCATAAACGTTTTATTGCTCTCGAAGCTAAAGGCTTGAAATACGGAATATAATCTGCTTGGTATCTGTAATATATACCAGAGCAACCATGACTGAGACTATATTCAATATGTATATATATATATATATATATATATATATATATATATATATATATATATATATATATATATATATATATATATATATATCCTCAGTTCTAGAGACAAGTTCGCTAGGTTTTGTAGTCGATTCACTGTTGATGATATGCTGAATGATATGCTTCGCCCATTGGGACATGGTAAATTCGTTCAAAAAACATCTTAAAAGTTAATGCATTCGGAGCGAGTATTAGGCAGTCGTTTATGCCCGAATGCAACACGTTTACTTGTTTTTTTATGCAAATTTGAAGCAGAAATTTGCATGGAGCTTGGCAATAAAAATCGATACTCGTTAAAAGGCCACGAGCAGAGAGGGAGAGAGAGAGAGGGGGAGAGAGGGGGAGAGAAAGGCAAAAGAAGAGCAGCAGAGGCAGAATTGCAGAACTTCACTTCCATTTCTAGAAATCCGCTCGTTATCATCCAATTATATTCCGAAGCAGGCACGAACAATAGAAATTGAAACATGACTCGCAGTAAAATCGAACTAAAATCAATTTAGATGACTTTATCTTTCATAGGAACAGTTAGAAATATCCCCAACTAACATATGGAATACATATATAGTAAGATCTATATCAAAAATAGCTTAAGAACTTGTCAAAAAAAAAAAAAACGAAAATAAAATGAATTGTTTACACAAAGTTTAGCTGCTACGTTAAATAGCTAACAAGTTCCATTAATATGGTCTATAGGTAATTGAAAAGCCGTTAAATAATATAAATAGCTTCGCCATCAACTATAAATAACTAGCGCAACTGTACTTTAATGCATTTGCAATAAAACACGAAGAGAAAAAACTGTTTTAAATAGTTTTTTTTTTCTTTTTCTAGTTGTTGAACGTATGATTAGGATGTAAATTGATTGATGGCTAAAATCGTAAAAACAAAAACTAAAGCGAAATTCAATTAAGTGAAATGCGAATATGACCATAAAAGAGAGACAACAACAGCAACAACAACAATTTTTGGACTTAGCTAATGGCCAGGTTGGCTTCTGCTTTTGGCCTTTTGGCATTTAAACGCGTTTTGGCTTTCTTCTGCTTTCAGCTGCGACTGACTGGCACTCAAATGTCAGTTAGGATTTCAAATGGCCAATACCCATTAGAGTATTGCCACATGACAATGGGGTATATTGGCGCAGAGGTAAGTGAGGGCGATAAGCTGGCACACTCCCAGTTCGCTTACGGCATTGCTGAATCGATAAATATCGTTAAGGGGTTAACTGTGAGCATATCTAGATAGTTTTAGTAACTAGACACTATATTTTAGACATATATATTTGGTTTAGTTAATGTTTGTCAATTTTTACTTATTTAATTACGTTCGATATTTATCGATTTTTGTTAAATATTTGCAATTGCTCTGTTTTAAAGCGATAAAAGCAATGCAATTTGCTTGTAAGTTGTTGATAAGCAAGTTGATGTTTGCTTCTTATTTTAAAAGCCAAATTCACACAATTTCGATATATATCGATTTTTAATTTAGATTTTTTGAGCTGCTTTTGTATGCTGTTAAAGCTAATGCTACGAAATTCTTACATAAATTTATCTTACTCATTTCGGAAATTTGGTAATTTTTTTCTTTCGATTAGCTAACATCGATTATTATCGATTTTCGGTACTTAACTCTAATAATAAAGTCAATAAAGTTGTTAAGTAAGCTTTTGTAATAAATTGAAGCATATGTCGCATGTCTGCTGTTTCGATAGCTTCGATAAATTCGATAAATATTGACTTACTGTCTAAAAAACTGTGAATCAGATGGAATCGATAGATAGCTGAGCTAGTTGCAGGGCATTTAGTAGTCGAGCACAAGCGTCTGTTGCTAATCTGCTGGTTATTGTAGACCGGGGCTAAAACTAATTAAGTCCAACAGCCAAATTTGACTTTGATGAACTGCTCGCATGTATATAACGGGTAGATTAGGGGTATCTCGACTGGGGCTGGGGTGGGGAGGGGGGGTTGGCTGATTGTTCATGCAATACGAGACGCATTTGCATAACAATTGAAGGGGAAGCGGTTGCTGGGGAGAGGGGGCAGGGGGCAGGGGCAGTCAGTTGCCCATTTTGAAGGGTTGCTTGTGGCAGAGGCCAGTGTGTTGTTGCTGCCACAAATGGTTGCAGTTGCATTAATCTTAATTAATGCCATGTTGCAGTTGCAGTTGCAGTCGCACTTGCTGCATATTTCAAGAGCAGCTGAAGGGGGAGTTGGAGCCGCCCGAGCGGGACTTGGAGCAACATTTTAATTAAGCTCTTGCTTTGCCGCTGCAACTTGCAAGGATTCGATTCGATGGCTGCCAGTTGAGGCAAAACTATTTTTAAATGCCACAAGGCAAGGCAAGGCAAGTGCAGTGCAAGCTCATCTTAGCCCAGTTAATAGAGAGAGCAAAAAAAAAAAAAAATGAAAATATAAGCTCAGCCGCTGCTGCTGCTGCTGCCTTTGCCGCTGCCTCGACCCAAATGTCATCGAAATGGCGCTGAGTTCAAAAACAAAGCGCATGGCCTCAATATGCAGAAGCTGCGCCAAGATTAACTCAGCTAAAACAAACAGCAACACAGAAAGAACCAGTGAGAGTGCTGCAGTCGGGAGTGCATGACTAGGGTATGCCCGGAAAGCTGCTTACAGCTAGAGGAATATGCTTAGAGGGCGGGCGGACGGTAGGCATTCCAAATCAGCGTTGTGCTAAGCCTGTGTATTGATCAGAGACTTTGGAGGCATTGATGTTACGGTTAAGCCAACCAACTTAGGTTATCGATTATTATCGATACTTGGAATATGAAATGAGCTGTCGAAAAACATGAAACACTCTTACTGCCTATGCTACAGAGTAATTTATCTATAATATAAATTTCAAATCTCTATTTTTTGTAGTTTACAGGATTCTCGACTGCATAATACTCGCCCACAGTTAAAATTTAATCAAAATTTGATACTTTCAGCAAGATATACCGATTTGCCATGCCCCACACAAAGGTGTGTGCACATAATTCTTAGTCAATCTTAAGCGGGTATGCACAAAGACCCATTAACTTTGTTATAATTCTAAGTTTCTAGATTTACAACTGATAAAACTGTACCTAAATTTGTCATAGCTACAAATATCGGTTATATATAGTTTCTTTAAGCTTAGTTGGGGCGCCTCTAGATGAGCATAAATTTCGCATCCCAAAAGTCTAGCTCGCAGGAGCATGAAAACATCACAACTAGCATATGCCCAGACACAAGAAAGCTTGAATGGATTTTTGTCAAAGTCCTTTGGAGAGTCTATAGATCTAGCTATTTATACATTGTCTACGTATCAAAGAGGGCTCCATGGGCTTGACTTGCTCTTCATTAGTTTGCTGAGCGCATAAACGTTTTCATGTCATAGATTTATGTTGTTGGAAAGTCTTTAAATTTTTAATGCAAAAAAACAGAAGTGGAATAAAGCGGAATGAAACGACGCGGAAACGGAACATGGCAGAATGTATGCAAAATCGTAATTCTTCTGTTGCAACATTTTGTTGCCACCACGGAACGCGATAAAGTTTTTAATTACAAGAGAGGGCGACACATATTTTACGGCCATTAAAAACTTGCCGACATGGCAAGAATACAGCCCCGCCCCACCACGCCACGCCCCGCACATATGCCAAGCGACACGTTTGCCACCCACAGGCAAACAGACAAACAGACACCCTTTCGGGCAACAAAACTGTTTGCTCTGCGAGTTTCAATTAACTGAAACACTTTTACACATATTCCCACAGCAGAGCCCCATTGGACTCGGAGAATATTCAAATAATTCGTATGTGAACAATCGAATGACCTAGAAAGCAATTGATGTAAAGTCGCAGTACTTGTAACTCGCTCTGTCAAGGACTAGTGTCCTATGAGCTCAGGAAAGTCAGTAGCTATGGGAGTTAGAGTTGAAAAACCTGATAAGTGAGATCTTCTTAAGCGTTCTATAAATTATATATGAAGACGAAATCCGTTTTACTTGTTTTATACGAGATTCTTAGATTCTTCTGATAGACCCAAGGAACTCAGGAACTATAAGAGCTACAGTCGCCAACTTTGGATAGCGAGCTCCGCTTATGCTTACTATAAATAAAAATCATATATAAAAACTTGACTTTGTTTTCAAAATTTTCATCTGGTAGACCCAAGGAACTCAGGAACTATAAGAGTTATAGTTGGCAGATTTGGTATGTGAGTTCTTCTTAAGCGTACTTCGAACTATGTAAAAGGACTAAATCAGTTTCTCTTGTTTTATACGAGATTCTTAGCTGATAGACCCAAGGAACTCAGAGCTAGAGCAGCTAGATTTGGCATGTCAACTGTTAATTAAAATACTATGAAAGCACAAAATTAATCCTAAACTTCTCCTTCTAGCAGTGCCAAGAAACTCGAAAAGAATTAGAGTTACAGATCACGAATTCGACATGTGAGCTACTTGATTGAATACTAGAAGCTATACAATGAGCATATATATATATATAGCTTCAGTTTGTATTATCAGATGTAGCCATAAAGAGATCGAGCTTGAGTGACGTAATTTGATATGTGAACTTTTAAGGGCAACTCAATCGGAAATATGCCCATTAAAGGAATTATCTCGTTTCGTCAAAATGACAGAACACATATATCCGGGCTAATTTATTCAAAACATGATCAAATATTTTTATTTTTTTTTATTTCGTATTAAAATATAGACAATGCTCACATTTTGATAGAAAACCTACAAAACCTTGGGAATACCTATATAGACGGTTTATTGATATATATACATATAAATATTCATATGTATCACAGGCAAGAGGAGGGATTTGAGAATTTGGCAAGATGTGCGAGTTGCAGATGCTGCTGGATGACCTGGGCCACACGTTTGCCAAATTCAAGGAGCAGCGACGCATCGAGATGCTCAAGCTATTTAGCCAGGTGCGTTGCTGCGATTGCGGCCACAAGCTGCGTATGCTGGACGTCCAGAGGAAGGCCGCCAAGATGTCAGCTGGCTCTAAGAGATCGCTAACGGCCTGCCTAATGCTCCTGTTGCTGCTGGGCGGTTTCTGGATCTACATGACGAGGCGGTTCAATCATGTGGCCGCCTTCGGCAGCGGCGCCTGTGTAGCCACATTCTTCTATACTAATTCCGATTGCGATGTCTATGTCTAGCATTGTTCACCATTACCATATTAAATACGAGTATATTTTCTTAACCATATTCTCCATTTTCGATAGTTATCGATAATAGCGCTTCCGATATGCCATTCGTGATATATACGGATTTATGTTCCCAAATGCACTATGCACTATGAAGCTCTAGGATAAAACTATTAATTTAATTTCGATAAATATCGATTTTAATTTTTATATGTCTACTATATGAGCTCAAGATCTTTATTCTATTTTATTATTTATCGTTTTATTAATGATAATAATTTTATTATTGATTCTGTCTATCGATAAATATCGATGACCTATATCGATAAATATCGATGTCCTATATCGACTTTTGCGTAGAAATATTTGGCTATTCATTATCATATATGTCTTTCTCTCTCTCTATCTATCTATTTTTTTCTCTCTCTCTCTTGCTCTATCTCTCTCTTGCTCTATCAATTTCTCTCGCTCTTTTCGTATTTCTCCCTGTCTCTCAATGGAGCCTACAATTTCGAATTCTAAATGTCTAAGCTGTTTCCAAGCTTTAAACAATTCTCAACTGTTATTCAACATCTGATAATTTTGTTCAGCTGAAGCACTTCCAAAAATGCGCAACAGAGGGCGCCAGCAGCACAAAGCAATAGCCAACAACAAAAACACTTTCTAAAACCTAAAAACAAATTCCTTTACAATTCACTAAACAGCAACAAAAAGAAGAAGAATAAAAAGCCAAGCTTAACGCAAATTGTGCAAACACAAACCGAAAACTAAAAAAAAAACCCAAAAATTTGTTTGTGCAACAAAGTAACAACACGCCCCGCAGCACCGCCCCGGCTCGCCTCTGCAGCCCCCTACAACTTTCACGCCCTATTTTAGTTAAAATCAACATTTGCCCAGAAAGCATAAAAAAAACAAGTATGAATGCGTGCGGATGGGTATGCCCGACTAGCAGATGAGAAAATATTCAGAAACTATTAGAGATATATAGGACAAGCTAAATATATATGAAACCCAGTCTTACGTCTTGTAAACCCAAGGAACTCAGCCACTGTAAGAGTAATAGCTAGCAAATCTGGTATGTCAGCTCTTAGCAAGCTTACAATGACGTATACATGCTAAGCAGCTCTTTAATGCACATACTATTCCAGATTACCGTCTACTAGACCTTAGGAACTCAGCTACTATAAGTGTAAAAGTTGGCAAATTTGGTATGCGAGCGCTTCTTAAGCTTACTTGCATGTATGTATGCCAAGCAGCTCAATTTTACTTATATTATTTAAGATTTACCGTCTTGTAGGCCTAAGGAATTCAGAAACCATAAGAGTTATAGCTGCCACATTGGCTACGATAGTTCTTGTTAGGCTTAAAACGAATTAAATATTAAAGGCAGCTCAATTCAGCATATTTTATCTGAGATATTACACTTATCGAGCCAAGGAACTCAAGAACTGTAAGAGATCGAACTGTTAAAGCTGATGAAGCATCTGAGCTAATCAGCTCAGTTACAGCCAAGATTTCCCACTTAACAATGATATGTCGTATATGGGCTCTTCTAGATAAGGCCATAAAGCAAACAAACATTTGCACAGTAACAAAATACCCTTTTGAGGCCCATTTCAATGGGTTCAGGGTATACAAAAAGATGTGAAATAAAATCAACAAATGCGCAGCGCAAAACTAAGAGGCGCAAAAAGAGGGCGTGTCCTGGTTGAGGCGTTGCGTTTAGTGTTTTATTATATATATATATATATATATATATATATATATATATATATATATATATATATATATATATATATATATATATATATATATATATATATATATATATAAATATTTTTTTTTATTTTTGCTGAATAGTTTTTCAATTTGTTGCCTCCTCTTTTTCATGAATGGAACGCAAAACGCGGCTCAGTCGGGGGGCGGCTGGGCGTGGCTGTGCTCGTTATAAAGCCGACTGCCGACACTTGAAAGTGTTGCCAAGCTTCTCTGTGTGTGCGTGTGTGTTTTGTTGTTGCTTTTTCATATTTCTAGTTTGCCATTCAAGTAGCGAAACAACAAACAACAAACATGAGCGACAAAAGCGACAGCCGTGCAACATTAATTGAAGTTTGTTGAACCAAAAAAAGCTATTTGCATGGCCCCCATTCTTAATGAACTAGCCACGCCCATGCCCTCTTGTGCAGCATCTTTAGCTGATGACTGAATGATAACAACAACAACAACAGCAACATAAGTGGAGGAAGCTGCCTTGGTTCAGCTTCGAGAGGTTTTCAATGGGACTTGCACAGCAGCACTTCAATCAAGCTAACCGATTGATTGACTGACTTAGTAGGTCACTGACTGAATGATTGAGTGACTGCTTGATACGCTGATTGTTGTTTGATTGATGGACTAGTTGCTAGAAGTCATTGCTTCAATGATTATTAAAGATTGCTTGAGTGATTGATCGACTGACTTTGACTGATAGGAAGTACATGATTGACTGATTGATTGAATGTTAAGCTGACTATGAGTGTGCTTGATGACACTACATTTGTATTGATCTGTTGGCTGAGCGTTTGCTGATTGATTGATTGACTGCTTGTCTGCGATGACTTATTGATTGATGTACCAAGTGATTGAAGGCAAAACTGCTTTACTGACAAACTTACTAATTGATTGACTGACTTTGCTTGATTGACTGACAGACTGAGCTGATTGACTGTTTAAGTGCTTGGCTAATTGATTAGCTGCTTAAGTGGCGAACAGGAAAATTACTTTATTGCCTTTCATCAGATGCGCTTCAAGCTCATTTGACATTGCTGTAAATTAATTGAAGACGGAAAAATGCCTGAAAATATTCCATAGAAATTACAATATCTCACAACACTAATTAGATTTATGATTCAATTTTGTTCATTGTCTTTGCTTCATGGGAATTTTCTTTCGTTTTCCATTTTCATACTCACATTCAAACGTGATGCAATTCGCTGAGAAATTGTCAAAAGAAACACTGCAAAGATATTTCCTGGTAAAGGTTTTTGTAAGTATAGGACACGCCTCTAATACACTGTACTATGGGCAATCTTATGTGTATTAAGCTCAGGGAACTCAGCAACTATAAGAGCTAAAGGCACCAAAGTTTGCTCGTAGACTATGCTTGCTATCATTATGGTGTATGCATTGTATATAGATGATATATACGTAATCTAGCTGCGATATGTACCCAAGGAACTCAGTAACTAAAGCACCTAGAGTTAGAAAATTTGGTATCTGAGCTCTTGAATAGAGTATTATAAGGTTTATATGGAAAGCAAGTTGATCTTAAAGATAGTATACGAAATTTCTCTATAATAGACACAAGGAACTCTGAAACTGAGTGAGTTATAGACGAAAATGTGAGCTCTACAATCTAGAAAGCCGTGAACCTTACTTAATTTGAGTATTGTAGAATGTGCTCGACTATAGAGTAGTCTTCTCATGACAGGGTAGCTGTTAGCCTGGCCATTGCTCACAGACACATTTTCATTTGTCAAGAGCTGTCCAACTTGTAGGAACTTGCAGAATCTTTGGCCTGCTCTCGAATCCTTTTCGGGCAGCAGGTTCAATGCGCCCACAAATTCGTGTCTTCGTTTGCGCCATTTTCCGTTCCATAAGCCTGTCAAAGTTATTGCACAGACACAAATGCAGAGAATTTGGCCCGATCCGCTGCACATTGTCCTTTTACCCTTCTGTTTAAGACTTTTCCATTTGCAAACTTTACGGTTCTCTTATCGCTGTCTGCAATTGAAATTCCCAATAAACTTTTTTTTTTTGTTATCTCCGTTGATTACAGGCGTATGCTCGTCTGTCTGGCTGAAAGGAGTATATTAGCTTTGTGCAATAAATGTTCTGTCTGTCTGCCTGTCTGCCTACTCCAGATACCTACTTACCACGCCCCCTAGGCTCACATATATATATGTTTTATATAGTTCCAATTGCCGTTTCTCTTGATTAATCTACAAAGCTCCAAATCTCTAGCTTCATCAGCGCCTAGAAGTTTGCATTTTACACATTTGCCACGCCCCTTGGGAAGTTCTTAAGACACGAATGCCAAGGCGCATAGATTTACAGTTACAACAGCTTCTCAAAAGCCGAACATGGCACGCAACCAATATGCTCGCTTTACACCTGCTGAGCGAGCATAGAAATATATGTACACAACTAAATATCTAAGTCTATAACTATATCATGCTTAGGCGCTGCCAGGGTTGCCACCTGCCGCTGTCCAGTTGGAATTTGGCGAACTAGAAATAATTATTTGCAATTGAAATTAATTTGTTCGCCTAGTTTTAGAGTCTGTGGCGGCGCCAGGGTTGCCACAGGCGTGCAAATATTTGCGCAAACAATTTCAACTTTCGTCCACAAAATGGCGGCGACTATGGAGTCTTGTGGCTGTCGTTGCTGTTGTTGTTGCCGCTGGCTGTGTGCCACCTGTACGCTGTCAGCTACCTCAGCGCCGCTCTCACAAATCCCCACACACACACACACATCCTTTCAAGGACACTTTTGGCTCCTCGGCAGCTACCCTACCTCCCCACTGACCCTCTCTCGCACATTGCACATAAATCAACGCCGTCTGCTTGGGCTTCCGCTTTGCTTCCCTTTTACTCACTTTCCTCTTCGGCTGCTTGCTTTGTTTGACTGTCTACGCTGCTTCTTAACTGCTCCCCGCAACCACCCACACCCACCCCGCCTCCTTCGGCAGCCCCGCGGGACAATAAAAATGGAAAGCAAACAACAACAAATATGAAACACTCGAGCAGCGTTTTTCTAGGCTCCATTTCTAGGGTTGCAAATGTGCCGGCTACACACGCACACACACACACACACACACATCTATATACAAGTAATGTGTGCACATTTATAGGCATTTCCCAACTATATAATACCCTGTTAAGAACTTCATTTTTATTGATTGACTAAAGAGTCGCAGTTGAGAATGAAGTTGGAACGAAATGAGCTGAGCACGATTACTGGATTGATTGATTGATTGACTGATTGATTGATTGATATATTGATTGATTAATTGATTGATATATTGAATTGTTGATTTATTGATATATTGATATATTAATATATTGATATATTGATTTGATTTATTGATTGATTGATTGATTGATTGATTGATTGATTGATTGATTGATTGATTAATTGATTGATATATTGAATTATTGATTTATTGATATATTGATATATTGATATATTGATATATTGATATATTGATTGATTGATTAATTGATTGATTGATTGATTGATTAATTGATTGATTGATTGATTGATTTATTGATTGATTGATTGATTTATTGATTGATTGATTGATAAGCTGAGGTTGATTAGAAAGGCATATGAAAGATAGGTATACGAGAGACAAGATATCTGGATAGATGCATTAGATAAATTCGATATTCAGATAAATATATTCCATTCACAGATAGTTATATACGATAGTTACGAAATATGTATATATATACGATATACGATACGATAAATCCGATATATATGCATATACATAACATACGGTATACATACGATTGATACAATATATATATCCATACGATATATACATTATATAGATTTATACATAAGATATATATTCGTGTACGATATATAAATAGATAAATGTGATAGTTACGATATATATGCATATAAGATAAGAAGCGATATATATAAAGATAAATTGCTACATACGTTAGTTGTGATTTATAGATAGATCCATATATATACACGTTTCTATCGTATATTACAGTTATCTTAAGCTATATCTAAGCAATATCTCGGCTTAAAGAACTTTTAAGAAAGATAGTTAAAACCTTAGCTGGGTTTTTTCACTTTTATAGAACTCGCCTTAGCCTCTCTCTCCCCCTCTCCCCTCTCCCCCTCTCCCTCTCTCTGTCTCTCTCTATATTCCTTTCATTCTTCCGATTTGCAATCGCATATATTTAGCTAATTCGGAACACAAAGCCATCTAAAATATGCGGAATCCGTTTTTTATTACGTTGATCCCTTTCGTTTTATGGTCCCATTAAATTCACATTCGCATTGGGCCCACGACAGCCCACATCCATTTGTCCTTTCTACTTCTTCTTCTTCTGCTTCTTTGCTTGTGCTTCTCTTATCTTCGCTCATGTTTTGTTTCTTTGTTTGTTTTGAGTAAACACATTTGGGCAGCACAAAAAATACAAGGGTTGACTGAAGGCACATAGGGCTTGGGGGTTGACAGGGAAGGGCTGTTTGATTGATTGATTGATGAATCAATTGATAGGCTTTACGCGTGCAGATTGAGAGCAGTTGATAGAAGCGCTAAGCCAGGTGAGAAATGCTTGAGCAAACAAGAAACAGAAATCTATAAAGATCTCGTCTAAAGTTCTCCCAGTCTGGAAACTTTAGAATTTGCGTTAGACTTGTTAAGAACTTAAAAGAGCTAAAGCTAGCTTGATGTTAAGTATAATTAGATCTGTCTAAGACCGGGAAAGTTAGAGCTACGACATATCAATATATAGATAGATAGACAAGCTAGAGCAAATACCTAGATAAATAGATCTGAGCGACAGATAGATCTAACAACTAAGGCAACAGATATATAGTAGCATAAATCAATAGACAGACAAATATATAGCTCTATATATGTAGATAGATATAAATATATGCATAGAGTAAAATGGATAGATAGACTTGGAAAAAATATAGATATATAGACATAGCTTAATAGATAAAAAATATATATAAATGCAAAGATGGTTACATAAATAGATCTATATGTATAGATAACTATGTATAGATATAGATATAGATAGATAGATCAAGATAGATATACTTTAATGGATATATAAATCTACAAAGTTGAAAAAATAGGTACAACTATGCAGATAGATAGATGTTAAAGGATAGCTAATGGCATAAAGATAGATGTAGATATAGATAGATCTAGATATAAGCAGATACAGAAATATACACAGACAGCTAAATATACAGCTAAACTAAACATATATAGATACATATATCTATAAAAAGATTGAAATATAGAAACTTCTAAGCTAGATAGATTTATAGAGGTAGGCAAATGAATAAATTGATAGATAGACAAAAGTCGAATCTATTGAAATTATTATAGAAAATGTTCTAAGAATTTCAACTATTGCTCAAAGCCTTCAACTGTGGCCATTTACAAGCTGTAACTGCTTTGCATTGAGTGCGACATCAAAAGCATATTGCCACAGGGCAATTTACTTTTTAAGTCTGTAATGAACGCATGGCAAAAAGAGTGAGAAAGAGAGAGAGAGAGAGAGAGCACAAAGCCAGCCCCAAAATAGAAATTTTACTTTAATATTTTTTCATAGTAGTTGTCGAGGAACTGCACAAAATTTCATCAGCTGTCTAAAAAAAAAAGCAAGCGGAGAATTTTTGGCCAAAAATTGTTGGCCAACAACAAGGCAACAGCATTTGTCTGCGTGGGCGTTGCTACCGTACGGAGTTCCGCCCACCTATTAGAGTCAGCAAAGCTGGCTGAAAGTGAAGACGCAAAACGCAAATGCTACACACAAAGTGGGCGGGGCAGCAGCGAAGAAGTAAACTTTGTACACACATATTATATATATATATATATATATATATATATATTATATATATATATATGTGTGTGTGTGTGTGTGTGTGTGTTTATATATAAGGACAAGCTTTACTTTGGGGCAGAGGCCTGTTGCTAACAACCAGGAAATGGCCAGAGATTTACAAACGAAACTTCGCATTTGCTGCTCGAATTTCAGCATACCCTGTACAGTTGAGGCTGGGACAAAGGCATGCTGTTGAAGTGTAAACAAAAAATAAAATGGTAAACAATTTAGCTTTCATTTACAGGGTATTGCGTATTGCAAATCTTTGGTCTTAGCTGTTATACAAATCTTCATTAATTATGGCTGCTTTGCTGTGCAGGGTATCTATATTTTTGCATTTCGATACATTTAAAAGGCACTCAGCTCGCATTTATAGGGTATTTTGCATTACGTCTTCGATTTCTAGTTTCTAATATTCAAGGCCTTGCCTTTCATCAGGGTATTTAGGTATTTTTATTGCTATGCATTTTAAAGGGTATTCAGCCAACATTTACAGTGTATTCTTTAGTGTGTTTTGCTTATTTTCTGTGCTTTTTTGAATATGTTTTCAGCATATTTAAAGGATATATAAAGCAAGTTGCAAATGCTCCAAGTGAGCTGAAAATGATCAAGTATACGATATGTGAGCCGCTGCTGCTGCTGCTGTTGTCCATTGTGCACATGCTTTGCGGCTGCAGCAGTAAAAACAACAACAACAACACGAACTTACTTAAAGTTGTTGCCAAAGAAACTGAAGCAGCATTAAGAGTAGAAGAAGCAAAGGCAAAACTATTCATCTGCAGTTGGCAGCGTCTGCTGTTTAGCGTGGCTGTTGCTGCTGTGCCATATCTTGAAGCGACAGCAGCAACAACAGCAATAATGGAAAAGGTGTCTGCCACAATGTTAACAACAACAACAACAACAACAACAACAACATCCCGGCGCAGACGACAAAGCAAACGGCAAAACGGTAAAAACGCTTCAAAAGGAGCACAGAAAATCGATAGATTTTTGGCAGATACAGACACGCAAAGACACATGCACAGAGACCCCAACACACACACACACACACACACACTGACAAAAGGCAAACTTCCTGGAGCCAGCCGGTGACTGTTTTTGCCAGATATTCTGTATACGCAATGTTATACAGAGCAAAGGCAAAGGGAGAGACAGAGAAAGAGCGAGCGAGCGAGCGAGAGCGAACGTGCATAAAAGGGAGAGTGGCAGCAAGAGAGCAGGCACAGCGTGGGGGAAGGGCTGCTATCAAAAAAGCTAGAAACTAAGCAGAGGGCAAAGAGAGAGCGAGAGAGAGGCAGCGGCAGAGGCAGCGGCAGAGGCAGCGGCAGACAGAGCGAGGCAGAAGGAGGCTTAATAAAATGTTGCCGGAATTTGAATTTTGATGATGATTATTATTATTGTTGTTGGTTATTGTTTTTGTTGTTGCTGCTGTGCATAAGTAGTTGCGGCCGGCTGGTAAATATGTGCAGAGCCCTGTGAATACATAAATATAACATGACAACAGCAACAACTCGAACAACAACAAAGCTGTCGAATATCCTGCAAAGCAGACACGTTTTGTGCTTTATACACTCCTCGCATCATGTCAATAGAGTATTGTGTAGAGAGTATAAACAATGCCTCAGTGTTTCAGCTCGTTTGACTATCTGTACGCCGGACACAGGTATGTTTTCTTATCCAGCCATATATCACCACATACATTCGATTATCCAACCATATATATGTTTATCCAGACATGTATACATATGAATATGCGCCTATCCAGCTTTAGATATATACATATCAACTTATCCAGCTATGCATATATATATATATATATATATATATATATATATATATATATATATATATATATATATATATATATATATGTCTATTTATTTGGCTATCCGCATGCATATATATATATATATATATATATATAAATATATATTTATGTGTCCAGTTATACGGGCGTTCAACTGTTCAGCTCGTTTAGCTATCTGTACTCCGGACACAGGTATGTTTTGCTATCCAGCTATATATCACCACATACATTCGATTATCCGATCATATATATGTTTATCCAGACATGTATACATATGTATATGCGCTTATCCAGCTTTAGATATATACATATCAACTTATCCAGCTATGCATATTTATATATATCTATTTATTTGGCTATTCGCATGTATATATATGCTTATATTTATGCTTATATTTTGAGCTATCCGAGCATATGTGCGTATAGGTGTATATATCTGGTTATCCGACCTTATTATACCATATGTATATCTATGTATCCGCTTATCCTGCCTTATATATATCCAGCTATATACATATATATATGTATATATATACATTTACATCTTCGGGTATCCGTTTCATGCTTGTTAATTTGCTTATCTAAAATCTAACTATGCTTCTGGCTGCTTTTAATCGAATCGATAAACGATAAATGTCTGTGTAGTCCTTATTTAATTTAATTTCTCTTCTTCTGCTGTTGAATCAGAGCTAATTTTCCATGCAATTTCCCATAGCCATCTGTCCCTCCGTCCCCAGTTCTCCTGCCTGACTGGGCGTCCTTCATCCATTGAACAGTGTCCACCCCGTTGACCTCGTTGACCCCCTGCCTCAGCGCCTGCTGCCATTCGGCATCCTTTTTGCTGTCCGGCGTTTCGTTTTAATTGCATCAGTGTCGCTTGATTTAACCACATTGCTCGGATTTAATATTAAAAATTGACATAGCAAAAGCTACATAAGCACACACACACACACCTACACCCACACACACGCACACCTGCCTGGATAATCAATGAAAAGCTCTTTGGGCGGTCCTTCGCAATTGGGTCAGAGGCATTAATATAGAAAAAAAAGGAAGACAAATAAAAAGACAACACGCATAAATAAGCAAGCGACAGGCTCGACTAGCAGCTACCCTGTAAATGTTAAGGCTTTGCAAAGCAGCTCACCTGTGTCACTTCTAGTTATTAGTAATTCAGCTGGCTTCTTGCTTTATCTGCTCTCTCCGCTCTACTCTCTTCGCTCGCCTTTGCTTTTTTATTTGATTTTCTGCTGCTGCTTTGCTTCTTCCTTGAACTTCTTTTTGTTTTGACTACTCTCTGCACTTTATGCGCTGCGCTTCTGGCTTAAACTTCTTATTGCTGCTACTCTCTGCATTGCTTCTCCTACGCTTCTTGCTTTAATTTCTCTTGAATTGCTTATTATCTTTACGATTTTACACGCTGCTCGCTTCTTCCTGTAGCTTACATATATAATATGCTTTGACTTCTTAAGATTGTATAGATTTTCCTTCAAATTACGATCTCTTCTCTCTTCAAACTTTAATAATCGCCTCGCTTCTAAGCTGCTAAGCTTCTCCCTGCTTTGCTGCTGCACAGACCCTACACAAGGCTTTGTGTAAGGGAAACTAGGCGTAGCTAGATAGCACGTGCCGCTTCTCTAATTGCTTCTCGCTGCGCTTGTTAGGAGGCGTAGCCCAGCCACGCCCATTTGTCTGTAACGGAAATGTAGGCAACGATACGACAACGAACAACAACAATGCAACAAACAGAAAGCAGTTAACAACGGGGATAACGAAATGAAATGGAGTAGGCAGAAAGGGAGAAGCGTAGAGAAGCAGTTGCAGGCAAATGCAATTTCCCCCATTGCACAATGGCGACACCTGGCGGCAGTTGGCCGCAAATTACAGGAATTTGCCACAGTGAAAGCGGAAATGTGAATAAAAGACGTGGCTCCTCTTTGTTTATGGTCGGGGCGGGTCGGGTCGGGTCGGGGCGTGAATCGGTGAGCTGGAACCAGTGAACCATTGAATCGCTAATGAACCGCTAATGTCTATAAATGTGCGCGACATTTTAGACAGGGCAACAGCGGCGAGTTGCCAACTTTGTCGCCGAAGTGCCAATAAAAAAGTTGCCAACTAACTTGGCAAAAGCTGTCAAAGCCACAACCAAACAACTTGGCCAATTGCCAGAGATTTGTTTTCTTGCATTGCTTTTGCCTTTTCTGCTTTATTTTCTTCTATTTTGTTTTTTTTTTTTTTTTTTTTTTTGGCAGACTTCAAGTAGTTCCTCATCATCGTGATGAACTGAAAGCAGGCTTTTATCAAGTGTCACAGCTATTGAGCAATTGACATATGCATTGTCTCATTGCCTCATTGTCGCATTGCCTCATTGCCGCTCAGCGTCGCCCATTGTCTTGGGGAAAACTATTCGATGAAACGGCGGATGCTCGGGCTTAAAAGTTTTCGCCGACTCTGGCAATAAAGTTGAGAAGTTCATTTCAAAAGAAAATGCATTATATAATAGCACTTTATATAATATGGATGTGAACCGTTGTCCAGGTTGAAGACATGAAACTCATTTTCACAAAGCAAAATAAGCTCAAAGTTGTGTGCCTATGCCTATGATTGACTGATTGATTTGACTACTAAGCGAAGTCTGTTTGACTGACTCTGATTGATGTGAAACGCAGCCTGAATTGTCATCTTTAATGATTGATTGCGCAGGTTATTGGATAAAGCTAATCTGACTGCCTGATTGATTGACTTATGAACTCTAACAGTTAGGCTCTCGGATTGATTGATTGATTGATTGATTGACTAACCTAATGAAGCAACTCAAATTTAATGATTGAGCGAGTCAGTTGCTAGTTAAATCTGAATACACTGACTGATTGATTGATTGACTGATTGACTCTGTGCATGTTCAACTCTAAATGAATGATTGATTAACTAAATAACTCTGCATATATGATTTGATTGTCTGATTGATTGATTGCATGTTTGATAAATCTGATTGATTGATTGATTGACTGACTGACTGACTGATTGATTCTCTGCATGTTCAACTCTAAGTGAATGATTGATTAACTAAATAACCCTGCAAATATGATTTGATTGTCTGATTGACTGATTGATTGATTGCATCTTTGATAAATCTGATTGATTGACTGAATGACTGTTTGATTGACTAGCTATGGCTTACCAACTGACTAATTGTGTGATTGATAATTGACTGATTGGTCAATTTTTTATAAACAGATGATGATTGACTGATTGATTGACTGACTGAGTTACTTAATAACTTACTCATTAACTATGAGCAGCATTGACAAATGACTGAAAGTCTGAATAACCCAGTGATTGACTCACTTTCTATACTCCACCAATTCCACTTGCTCACAATTATGATTATATCCTGCGATGCGACCTGTTGATATGCTGTGGTTAAATCATGTTCCAAGGCACCCAAAATTTATGTGAAGCAATGCGAAAAGTCTGAGCTGTCGATTAATCAAGTCAAATCACAGCGGAAATAAGTCTGCAACGGAGCAACAACAACAGCAAAGTGTTGGAACAACTGAGATAAGAAGAAACACAATGTGACAGCTGTCAAAGCACAGCAGGATTGTGGCATGGTAAACAGATTGCAGAGGGGTTGAGAGCTAAATGGGAAATGGCAAAAATAATGTCAGTCTATGGGAATGCAGCAGCAAAGGGAGTGGAGGAGAGATGGGAAGAGAGGCGAGGCAATGAGAGAAAAGTGTACGAATTATCAAGGAAACCACCCGAAAATCTCAGTGGCGACAAGTGTGTGTGTGTGTGTAGACGAGGCAGAGAGAGTGTGAGAGAGAGAGGAGCAGCAGCTGTTGTTGCCATAACAACGACAACAACACTCAACACGGATGATGCTGATGATGATGATGATTCTGTGGAGCAGCAGCGCTGAAGTGCTCCAAGGGGGAGTACCGCGAGCGATGGCTAAAGTTGCGTTTAAACGGATTTCATCACGAGGCACAGAATTCAATTTAATTTATCAGCAAAGCAAAAACAACCCCCCAACACACACAGCGCACCAACGAGGCGGGGGAGGGACTTAGGCGTTTGCCTAGCCAGGGGATGTTGCGTAGTTCTTTTGCGCTACGCTTTTACAAACGTCTTCGCAAAGCAACCTGCCAAATGCAATTAATCATTCTCATTTTCATTTTCATTTTCATTTTGTTTTTCTGTTTTGTTTTCGTTTTGCAATTCGCTTTTCTTCGCATTTCTACCAAAAGTCTACTCCTTCAATTGGTAGCACACAATTAAGCGCTTTAATCCGATTAACCCTTGAGCCAAGCCCCTGCCCCTGCCCCTGCCCTCAGCACTCAGCGAGTCAACATCGTGTGGCAACTGTGATATGATCTGGCAACACGCTTAATTAGAACACATTTGCATATGAGATTCAACAGTTGCGCTCGCTCTCTGTCTCTCTCACTTTCTCTCTCACTCTTTCCTTCTCTCTCTAACTCTGTGCTTTGTCCTACAGCTGGTCAACCCTTTTTCTGTTCTAATTGGTCAACATTCAACACTTTGGCCACAACATTTCAACAACTCTTCACGCTGCTCACATAAATTGGATTTGTTCGCTCGAGAGCACACAGCTCGTTCGCGCTGTCTCTCTTCCTCTTACTCTTGCTGTCTTTCTTCCTCTTATTCTCTATACCCTCTCTCTCTGTCTGTCTGTCTTATTCAGCCAGCAGCTGGCTCTCTTCGTTTCAGTTCCTCTCTTTATATATATTCTTTATCTATCCTTCCTATTTCTCATTTCTCTCTCACTCTCCATTTGTCACTTCTCTTTGTTTCTCTTTCTGTTTATTGATATATTTCCTTCCCACTTGCTATCATTCTTTCTCTCTCTCTTTCTCACACAATCTCTCTCTCTCTCCCTTCTATATCTCACACTCACTTACTCCCACTCTAACGCTCTCTCTCTCCCTGTCGCTTGATCAGTCTGTGCCTTTCTCTAGCTCTGTTTCTCTCAGTCTCTTTTGGTCGTTCTCTTGATCTCTTTCTCTCTCTCCCACTTATTCTTCCTCTCACACTTAAGAGACTTCATAGTCCGTTCAGTTTCAGAAGATTATCTTTCACTTTCTTAAGCATTTTTATACGCATTCTCTCTTTATCTTCCACTTGTGTTTAATCTAAGTGACGTCAACTGGACTTTAGCCCCGAGCTAATTCACAGTTAATTGGTTAGTTAAATAGCGCTCTAAACTTGATCTAATTTGTAGTTAATCAAGAGCTTAATCGTGGTTAATTCAAGTCCAATTGCCAATTGCTGCCGAAGCACTTGAATTTAGTATTGTCTGAGTCGTTCATGATATACCGTTTAGCACCTGAGCAGACAGACAGAAAGCCAGGTGTAATTAAACAGAGTGCGAGCGCGAGCGAGGAAGGTGGAGAGAAAGGCAAATAAAAAAACAGGTGAACTGCAATGCACAAACTATGGCAATAAATCTGTTTTAGCCAACGTGCTCAGAGCTAGAGAGAGGTAGCGGGGAAAGAGCAAGAGAGACGCAGTGGCTGTCGCATTGATAATCGCTTCACACACACACACACACGCACACACTTCTTATGGGTGTGCTGTGTGTGCGTGCGTGGGGGACCAGTTGAAGGACAGACTGCAGCTGAAGGCAGAAGCATTTAAAAAGCGGAAATCAGGCAGACGAGATAAATACACAGAAACAGTCCGAGAATGAAAGCGAAACAGATAAAGTGCGAGGGAGACAGAGACTGGAAGAGAGAGAGAGAGGGCGAGAAAGCGATGTGCAGAGGGAGCTGTGGCTAACAAGTGCCAAGTCGCCTGGGCAAACAATGCAAGAAAGACACTGAGAAAGAGATAGAAAGCGAGGGAGAGAGAGAGAAATGGGTATATAGATATATAGGCAGTCACGCCCATGCCCCATTAAATTGTGGGCGTTGGCGTGGCATCGCCGCATTCAATTTGCAAGTGGAAACGCTTTGTTAAGCCAGCGCCTTAGATAATTGCATGGAAAAGGCGATTGAAACGTAGTCGATAAGCAAAGAAGAAGAAGAGGAAGAAGAAGAAGAAGAAGCAGAAGCAAAAGAACAAGAAAAAGTAAGAAATAATAACAAGTACTTAATGATATATGAATGTAAAACGATAACGATATTAAGAGTCGATGTAGTTAAATAGAAACTCGCTTTATACTGACAATCGATATATTTATCGATAAATGTCAGTTGTCAGAATTAATGCTCAAATTTCTAATTAGAGCTAAACTCGTTTTATATTGAAGAAAATTGTATTGTTTAATGTAATTATATTGTCTAATCAGTTATCGATAGTCACATCGATAAATGCATTCATTTGCTTATACATTTATGTGCTCTCTTTATTAGTTAAGCTAGAAACTTTTGAGCAATATATATACACTGACAGCAGCTAACATGACGTAATTAGCTATCGATATTAATATCGATAAATGCATTTATAATACTATTAAATATATGTATTCATAGAGTCTCAAGACATAAGCACGCTGACACATATACGATTATATGTATCGATAGCAAGAGCCATAAGCGTGCAGAGCTATGCAAGACTTATCGATAATAGCTATTTTATCGCTAAAGCAACATTTCATACGCAAATATTTATAAGAACATAAATAATTGTTGATAATTCACGAGCTTAAAGCTGAGATTGCTTTAAGCTCCACAAATTCTTGTGTTGCCATCACGTGCTGACTGTGGAAGTTAAAACACTGTCAGCTTGGGCAAGAGCATACGAATTCTGTGCTGCCCCACGATGCACTCACATCTATTCACTTGCACAGCATATGCCTGGCTATGAATACGGATGTATTCATGACTAAATGCAAATGCTACACACAACACTTTCCAGGGCAACAACAGAAAACCACTTGGAGTTCCCTTTGTCTCTCCCAGTGACAATAAACTTGAATTATGGCCACAAGACATATGCATAAATGCACAAAAGTATCTCAAACACACACACTCACACTCACAGAAGTATCTGCACCTCTAGATGTGGCTGGATCTGCATTTGCATCTGCATTTATTGCTGCTTTTTTTGTACTCAGAACCCAAAGGGTAAATAGGGTAACTTGTTTCTGTGTTGTAGCTGGCAGAAGGAGGCGTGGCAGAGGCCCATAGGCAGTACGCAGTGTAGTTATCGATAACAAATCGATATTCAAAGTGGCCTTGCTTTAGGCAATGTTGCCAAAAGCTTGAACAGCGAGAACTAAAAAGTAAAATTGTAGATAGTTGCCGACTTCAGGGTATTTACTAGTCGTTCACTGTCCACTAAAACACTTTTACTTGTTTTATTTTTCAACTCCTTCAATGCAGAGGCCGTGATCTCTGCATTAAGCTTACCGCATTGTTTCTACACTTTACGCCTAAGTGGACTTATGAGAGCTTACGAGGCTATGCGCACTTTACATCATGTTACATACCTGCAAGAGAGAGAGAGGATGAGAAAGAGAAAGAGATTAAATTTGAGATTTGTTGCAGTTGATGCAGACTTCAAGTTTTTTAATACAATATTATTTATAAGATATATTTCTTGAGTGAGACTGAGAGAGGCATAGACTGAGACTGAGACTGAGATTGAGACTGAAACTGAGACTGAGATTGAGACGGAGACTGAGACTAAGACTGAGACTGAGACTGAGACTGAGACTGAGACTGAGACTGAGAATGAGACTGAGGCTGAGAATGATACTGAGACTGAGACTGAGACTGAGAGAGACATAGACTGAGACTGAGACTGAGACTGAGGATGATACTGAGACTGAGACTAAGACTGAGAGAGACATAGACTGAGACTGAGACTGAGACTGAGACTCAGACTCAGACTCAGACTCAGACTCAGACTCAGACTCAGACTGAGACTGAGACTGAGACTGAGACTGAGACTGAGACTGAGACTGAGAATGAGACTGAGAGAGGCATAGACTGAGACTGAGACTGAGACTGAGACTGAGATTGAGATTGAGACTGAGACTCAGACTCAGACTCAGACTCAGACTCAGACTCAGACTCAGACTGAGACTGAGACTGAGACTGAGACTGAGATTGAGACTGAGACTGAGACTCAGACTCAGACTCAGACTCAGACTCAGACTCAGACTGAGACTCAGACTCAGACTCAGACTCAGACTCAGACTCAGACTCAGACTGAGACTGAGACTGAGACTGAGACTGAGAATGAGACTGAGACTGAGAGAGGCTTAGACTGAGACTGAGACTGAGACTGAGACTGAGACTGAGACTCAGACTCAGACTCAGACTCAGACTCAGACTCAGACTGAGACTGAGACTGAGACTGAGATTGAGATTGAGACTGAGACTGAGACTCAGACTCAGACTCAGACTCAGACTCAGACTCAGACTCAGACTCAGACTGAGACTGAGACTGAGACTCAGACTGAGACTGAGACTGAGACTGAGAATGAGACTGAGAGAGGCATAGACTGAGACGGAGACGGAGACGGAGATTGAGACTGAGACTGAGACTGAGACTCAGACTCAGACTCAGACTCAGACTCAGACTCAGACTCAGACTCAGACTCAGACTCAGACTCAGACTCAGACTGAGACTGAGACTGAGACTAAAATGAGTAAGAGAAAGAGGAGAGGGGAAGAGAGAGCGTGTGTGCATAAGAGATAAAGCTGTAACTGAAAAAGCAGCTTAATTTTATGTCAATGAGCGAGTGCAGCACAATTGTTATTGCTGTCATTATAAATAATGTGCGACAACCCTGGCCAAGAGATCAATGAAATTGTGCCAAGCACAATTATAGATGTTGCTGGTGCTGTTGCTGTAGCTGCGTTTAACCCCCCGACTCGAGATGAAATTAGAGCGCAAACATTTCAATTTTTCCTAGAAAGAAGTCACGACTTTGATGTTGCTGCTGGTGCTGGTGGTGTTGGTGGTGGTGGTGTTGGTGGTTGGCATTGCGCGGTCGCTTGGGTGCGTTAACCTTGGCAAAAACGAATGCAACACCTGAAACCATCAGCCTCAGCTCCTCTTTGTCCTTTTTGGGACTATGTCACATCTGTTGGCAAGCAGAGACTGATGTTGTTGCCGAGCTCAGCAACTGCTGTTCGCATTCTCTAGCTGGTTGTGTGCCGTGTAATCCCTTTTAAATCGCATAACTTTGTCAAAAATAAAGCTTTGATTTTGCATAAATTTCAGCAGACATGGATATAGACTTAATGAACTTTCTATCGACTGGCTTTAAACTAATGTGCAATACATTGACCAACAAACCAACCCCATCGAACGTCCTGAAGGAGTTTGAGAAACGCTGACAGACGACAGGCTCGGCTCGTGCCATTGCCATGCTTTGCCCAATCGAAGGCCAATCGATAAACAATATAAAATATCTCAGACTCTGAATGCTGGGCTGTCCACCCCGTTGGCAGGCCGGCAGCCAACCCCTGGGAAATAACCAGAGCCAACATCAAGAGCAGCAACAAAAAATCTTCGTAATGAAAAGTGTTAAAAATGCAACCCACAAAAATTGCGAGCGAAAATGCGCTGAGCAGGCGGCGCCAGCGGCAACGGCAACGGCGACGGACTGTTTTGATTTGTTGCGCTAGTTGGAGTTTTTTTCTTTTCTATACCCTGTAAAATGTGGAAAAAGAGCCGGAATAGCATCTTGTTGAGCCAACAATTCCTATACATATATATTTTTTAAGACCTAAGTGCTTAAACACAAAGTTGTGAACATTTATCGATTTATCGATCAGACTCGATAGAGCTTTTTCAGCACACTTTAAGACTAGGGTCCTTGCATTGAAAAAGGAAACACTCGATTAGTCATTAATTAAAAAAATAAGTTTTTATATACAATTCTTAGCAGCATTTATTGTTGTTATGTCTATCGATAAATATCGTTAGGCGTGTATTTGCAATACAACACTTCTGTATTGACTATTTCACTTGATCATCTGCTTACACATATACTGCTATTCAAAAATATATAATTTTCCAAAATCGATTAATATCGATTTTCAAAACTTATTCAAAAATTGTTCATTATTAATTTCTAGCTAGAATTTTAAGCTATATCTAACTCCAATTACAGGATATACACTAGTCCCTAACACAAGCTGATTTCTTCCCTTTCAGTCTCGCCTTTTTTTTAACACTTAAGTCATAAAAATGAAGCAATAAAATGCTGCTGCGACACGTGGCAGTTGCTGTTAACGGGCCCCATTTTAATGCTAGCAAAACAAATCCCAACATGTATCACAATCAAATAAGAAATAAGTTACAGGCGAGAGGTAAAATTGAAAGTATTCCCTATCTAAGTATTTATCACAGAAATCTATATACAAGTTAAGTTATCGATGTAGATCGATATTAAGCAATTTAACAAAATTTTAGGAGCTTTTGCAGCTTACGGATAGACATTGGCTCAGCTCGTCAGTCTAATCATAATGCTGATCAGCAATATACGGGCTTTACATACGTTTCCAGAAAATCAAGTAACCCTGCGGTGCCGTTTCCAGGAACCAGACACAAGAAAGAAATGCCAGTGAAGCAGTTAACTCAATTGACGCTTGAACGAGTTGCGAATTACAAGCGGAATTTCATTAAAGCGCAAGTGCCTCCAGCTAAACTGTAGCGGACTATCTGTCTCACTCTCTCTCCCTCTCTCTCTCTCTCTCTCTGACTGTCTTCCTCTGTCTTGCGGGCAAATTGAATTTGCTTGCGGCAAGAACTTTGCCGTGCACTTCGGCACGTAGTTGTCGGGGCTCCGGTAAACCGTAAAGTGCTAGCGTCTGAAATGTTTATGCAAACAGTTTACGGCAAACGCATCGACGAGCCAATGCCACGCCTCCTTTTGGAGGTAGACCATTTCTATGCTAAACGTTTTGTTTACCGTCTAGTTATAGGCTTGGCCAGTCCAAAGGGGCAAGCGGGGCATGCCACTCCAGCGCTGCACATGTAACTTGTAACGAGCTACTTCGTGTGGATGCAACAGCCTCAACGTCTGCCACAGCCACTGCCTCAGGCAACTCTGAAGGGTGCGGAACGTAGCTCAACTATGCACCAGGGAGTCATAAATTACAAAGGCCGACAGACAGACGAGCGATGAAAGAGAGAGCGAGAGAGAGGGGCTAAAGCAGGGGTATATAATTGCCCTACGGCAGCAATATACTTATATATAAACATATATATATATATATATATATATATATATACATCTGTATAGGAACAGACGTGCACTTGACAGCCAGAAAAAAGTGTAGAAAATTTTAATAAATTGCGAATCCTTGAAATGCAAAAGGCGCTTCACACATTAACTCAGAGGCAAAGCCGTAGGGCGGCTAACTGCAGATTGTCTCTTGCAGAAGCTTCACTGTAGTTGAACAGAGTTGCACTATTTAAGCAGAAAATTATAAATCAAATCATAGAAACTCCATCTCTCCTAAAAGAATTTCTTTTTATAGAGAAGCTTCTGCTTTGCTGGCTAAGTCTATGTGAGCTCTTGAAGTTAGAGCTGGGTCTTTGACATGGCATGGAAATATTCGCATATTATTATGGAAGGAATAAGCTCTCGCTTCTTTATGAAGCTATATGATACTCTATATGAGATGTAGCAGCAAAAGGCAGTCCCTCCCTCTCTCTGCCTCTGTCGATCTAGCTCCCTCTGTCTATATCTCGCGCTCTCTTTCTGTGTCTGTCTCTTTAAATCTTCCCTCTCTTTCTCTCTCTTCATCTCGCTATATTTCTCTCTATCTGGAAGTCTGGAAGTCTCTCTGTCTGGAAGTCTCTCTCTCTCTATCTCACTGTATCTCTCTTAGCATCTCTCAGCATCACTCCGTACATTCCTCTTTCTCTTTCTCTGTCTATATACATATATATATATATATGTATTTCTGGATCTTTTTCTATCTCTGTCTCTGTCTCTCTCTCTATCTCTCTCTATACCTCTGTACATTTTTCTCTCTATCTCTCTACATCTGTCTCTTTGTATCTTTACTTTTCTCTTTGTATCACTCTCTGACTGGATATTTCTCCGCATTTCTCTCTCTCTCTCTCTCTCTGTCTGTCTCTCTGTCTCATTCAGTTTTTCCAGCTGTTCCCTGTGATATTTAGCCTTTAACCTTCAGAACCTTGTGAACCATTAATTAATTGATCACTCAGGTATTCCATTGCAGCTTCGATTGGTAATCCATTTCCATGCTCCAGCTGAGAGCTGGAGAGGAAGTTGATTGAGTTAGCGTTCGCTTTGAGGTTTCCGCTATCAACGCGCATCAAGGTCAATGCTGAACGCAGCGCATCAGTGGAAGGGTGGGTGGTTAGATGCGCTCAAGCAGCAGGGTGGGACAAGCTTGGCTAGAGGCTAGAGGCCAGAGGGTAGAGGCGAGGTTAAGAAACTGAAAGTCACCCCGATAACTCAGAATCGGTCATTATGTGTACACGGCACGCATTTCCTGAGCTCGTTTCGACTATACATATGTCTCTATATGTATATATATATATATATATATATATATATATATATTTACCCCACCCAGTGCCATTCCAAAAGCCACTCCGTTTCCATGCCCAAATGACAGCAGCAACTAATAATTAAAACTACAAATGAATTCACACCCTGCCCAGCCAAATGCTCTGATCGTGAGTCCATTCAATGCTTCAATGAGTGTGGGAGTGCGTGCATGAATGCGTGTGTGTGCGTGTATGCGTGTGTGAATGAGTTTTGAGGCCCATAAACATTTAGCATTTGTCTAGCCAAATAATTTAAAAGCGTAAATGCTTCATTGAGAGCTACGAAATGGAATTGAATGCACTTGAAACTCATTCAAATGATTCATAGACCAGTCAAGAGCGAATAAGTTGGGTGCAACCCGCTAACTAATGCACGTTCAGAGTTCAATTTTCTATATGATGTAGAGGTTTTATCGATGCCAGAGCTACTCGCTTTTCACAGCGTGAACGAGCATTCAAGGAAAGCACTCAAAGCACTTGAAATGAAAACAAATTAATTATTTGAGTGTTTTTTTTTTGTGCCCTATTTTCTTCATAACTCTCCAGTGAATACATGAGTTATTCATTTAAACATTCAAACACTCATTCACCTCCGCCCATTCAAATCAACTGTCAACGAAACTGATTGGCAGTTGGAAGCAAAGACAAGCAGAAAATTAGTAGCCGACAGTTGGGCAAAAGTTTCTGCACATGTGATTCTCCCACATAAACGAACAGCAGCAGGTGTCAATCAGTCTGGCCACACTGCCAATTACATATATATATATATATATATATATATATATATAGTACTCCAATGGCAGCACAGACATGAGCACGCCTTCACTTGCCTAGCCTCTAAAGGCCAGCAACTGACAGTTGCCAATCAGACATATTACATATGATGGATATTACGTGCTCATCGCCGGGAGATTGATGGTGACTGATAGCGACAATGACCTAAAGACTAGTCACACTCTTAATAAGAGTTGTGTTTACAGAGTTCTATGATTGTTGATGCTTGAAACTGCCACTTACTATTATTATTACTATTCACGAGTTGTCTCAATGAAGTGTGATTGACGATGATGATGATTGATACAAAGAATAGAAAATTTAAAAATTTGATTGATGATTTTAAGCTAGCATTGCATAAAGGCTCATTCAAATGGGCTTCCACTAACGCACACATGTTGATTGCTGATTGATTGACTGCCAATTGATTGATGTTAAAAGCTGAATACGTGATTGATCTACTTATAAATTTTGCTGGATATTAAAAGTTGAATTTAGATTTTGGTCTTGAAATGCGCTGACACTGATTACTGATTGATTGAGCCAATATTGATTGATGCTCTTCTCAGAACAGCTTGTTAACTAGACGTGGAACTAGCAAGCTCATACCTAATGATTGACTTGCTTGATTGAATATACATATATAAGAAATATTCCTATTTCAAGGCATTTTATCTAGCTCAAATTCACTCTGACAATAAAAGGATTTCCATAGATAAATCTGAATTGATAGCTGTCAAAAATCAGCTTTAGCAATGCTGATCACAATGAAAATGTAAAGTTCATTGCAAAGTGCATTGCAAAGTTCATTGTAAGGCATATATTGTGATATATATTGTGAGCTTCTGTGTGCTATGTGTTCTTCTTTGCAAACAGAAACCAAATGTTCAGCCAGACAGCAGCCCAATGAGACGAGGGATGTGGGTGTACGATGAGGCCAGGAGCGGAAGACGGACAGTGCTGGGCGAATAGGCAAATCAGAAATAATAAAGTCAAGGGGCAATATCCTGTAATCATAACATTCTCAGCGCGCACGGAGACTGCATATCGCACCCGCAGTAGCCCAGCACATGGGCAACTGAACACCAACAACTGGCATACAAACAACAACAAACAGCAGGCTACAAACAACAATTGCAAATGCGCACTCAATAAATTTCAATTAAGCAAACAGCGAGCTGTGCATTTTCCCACTGCATGTTTTTTACATTGTTTATAGTTTTTCTTTTGTCTCGCCTGCCTTTTCTTCTCGCAATACCCAGCAGAAATACATCGAGCAGCTGGTTGAAAACTGGAAACCTAATTGATAGAGTTAAGCAACACAAAAATCAATAAGACCTTTCCGCTCTTTCTCAAATTTCTAAATATATTTCTCTTTCTTCTTATGATAATACAAAAGTATTTTTACAGAGTATTACCTAGTCGAGCACACATATTTCCTTCTGCATTATGCATAGCCCATTGCACATGGCTAGCGTTGCATTGCGGCTGTGGAAATCGATTTTTAATTCAACTCTTTTAATATGAGCAGTCATCATTATAGAAATATTTATTGCCACTTTAATTATGATTGGAATTACTCAGAGTATTATCATAGCTATGAATATTATTATTATTTTTGTTATTTTGATTTATTAATTTTATTATTATTAATTTCACAATTATGTTGTCATTGGTCATTAGTCATTAGTCATTAGTCATTAGTCATTAGTCATTAGTCATTAGTCATTAGTCATTAGTCATTAGTCATTAGTCATTAGTCATTAGTCATTAGTCATTAGTCATTAGTCATTAGTCATTAGTCATTAGTCATTAGTCATTAGTCATTAGTCATTAGTCATTAGTCATTAGTCATTAGTCATTAGTCATTAGTCATTAGTCATTAGTCATTAGTCATTAGTCATTAGTCATTAGTCATTAGTCATTAGTCATTAGTCATTAGTCATTAGTCATTAGTCATTAGTCATTAGTCATTAGTCATTAGTCATTAGTCATTAGTCATTAGTCATTAGTCATTAGTCATTAGTCATTAGTCATTAGTCATTAGTCATTAGTCATTAGTCATTAGTCATTAGTCATTAGTCATTAGTCATTAGTCATTAGTCATTAGTCATTAGTCATTAGTCATTAGTCATTAGTCATTAGTCATTAGTCATTAGTCATTAGTCATTAGTCATTAGTCATTAGTCATTAGTCATTAGTCATTAGTCATTAGTCATTAGTCATTAGTCATTAGTCATTAGTCATTAGTCATTAGTCATTAGTTATTGATCATTGATTATTAGTCATTGGTCATTGGTCATCAGTCATTAATCATTGTCATTAAATCATTAAATCATTAAAATAGATCTACTTAGTTTCTATTTGCCATGCGTTGAACTAATTTCTGTCTAATAAGCCGATGAACTGATATTAAAAGTTGTATAAATTTATAATCTCTTTAATGTAAAGAGCACTTCCATACATACATATTAATTGATTTTTAACTACGAAGTCAGTCAGACGAGCCAGAACCCGTTCAGCTGGTTCGTTTGAAGCAAATGCTAAAGACTCGCCTCGATGTTCCTCGAATTTGAACTATCGCTTCATAAGCAAAGCATCTTTCACTTGAAACAATTGCCTTTTTTATGCGTGCTTTTGTTTCAACTTTAAAGATTTCCTCTCAAATTGTCTGCTTCTTCTTATTGTTCCACTTTCATGAGATTTACTTTGTGACGAGCTCATTATGAATTTACGCAAATTTTGGTTCATGATTTTTTTTCACTTTTCTCTTCTTTCATTTTGGACATTACACAAAGTTTTTCTGAGTATAGCAACTGTAATTAGGGAGTAAAGAGCAAGCGTACACTTGAAGAAAAACTAGATGAGTGCCAGAGGTAGCCTTCATTGGAGTCAACAAATTTATGGAGTATAAGAATAAGATTATCTTTGAAAGCAAAGATGAAAGAAAATAAACAGAACTGAAGCTCTACAAGATCAAAGAAAACGAGAATATCAGCTGCATATATAATATACATATGTGTGGATGCAGAAACCAAGAACATTTATCGATTTATCGACTTGAACTAAGCTTGAGATGGGTATACATGGATAGGGCGTTAGAATAAGTTATACAGATTTTGCTTCAAGTGTATTATTTTTATATGAACTTGTATAGTAATGAGTTTTAGCTTATATCATGTATGTACATGTGTGTGCGTGTGTGTGTGTGTTTTAGTGTACGTCTGTGTATCTAATGACTTTAATAACGTTCAAGTGGGTGCAAAAACTAGCGTCTCGAGGGGTGACGCGAATCCCAAAGCCCAACTGACGAACTGTTAGGGAAAGACCAAAGAGAAAGCTATGGGCAGTAAAGGGAAGGAAGGTGGACTAGGTGACGACGACGAGAGGGCAGGCGGGGGAGTAAGCGCAGTGAAGTCGAGGGCGGTTCACCCTCGGCGCTTTAGCGCAGACCAAAAAAAAAGTCCGCACAGTTCATCATAGAAATGCATGATTCATGCCACACTTACAACATACAACTAAATATTAAGCGACTTTTTACACACACATACATATGTAGAGAAATGAAACTACATCAAAAATCACCCTCACTTTGTGTGTGTGTGTGTGTGTGTGTGTTTGTGTGTGTGGAAGACAGCGTTTGCTGAGTAATTTGGGCATTACGAATTACGATGACCTCAAATACGACAATGGCTGCTTGAAATACCCTATAGTTATACTTGATCAGCCGTAAATGTTGATTGATAGCCAAAAGTCCGTTTCGCAATTCTGCGCCAATCGATAAATTCGTTCGCAATCGATAAACGTGAATATTTAAGCGCCTTTCTATTAAAGGCTAGTTCAAAGTTCGTGCACCTAATTTGGATTCAATTTAATAAACAACACCTTAAGCTAAATGTATCGATAAACAATGCAACCTTATTTATCGATTATTGTCAAAGTTACTCTTAAGCTCGCAGCAAGCAGCGAAAATCGTTTATAATTATAATAGACAAGGCTCACATTGACTTGAAGACATTATTTGGCTAAAAATCGATAAATATCGTTAGTTAGCTAAGTATTTTTAAGCATATCTCGGCATATATAAGAGCTGTATTCATGATATTTGATTGATGTTCTTTGCTTTCTTTTCATATTTACTTATTACAGGGTATCTCTTAATTAGGAACAGTCTCACATTAACTTCAAGCCATTCTTTGGCTATAAATCGATAAATATCGTTAGTCAGCTAAGCATTTTTAAGCATATCTCGGCAAATATAAGAGCTGGCTTCATGATATTTACATACTAGCTTATTACAGGGTATCTCTCAGTTCGGCACAGTCAGCACAGAGCTCACTTAGCGATTTCTTTTCTACTTTTGCTAGTGTCTGTCGTGCAATTGATTTGTATCCAAAATACTTCCGCAATGGTTGCACAGAGCTGTTTATCTGCCTGTCAACACTTGAAAGCGAGTCGGTATATATATATATATATATATATAGATATATATACCATGTATACCATGTCATATATAGATGCACGATTCATGCATGAGCCCAAATCAAGTGGCGTTTTCCATTTCCGATGTCTACTTTAAAGTCGTTTCGCTGCCTGTTTCATATTTTTCTCCTGCATTTTCCTACGCTTCTCTCTCTCTCTCTCTCTCTCTCTCTTTTTCTTTGCATCTTTTCGCATTTTGATGGCACATTTCCGGCAGAAGCTCTTGTTGATTTTGTCGCTCTATTTTTGGCTTACGATGCACGCATCGACTGCATTCGTAGCTCCCCATTTGGCTGGATACGTGAACTTGTTCCCGTTGCCCATTGCCATCACCATCGCCAGATGCCAAATCCCAGATTGCCGCATGCCAGATGCCAGAAGTAGCCAGCAGATGCCAGTTACCAGATACCAGATTCCAGCTGCTACTTGTCGAGTCAGTCTAGTTCATGCATCGAGATTTTCATTGAATTTTATTAGCTTTCTTCTCAGTTCTCCAGTTCGCACTGGTTCTGTAGGTCAGAACTTGTCTGGTTCCCTTCAGAAGAAAACTGGTTCCACACTCACGTTCCAATTAGCTGTTTTATATCACATTAACTTCTTTTATTACATCTGACTGTCTAGAGAGACTCTCTCTCTCCCTCTTTCTCTCTGCCTCCAGAGAAACTCTTTCTATCTCTCTTTACCTCTTTCTCTCTCTCAGTGTCTCTCTCTCTCTCTCTTTCATTTTCTCCCACTTTGCTACCTCTCTACTACTCTCACTCTTCTCTATCTCTCTTCCAATACTATCTCACATCAGGTAAAATTCTGATTCATTTTGCCTCCATCGATATTTATCGAACTAGATTTTAATCATGCGTAACGCATTCGCCGGGTGTCAATTGCCATTTCGAGGCAGTTAGTCAGCCGTTAAGTCAGTCATTGAGTCAGTCAGACAGTCAGTCGTCTGTGTGTCTCTCTGATGAGGACTGCATTGAGTTCTCTGCCAGCTTCACCCACTACACGTTGTGTGTGTGCACAACAAATTGTAATCAGCCGCATTTTGCAGCTCTTCTTCTTTTTTCAAGTGGTCTACACTGCTCTTTGCATCTGCGTCTGTTTCAGTTGTTGTTGTTGTTGACTCTTTCTTTAAGCCAGCTTGACACGTGCCATTGGGCTTAATATGGGCATGTTTGAGTGTGAGAGGGAGGGAGAGAGCAAATGTCTTTGTCGCTCTTATCTGCGGCGACACGCATCTGCGTCCCTTGTCCTGTGTCTTTGGCAGCCGTGCATTTAATTGCCGTGCAGCTGCCCGTGTCACGCCTCCAAATTAGCCAGACGTTCCCCGCCCAACTCACAGCCGAAAAGCCAAAACCAATTGCAGCCGAAATCCATAGCCAACGCCAAGCCAAAGCCAAAAATCCACAGCGAATCGTATTTGTATCTCATTTTGTTTCTAATTTCTGTCCTCGTCTGTTTAATTGTTTTTATTTAATTTTCTATTTTGTTTTCCTTTTTTCTTCTTTTTTTTTTGTTTTTGCTACAAATTAGGCCGCACTTTGCGCTTAATTTACCGCGCATCCGTTTCAGCTCATATATCCGCAGCCATTGCCATATTTGTATCTGTATCTGTATCTGTATCTGTATCTGTATCTGTATCTGTATCTGTATCTGTATCTGTACCTGTATCTGTATCTGTATCTGTATCTGTATCTGTATCTGTATCTGTATCTATATCTGTATCTGTATCTGTATCTGTATCTGTATCTGTATCTGTATCTGTATCTGTATCTGTATCTGTATCTGTATCTGTATCTGTATCTGTATCTGTATCTGTATCTGTATCTGTATCTGTATCTGTATCTGTATCTGTATCTGTATCTGTATCTGTATCTGTATCTGTATCTGTATCTGTATCTGTATCTGTATCTGTATCTGTATCTGTATCTGTATCTGTATCTGTATCTGTATCTGTATCTGTATCTGTATCTGTATCTGTATCTGTATCTGTATCTGTATCTGTATCTGTATCTGTATCTGTATCTGTATCTGTATCTGTATCTGTATCTGTATCTGTATCTGTATCTGTATCTGTATCTGTATCTGTATCTGTATCTGTATCTGTATCTTTATCTGTATCTGTATCTGTATCTGTACCTGTATCTGTATCTGTATCTGTATCTGTATCTGTATCTGTATCTGTATCTGTATCTGTATCTGTATCTGTATCTGTATCTGTATCTGTATCTGTATCTGTATCTGTATCTGTATCTGTATCTGTATCTGTATCTGTATCTGTATCTGTATCTGTATCTGTATCTGTATCTGTATCTGTATCTGTATCTGTATCTGTATCTGTATCTGTATCTGTATCTGTATCTGTATCTGTATCTGTATCTGTATCTGTATCTGTATCTGTATCTGTATCTGTATCTGTATCTGTATCTGTATCTGTATCTGTATCTGTATCTGTATCTGTATCTGTATCTGTATCTGTATCTGTATCTGTATCTGTATCTGTATCTGTATCTGTATCTGTATCTGTATCTGTATCTGTATCTGTATCTGTATCTGTATCTGTATCTGTATCTGTATCTGTATCTGTATCTGTATCTGTATCTGTATCTGTATCTGTATCTGTATCTGTATCTGTATCTGTATCTGTATCTGTATCTGTATCTGCATCTGGTTTTGTATCTGTATCTGCATTGAGCCAGTTTTATCTTTGAAATTCTTCGACCAGTTCTTATTGGTATTGGATTTCTGTTGCAATTATTATTTCACACTTAAAACTTAAAGATTATAAATCCGTTGTTTATATAGAAGGTTTAATAGTTTAAAGCTTTTGATCTACCAAAGCACAAAGTCTTCCGTTTTTCTCCCCTTTTCTTTCAGTGTAAGCCTAGAACAAGTTTTTTCTTTTATATTTGAAGACTTATCGAATAATACCTTAAGCAACGCCTACACCAGCAAAAGACAGCAACAAATTTTTTGGGCCAGTTCGCTGAACCAGACGCGAGTGCAATGCTTTGCAGATTATAAACCTTATATATAAATATATATATATATATATATATATATATATATATATATATATATATATATATATATATATATATATATATATATATATTTTTTTTTTTTTTTTTTGTTGTTATGGGTATATTTCAGTTGGGGTCTGTTCAAAGCGGCAGACGTGACTTTTGGGCCATGACGTTCGAGCACAATGCAAAGCAATTTCAATTCGTGGTATGTGACTAAATGATAAATATTTGCGTTCATTTATCGAATAGACAAACAACAACGAACATAACAATAATAACAGTTTACTGTGATGGATCAGCGGAAGTAACTAAAAAAATCCAAATAAAACGAACGCTAGTCGGGAGTGCCCGACTAGAAGCTACTCTGAACTGATGCTGTATGAATATAGAACACAATTCTAGAATTTCAGAAAAGCAATATTCAACTTGAGGGAGGTGGGTGAATGGGAAAAGGTATCAGAAATCGTAATATAATATTTAGCGTCTTTAGCTCTAATGGTCTTTAAGTTACATTAAAAAAACGTATCGATATTGTTCAATAATAAACAAATAAGATAAGGTATCAAAACAAAGTGATCAACTTTCACTGTGTATTGTATATAAGAATCCATATATACGAGACAGCGAAACTGACGAATATGTCTAATTAGGCTTAAGTCATCATTCTGATCAGGATACTGCCACGCCTCCTTATGGCTGTCACATTCATTTGCTCTCATTAGACATTTTCCATGGATGCTGGCTGTAATAAACAAAAGCCTTTCAAATCGATCTCTAGTAAAGTGAGCCGCAAAGAACCAATGCGAACTAGTTCGCAATTCCGATTACACAAGCGTGACTAAACGCAATTTAAGCACTAAACATGCTCGACCAGAGTTGTTTTTCTTTATTAGAACTACGTGACGTTCAATTGCTAACTCCAGCAACAAAAAATTATAAATAACAAAAAATAGTCATTAATTTGTTTAGCTATTTATTTTATGACTTTTACTCACAAGTTCTTAATGGCGACACATGCCATTGCGCAGCTAATACATCTTGCCAAATGTTCATTATCATTTAAATGGAAGCTCTCCAAATAAATCGCAATTGTAATAAATAATAAGTTAAATATCTATAAATAAATTACCCAACAATCGCTATTTGTTAACTATAACTGAAACTAAGACTAACTACACGTAAAATATTCAACTTTTACTCATTTAATCTATAATATTCAATCTGCATTCATAAAATGATTATGTTATTAAGACTTCCATTGTTATGCAATCGACATCACGATCTAGCTATAAATCGAACGTATCTTTATTCACATGTATTTGTATTCGTATCTGTATTTGTATCCGCGTATAGGTTCGCATCTCGGGCAATGCATATTCATTGGTTGGTTGCGACTGTTTGCATCTCTTTCGCACCAATTGGCTGGCTCAGTGCTCAAGGTCTCTAGCGAAAAAGAGTACAACAGAGAAGAAAACAATACCAAAATTACCTCTCCCCTTCTGCTATCCACACCTCCCTTCACACTAAGCAACACCCGCTATACGCTGCATTCGGCTAGAAGACAAGTTTTGCAAGTAGCATAAAAAACAAACAAAAACGAACATAAAACGCAATGCGAAGGGAAAAAATCCAAATTGAATTGAATTAACATGGGAAATGCGCGCTCCACTAACAACAATGATAAAGGCAGCGACAACAACAACAAGAGACCAGCATGAGAACACAGCAAGTGCAGCTGTGATTTTTCGCGTTTCTTATGTGCGTGTTGTTCTTGTTGCCAGACCCATGTTGCTAGTGCATAATGTTGCTGAGCAGTAAGTTAACCCCTCAATGCGCAGTTTTTTAATTACTGGGTTAACAAATTTATTTATGAATACGCGTTGCAAATAATTTGACAAATATATATGCGATAAATAATGCTTAGAAAATTGTATTTGTACTATGTAATAATAATAGAATATAAATATATATTGTTTTGAATACAAAGTACATTTTTATTCCATTTACAGCATATTGCCCACTTTCTTTACGGGGTTAAGCGCTTATCTACTTATTTACATATATAAATTGCATCAAAAGAAAAAATCCATGCGTATAAGCTTGCATGTATACATTGCATCTAAACATAAAGGAACCGTTCTGCTTACCTGCACGCAAAATGCTGCCAAAAATGCGAAGCTCCAAAGCCAACAATGCTGCCGAGCTGTTGTTGATCTTGTCGTAACTGTTGTTGTTCCAAGTGGCTGTTTCTGTTGCTGCTGCCTTTTGAGTCGAATTCTTGTTGTTGCTTTGCTTAGCGTGTCCAACATTTTGTGGCCGTCTTGTAGCTGTTGTTGCTTGTTGCTTACTATTGCTATCTGAACGCTGTTGTTTCAGTTGTTTTTATTATTATTATTTTTTCTCCGTTTTGCTTTTTGACTTTATCAATGCACTTTGGCTAATTTCTTTTAATTTTCGACATTTTCGTAACGGGAGTAGTTTTTGTTTTAAGCAAATGCATTGTTTGTTTTTGTTTTCTTTTCTTTTCCTTTTTTGTTTTGTTTGTTTTGCAACTTCAACTGAATTATTTTTGTATAAACTTTCCTCGCGTCATTCTACGAGAGAATAAATATTAGAGATGGTGAGAGAGAGAGAGAGAGTTATGCATTTACAACGAATACAAAATATATATGCGAGCGCGAGAGCGCCAACTAGACAAGCAAACACGTGTGTGTGTGAGCGTGTGAGTAAGGTATTTGTGTATGCATGTGTATGTGTTAGCTTGCATGTGAGCAGCTTTCAAGCCGAGCTCAGCGCAGCTTTTGCTGTTGATCAATAGCGCTCGCTCGCTCACTCGTTCGCTTGTTGCCCCTTTATGTCTCTGTGCTTCTTCTTGCAATGTGCGTTATGGGGCTGCGGCGGCGCCTGCGCCAACGGTTTTGTTTCTGTTTGTTGGCCAAGCTTTCGATTTTTTTATTGGTATTTCTTTTTTTTTTAATGTTATTGCATTAAAATTTTGTCAGTTTCCACAGAGCACAGATGGCGTCACATTGCAAAAGCTCAGAAACAGAAACATAAATACGAAAAATGTATGCATATTCGTGCGTGCGTAAATACCAATAAAAAGAAATCAACAACTTTTACAAAAACCTGAATTTTTTTGGTTTTCACGTTAAAGCTGCCTAGGGTCGAGCTATTGTTGTTATTGGTTGTTAATAACATTGCCGTATGCAAAAAATGCAGGCAAGAGAGAGAGAGAGAGAGAGAGAGAGAGAGAGAGAGAGAGAAATATCCAAGCTAAACTTGAGCCATTGTTCTGTTCATTAATAGAACAGTCACAACAAATTCAGCCTTAGCTAATCAACGTTAAAGCTTGAGAAACAGCAAGTAAACAAAAACAACGCAAAGCTCAAAAAACGAGTTTTTTTTGGGTAAATTTTGTTTTCAACCGAATTCGGGACAAGTTTCTAACCACAATTTGAATATATATATATATATATATATATATATATATATATATATATATATATATATATATATATATATATATATAAAATAATAAACATTTTTTGTTTATGCCCAACAATTTCCGCTCATGTTTGTCAAATTCATTCACAAACGCTGGAGAAATTACAACAAAAAGTTTTTTCTAATAGAAAAGAAGAAAATGAGAGACTATTGCAAAACGGCGCCAACAGAGCGCGCTTTAGTGCGAGGGGGAGGCAGTGCATTGGCACGCAAAAGAAAGCGACGGCATGCCAAGAAGGAGGGGGTAGCAGTGACGCGGCGACAACAAACAAAAAATGGTTTATGCTGCCGGTGTTGCCAGTGTTGCGTAGGTGTTGTTGTTATTGCTGTTGCTTTTATTGTTGCGACAAAAACAACTCTCAATTTCTGCTTTTACTTTACTGCTGCGGCTACGGCTGCTGCTGCGCTACGCTACGCTTTGTTGCTCATTTCTTGGCCAAAAAAAATGTGTGTGTGTTTGTTAATATATATTAAAGACACGAACTTTTCTTATACAACATTTAAACATATAGATCTATGTATGTGTGCTTTCATATATTTATAAATATGTAGCTGCGTTCAAAATTATTTTGCTAACCGTCGCCAAAAAAAATAACACAAACATACAACAACAAAAAAACAACAAAAAAACGTACACTCAGACGCAGACGCACACACACACAAACGTAAACATACGCGACGGTGCCGACGACCGCGACGGACAAGCACAGCAGCAAAATAGAAAACGGACGACGATGAGACTGCGACACGCAACTGAACACGTTCACGGCCAAAACTCGACTGAGCATCGGGCTTTGTAGCGGTGGCTGCGCTGCCTGCATCGCAAGTCGGCTGAGCAAGTGTCTGCGTGCGTGTATTTTTGGGTGTGTGTGCGTGTGTATAGAGGCTTTGGTGTTTGTGTGGGAGACGGCTCTCGGTGCGCTGGGTGGATGTTTCTGTGGCAGCGTTGCCATACTTGGCGCGTGGTTTCAAATTGTTCAACGGCAGTGCTGGCAAACTCTTTAATTATTTCAATAACAATTTTTCAATAATGGTCATTGAAAATTGACAAAACACAATCACGGCTTAGTTACAATAATTTATATATTATTTGTACTTAATTTGTCAATCAAACATGGATGTTGGTTTAAATTCACAATTAACCACTTTTAAATATTTTATATAGAATACAAAACAAATTATTTATTGAATTAACAACTAATAAAATATAAAATATTTAATATATAACTAAAATTAACTAAATATAATTTAGTATTGCCTAATACAGAAAAAGGGCTTGAAGATCGATATGTAAACAGGAAACTGCCGTACATTAATCGACTCATCGCATAAAGCTAGTACTATCGATACGGCACATCCCTAATTTCAGTGTTTCTTTTATTGTGTACACATCACTAACACCAGATTTGGCTACACGGTTTTTTTGGCAAACATATTCAACGTTAATATTTATTTACCAAATAAATAATCAGTGTATTCAAGCTGAACCCGCCGCTTTAACGCGTATTGCTATTAAGTGCAATAAGGCGTGGCAATATTCGAATTCAAAGGAACGCAAACGAAAGGGAAAAAGACCGGCAGCAGCTTCCCCACACACACATAGAAACGCATATACGCATACATATGTAGGTTAATCTATGAAAGTGTCGCTAAAAACAAGAATCATCTCCCATTGTGCAGAGACAGCAAGTGCGAGCGAACGAGAGAGAAAAAGGCAGAGAGTGAGAGGAGGAGGTGGAGCAGCAGCAGTAGTAGTAATAGGTGTCATCATCAACACATTTAGGCCATGAAGAACGTTCTGATGGTGGCCGAGAAGCCTTCGCTGGCTGCGTCCCTCGCCGGCATTCTCTCCAATGGACGCTGCACAACAAAGCGAGGTTAGAGACGATAAACAATAACAATATAACTGTTAATTTCATTGATATGATGTGCATAAATTGACCGACTGAAGAACATGGCACAGCTTTAAGCTATTAAAATTCAATTCAGTTCAGTTCTTGAGTTAAAAATTGCGAAGCTTTCATATATGTTGCTAAACTTCTCTAACGTCTAGCAATCCAATCATCTACTTATCTATATAGCTGTATATATTAATAGGCATATATATTATTCTCAACAGGGACCAACGGTTGCTCCACTCACGAATGGACCGGACACTTTCGCAACGAGGGCAATGTACATTTTCGCATGACCTCGGTTTGCGGCCATGTGATGTCGCTTGATTTCATTAGCAAATATACCTCATGGGATAAAGTAGATCCGGTGGAATTGTTCCGCTGTCCAACGGAGAAAAAGGAATGCAATCCCAAGCAGCAGATGCGTTCGTTTCTGTCACATGAGGCGCGCGGCTGCGATTACCTTGTCTTGTGGCTCGATTGTGACAAAGAGGGCGAAAACATATGCTTCGAGGTGATGGACGCAGTGCAGCATGTCATACACAACGTGTACAGTCGAAATGTGACATATCGAGCGCATTTCTCAGCTATTACGGACAAGGATATCAAAGGCGCGATGGAGTCGCTGGGGCATCCTAATGAGAACGAGGCCAAATCTGTCGATGCACGACAGGAATTGGATTTGCGTATTGGCTGCGCCTTTACACGTTTCCAAACGAAGTTCTTTCAGGGTCGCTACGGCGATCTGGACTCATCGCTCATCTCCTATGGCCCATGTCAGACGCCAACATTGGGCTTCTGTGTGAAGCGACACGACGATATACAATTGTTTAAGCCCGAAACTTTTTGGTATTTGCAATTGATGGCTGGTCAGCCGGAATATACGCTCGAGTGGGCGCGCGGACGTGTCTTCAAAAAGGACATTGCCATCATGTTGCTGAACCGCGTCAAGGAGCACAAGGAGGCGACGTAACTAAAACATTAACTATCATCTATTCTATTTCTCACTCACATAACCTCTCTCTCTCTCTCTCTCTTACTGTCTTTGTCTTGTAGTGTGGAGAGCGTAAGCAGCAAGGAGTCATTCAAGAGCAAGCCACAGGCCTTGAACACCGTCGAGCTGATGAGAATTTGCAGCTCCGGTTTGGGCATTGGTCCCTTTCAGGCCATGCAAATTGCGGAACGTCTATATACTCAGGGCTACATCAGTTATCCGCGCACAGAGACCAATCAGTATCCGGAGAATTTTGATTTGCATGCCGTGCTACGGGTGCTGCAGCCATCGGGCGATTTTGGCGACGAGGCGCGCGCTATTTCGAGCGATTTTCAAACGCCACGCAAGGGCAAGGATGCGGGCGACCATCCGCCGATAACGCCCATGAAGCTGGGCCAGCGCAACGATTTCGATCGGGATACCTGGCGGGTTTACGAATTCATTTGCCGTCACTTTATGGGCACCATATCGCGTGATCTGAAATATCGCACGACGACGGCCAAGCTGAAAGTTGGCCTCGAGTCGTTCACATGCACAGCGAATGTTCTGCTGGATGCGGGCTTCACGAAAGTTATGACCTGGCAAGCATTTGGCAAAGACGAGGCAATGCCGCCGTTCGTCCAGGGCACGCAGGTGGCCATTAATGATGTGCGCTTGGCCGAAAGCCAAACCGGCCCGCCCGACTATCTGACGGAAGCAGAATTGATAACGTTAATGGAGCAGCATGGCATCGGCACCGATGCCTCCATACCCGTGCACATCAACAACATCTGTCAGCGCAACTATGTGAAGATCGAGAGTGGCAGAAAGCTGATACCGACGACATTGGGCATTGTTCTGGTGCATGGCTATCAGAAGATCGATCCGGAATTGGTGCTGCCCACGATGCGATCCGAAGTAGAACGCATGCTTACGCTCATTGCCAAAGGATCGGCGGACTTCAATGATGTCCTGCGACATGCCATCAAAATCTTTAAGCTGAAATTCATGTACTTTGTACAAAACATTGCCAGCATGGATATGCTCTTCGAGTCATCCTTTTCGCCGCTGGCCGAGTCGGGAAAGGCGCATTCACGATGCGGCAAATGTCGAAGATACATGAAGTATATACAGGTATATATATATATGCATACATATAGGAATAGATGTAGAAAAATATATGTTTATATATCTATATAGAAAGGTGTAAGCAGTTAGAGACACAAGCATGAAGAGAATGAGAGAGACAGAGAGAGTTATAGGAAAGAGGGAGTTGATATAAATAGAGGTAGAGAGATAGAGAGAGATAGAACACATATCAAATAAGCGAAAGGTAAAGAAATGTGTAGATATATAAATAGATGATAGATAGATAAATTAACAAAATATTCACACAACAATAATAAGCCTTACTATAAATGGATTCATCTATAGACATAGACATCGTTAACATGAAAATATGAATATAGAATGAGGAGAGAGAGGCATAGAGATATAGGCAAAGATATCTAGGCATATATCTTTATCTGTTAACAGATAACGTAACATGCTGTTAACTGGCTAACCACATCCATAATTAACCTAATTTAGATATAGTATACCGAATTTAGAATGGACTTATGAGTAATTCTGCTATTGCCATCTCTTTCGCAGACAAAGCCGGCGCGTTTGTATTGCTCGCACTGCGACGAGAACTATACGCTGCCCAATGGTAATGTTAAGGTGTATCGTGAATTCAAATGTCCGTTGGATGACTTTGGACTGCTGGCATTTTCGACAGGTGTAAAGGGTCGTTCGTTTCCCTTCTGCCCGTATTGCTACAATCATCCGCCTTTCAGGGATATGCCGAAATTCGGCGGCTGCAACACCTGTACGCATCCCACCTGCCCGCATTCGCTGAACACGCTGGGCATATCCGGCTGTGTGGAGTGCGAGACGGGCGTATTGGTACTCGATAGCACGCTAACGCCCACCTGGAAGCTGGGCTGCAATCGCTGTGATGTGATCATCAATTGCTTCAAAGGTGCCACCAAAATAACAGTAGAAGGTGAGCGATTGATCAAACCGATCTGTTCTGAAATACAAATATAATAGTGATCCTTTCTTATCAGAGAGCAAGTGCAGCGATTGTGGCGCACAACTGGTCAACGTGGTCTATAAATCGGATAAATCGAAATTCAAGGATGGCAGCGAGGAGAAAAGCGGCTGCATTTTTTGTTCTAGTGAATTTGCCCACCTGGTTGAAAAACATCGTGCGGTCGCCTCGCGTCAGGTGCGCAGTGGCGGTGCCTCTCGTGGTGGTGGCGGCGGAGGTGGCGCTGCTAACGGCCCGGGCGCTGGCAATGCACGTGGCGGACGCCATGGTGGCCGCCCGCCAAAGGATAAAATGGCACAATTGGCTGCATATTTCGTTTGATCAAGCACTGCCCAACACTGGCCTCTAATTCAAATTGCATTTAACTAATCTAGAAATCGAGACTTGGCAGTAAATAAACAAAATTGTATAAATATAATTGTAATTTAGGATTTTCTCTTTCCCAGTGCAAAACTTAAGGGTTAAGCGCCTTCTTGTTAAAGACAGTGTTGAGAAATGTCAATATTTCCACTTAACGTAGATATCAACAAATGAATATCATTGATAGAATTGGTGATCATTAGCAATGCAATTGCTATAAATTATAGACACACTGTAAATATTTGTATTGATTTCAGCTTAAGTTTTAAAGTATTTATTGAATTTGTCAGTTGACAAATATCGATATTTATTAGGTTAACGCCCCCCAAACGTTAACAATGCAAACCTTTCAAGCCTTCAAATTATTACGGTTTTGGGTTTCTACTCATATTTAAACATTCCGATATTTATTTTGAGTGCAGTTTAATTATATCCACATTTAAGAATTGGTAAGCAGTTTATTTAAATCTAATATTTACTAAATGAAAATGCCTTCACATTCTAAAAAAAAGTATCGATCGCGCAGATCGTGGTAAACGATTATTTATCAGTATCTAATGAAATTTCTATGTCTGTCGCTCCTTTGCTAGAATATTACGCCAATATGTACATATATTAGATTTACATAAATATAAACTACAAGCTTATTCAGACAAAACATATTTAATTTCAACTTCATTATAAAGCAAGGGTTCAAATCAATGGCAGGTGACTAAGGAATATATCGATATACCGTTTGCTTAAGCGACTATTTAGTATCCACAAGCGTGGCACATAAAATTGCAATAATGCAATACTTAAAGCAACAATTATTATCTACTGCAACTAAGCAACTTAATTTGTTGGCAAATTTTAAAAGGCTTAACGTCAAGCCCCCAAACGTTTAACATCTGCACAAGCATAGACACACATCGATATGCGTTCCGTGTATAAACGATGAATTTGGCCGTTGCATATGCAAATTCATTGTGCGATAACTCGCGGAACGCAAGGTCGTTGCCGATAACAGCTGTTTGTGTCCGTCTGTTATTGTCGCTCAGCCCCATCACTAACGTTGCTCTTGTCTAAAGAAATTTATTAAGATTTCGACAGATAGTAAAAAGCAACAGCAGACGTATTGAGCAGCGCGCAGGCAAAGGCATACTGCGACCCAAACAGTACAGCCAGTGTACAAATAAATAGCACGCGCACGTTACACACAAATCAGTTTGTTACAAATTTTCATAAAACCAATATTGCCAGCCGTCGTCGTCCCCCTAACCCCTCGAGCAGCTTAGCCAACAACGTTTGCAATGGACAAGCTCATCAAGTTGACGAACCATCGTTCAGGGATAGTCGTGGGCGAAAAATATAGAATCATACGCAAAATAGGTAAGTGCAGCCAACCATCCATTTGCCATTTAGCAGCAATTACCCCATTTTTCGAGGGTCAGGGCCAAATGCAGCTCGCCTGGATTTGTGATTTTGTGTATTTGTGCTTCTGTGATTTGTGCTTTGTAAATTGAGAAATTTGACTTTAGGAAGTGGCTCCTTTGGCGACATCTATCTGGGCATGAGCATGCAATGCGGCGAGGAGGTGGCGATCAAAATGGAGTCAACCAATGCCCGCCATCCGCAGCTGCTCTACGAGTACAAGCTCTATCGCGTTCTCAGCGGAGGAGTTGGCATACCACGTATTCGCTACTATGGCAAAGAGAAGAACTTCAATATATTAGTAATGGATCTACTGGGACCCTCGCTAGAGGATCTATTCAACTTTTGCACACGTCACTTTACAATTAAGACGGTGTTGATGCTGGTCGATCAGATGATCGGACGCTTGGAGTATGTGCACAATAAGTGCTTTATTCATCGCGACATCAAACCTGACAACTTTCTCATGGGGATCGGGCGGCACTGCAACAAGCTGTTCCTCATCGACTTTGGGCTGGCCAAGAAATTCCGTGATCCGCAAAGGCGCATGCATATACCCTATCGCGAGGAGAAGAATCTAACTGGTACGGCCCGCTATGCATCGATCAATGCTCACGTTGGCATCGAGCAGTCCCGTCGCGACGACATGGAGTCCCTGGGCTATGTGATGATGTACTTCAATCGGGGCGTGCTGCCCTGGCAGGGCATGAAGGCGACCAACAAAAAGCAGAAATATGATAGAATCTCTGAGAAGAAAATGTCCACGCCCATTGAGGTGCTCTGCAAGGGCTATCCGGCTGAGTTCTCAATGTATTTGAATTACTGTCGCAGTTTGCGCTTCGAGGAGGCGCCCGACTACATGTATTTGCGTCAACTGTTCCGGTAAGTGATTGCCAAACTCGCTCTCGCTCCCACTTTCACTCTGTCGCTCTGTCTATGCAAAGCTTTAATTGATTTGATTTGTTTGATTTAACAGCATTTTGTTCCGCACGCTGAACCATCAATATGACTACATCTATGACTGGACAATGCTAAAGCAAAAAACCCATCAAAATCAGCAGCAGAGCGCCGACAATATGCTGACGCCGGAGCAGCGTGCCGAACGTGACAAGGAGAAGCAGAGCGGCAGCAAGCCAAACACATTGGCTGACTAAACGGTGCTCGCTCAGAGCAGTTATAATAACAACAACAAAATCAACAACAAATAAGAATAAAAATAACAATAACAACAAATAAAGCAAAAAAAACTATAATCGAATAAACAAAAAACAACAACAAGAAGAAAGCAAAAGGATAAGCAGAAGATAAAACGGCACTGGCTGCATTGCAGGACGAGCTAACCAGGATAAGTTGATGAGAGATATGCATATATAACAACAACAACAACAACAAAAACAATTTATATATATACATACATATATATATGTATATATGTTTATATATATATAAATATATAGTATATATATACTTATATAAATATATATATATACATATATAAATATATATATAATTTATTTTTATAACAAGTGCAAGGGCAGCAGCTATTATATGTATATAGAATTTAATGTTACACACACACACACACAGATAGAGACCTCCCCCTACTCTGTTTCCCTATCAGGACTAAGCTCCTGCAGTGCACACATATATATATATACATTTATATACATATATATATACATATATATATATATATATATATATATATATATATATATATATATATATATATATATATATATATATATATATATATATATATATATATATATATATATATGTATATATATATAAATATATATATACACACATATATAGTATATATTCTATCATAAACACTCACATACACACACAATTAGTTGTATTAGCTAACACAAACAAATTTGAAGCGCGGAAAATGTGTTTTTTATACCCCTTTCATTCGCTTAAGTTACAAAAAAATAACAACAAAAAGAAAGAAGAAAAAATTTGTATTAAAGTACATAAAACCAGGTGCACAATTACCACTCCCTTTTTACCCCTCTCCCCTGCACGCACATCCCCAAACCCCATATTTGACATTGCATCGAGTTTTTCTTTCCTTTTTATAATTTCTTATCTTATTATTATTTTTTTTTCGAGTTTACCTTCTTTTCAAAAGTCGTCACGGACGAGCACAAAAAAATTTTCGTTTTAACAAAAATAGCAGCAAAAACATATTTAAATATATATACACACATATATATATATATACATGTATATACATATACATATATTAATTCTTCCCCTATGTTAAACCAATTGTAACCCTAAAACAAAATGAAGAAAACATTAAAAACATTGCTAATATTAAACACAAAACTGCGCAAATTATAATTTCATTAAATTGATCAATTTTCATGCTTTTCTCATTTTTTTTCGGCAAGATCAATAATAATAATAAAGATAATAATAATAAAAAGTAATTAAAAAATTAAGAAAAAAATATATAAATTATGAATAAATACAATTAAAAATTTATTCATTAAGCATACGAGTATGTAATATAACAAACAATTGTAATATTGTAATCTATTATTATGAGAAAAGTTTACAAATAAAAACAAACGACAAAAAAATTACAAAAAAAACTAAAAACAAAAAAAATCCCCAACAAAATGCACGAAATATTTTCTAATTGTTTTTTGAATGCTCGATGGAAAAAGCTCGATTTGGGTGAGTTGAAAGAAAAAGGATGACAGATTGATTGACTAACAGCATTACTGATTGATTGACGGGCCGGGTGATTGATTGACTTACCAGCTAACTGAGCAACTGCATTTATGTTACTAAATCTAGCATCTCTCATTGCACACCTCACATTATCACCTTACATGAAGTATTTAAAATTGATTGACTGATTGATTGATCACATAATTGATTGGCCTTTTGATTCATTGATTCCTAGTATACTACTACGGCTTACCATATATAGCAAATTTCGAATCTACTTGTGAGCCCATTAGATTGATTGATGGACTGATTGATTGCTTGATTGACTTGCAGCCTGATTGATAAATTTAACAGTTTCTAGACTCAGATTTCGAAGCTCTCTGAGTGAGGACTTTTCGAATGATTGACTGATCGATTGATTGATGATTTAATTGATTGACTAAAATGTTACAAGTAAAATTACAAAAGAAAGAAAAAAAAGTATATCTACTAAATTGTGATGATCTGCCAATACAACTCATAGTTAAAAGCTTTCACATAGAGCTTCAGCACATATGAAAGACCGAGCAACGCCGGATTACACGAAAAATTGCACGACAGAATTGGGCTAGTAATAGGTAGAAATAATGCTCTACAAGATGCAGTTTTCTACTCTCTCCTTAGTTAATTGGAAACTTCAAAACTTGACAGCTTAAGTCGTATTTGCATTGTCTATCTGTAGATGTTTCTCTACATCCATTCGTTCATCCATCCAAACTATATCTTTATAACTTTTGTCCATCTATAGAACTATCATTCTGTCTACCCATCCATTATATGTTTATCTATCCCAACATAGATCTATCTATCCATCCACCCATCCAGCTGATATCCATCCATACACTTGACTTTCTATCTTTCTATACTCTCTCTACCTCTCTCTACCCATATACTTGACTATCTTAATGTTTATATTTAAATCTATCTATCCATTCGGCTATCTATCTATCCCTCCATTTATCCGTTCTATATCTGACTTTTTCTGTATTTCTATAGATCTATCTATATAGCCATCCATTCATCCATTTATTCTTGATATCTTTCTGTCTTTCTTTAGACCTATCTATCCATTCTATGTCTATCTATATACGAAACTTTCTTTTTATCCAGTCGATGAGTATGCTTGATAAGAAAGATAGAAATCTATCTATAAGAACTATATATATATATATATATAGTCTATCTATAAGCACTATAGTTCTTCATTCAGTACACGTCCATCCATTCTCAATATCCATCTGCATACCAGACTTTCTGTAGATCTTTCTCGCCTTTAGCTATTTAACTAGCTGCATAACATGTTTTCACTTTATCCATTATCGATCTGTTGTTATATTTATCGATCTTTCTAATATATAATCTGCTTTTTATCTATTTCTCTACCACTTATCTCAAATTTCCATATAAACATATATATATGTCTTACAATGTCAAACGAAATGAAATTTTAATTTTAATTTCAACATATTTATTGATGTAATTCAAAAAATTAAATATAAGTTATCGTTTATAATTATTACGGCTTACAATGCAAAAAATGTATTTGCAGTTTTGCGTTTGTTTTTGTTGTTTTTTTTTTTCTTTTTTTAAATTTTTTTTAATTTCTTTTTTTTTGTGTTTTTTTATTGTTTTTGTTTTTGTTTTAGATTCCTCCCCTCTTGCTTGGCCTTGCTCGCATGTTTATTTTTATTTATTATGATTTTTATTGCGGTTTTTGTTTTGTGTTATTATTAATTTCATAATTTTGTTATTAGTGAAATCAATATCAATTTATATATGGATATATATAAACTTCTTATATATGCATATTTTTACACGCGAGAAACATTTGAATGTGTGTGTGTGTGTGTGTGTATGTGTTATGTGTGTGTGTTGCATTATATACATATATAATATATACTTTTGCATTGTTATATCAAATGTATATATATATACATATTCATATATATTTATCTATATATATGTATATGTATATATGTATATTTTTTTTTTGCTTTTGCTTTTATTAGGCTAAGTGTTTTGCTTTTCTGTGTGTGTGTATGAAAATTGGCGCGTGTGTATGTGTGTGTGTGTGTGTGTGTGAATTCCATTTAGATATATGTTTCATTTTTATGTTTGTTTTCGTCGTCGTCTTAAATGTTTAGTATTGAATTTAAATTAATATTAAGAAACATCCCAACTTCCGTTTCGGTTTCCGTTTGCTCTTCGTTTCTTCCTTCTGCTTGTTCTTTTTCTTTTATTTTCTTTTCTTTTCTTCTCATTTCACTTGATTCCATTTTGTGTTACGCATTCTGTTGCTTGTTTTTAACGCTTGCCACCCAAATGTTATTTGTTTTGTTTGTATTATTATTATTATTTATCTGCTTTTCAGCTGAATTACTCGGTGATGGGAGGTTTGCAGTTCGGTTTCTCTTTCTCCTTGTCGCGATCGTTGCGCGGCTCCAACTGTTCCAGCAGCAAGGCGGGGTTGGGCTGACCCTGGTGGGTCTTCTGCTTCAGCATTGTCCAGTCATAGATATAGTCATACTGATGGTTCAGCGTTCGGAACAAAATGCTAACAAAGAAGAGAAAAAAATATGTTAGATTTCGTCTTTGGTCTAACGATCAATATACATATATCAGTTTATCTATCAATCTCTCTCTCTCTCTCTCTCTCTGCCTATCTATCCCTACATCCATCTTATATATTTGTTGACTTTTTTCACATATTTATAGATCTTTTTTCACTCTATTTATCGTTAAAACTGACTTTCTCTATGTCTGTCTATAGATCTACCTACAAAACTTTTTTTATCTGCTTCATCATTTAAATTATCTAGCTGATCTTTTATCTATCTCTCTATTTACCCATCTATCTAGCACGTACTGCTTTAACAATTTCATAGCCCAACTATTTTCGCATCTTTCATCTCATATTTTCATTGTCGTCATTCGTTTCTGGAATGCTTAGGACATAAAACGACCTGGAGCATATTTTAATCAAGCTCTTTCTGATTGATCTGCGGCTTGTCCATTGAACTTGCCTTTAACTTCTACTTTTGAGCTGTCAAATCTGACGTAGACTCGACTCTTTGCTTGCTTAAGGCATCCATATGATGCAATCGCATTGCCCAAAGAACAGACAGAGACGGAGAGAGCTTTGTAGAGCTATAAAACTAGGAACTAACCGGAACAATTGACGTAGGTACATGTAGTCGGGCTGTTCATCGAAACGCAAGCTACGACAATAGTTCAAGTACATGGAGAACTCGGCCGGTGAGCCCTTGCAGAGCACCTCGATGGGTGTGGACATCTTCTTCTCAGAGATTTTATCATATTTCTGCTGCTTATTGTTGGCCTTCATGCCCTGCCAGGGCAGGACGCCACGATTGAAGTACATCATCACATAGCCCAGGGACTCCATGTCGTCGCGACGGGACTGCTCGATGCCTAAATGGGCATTGATCGAGGCGTAGCGGGCTGTGCCCGTTAGATTCTTCTCCTCGCGATACGATATATGCTGGCGACTGTGGGCGTCGCGATATTTCTTGGCCAGGCCAAAGTCGATGAGGAACAGCTTGTTGCAGTGCCGCCCAATGCCCATGAGAAAGTTGTCCGGCTTGATGTCGCGATGAATGAAACACTTCAAATGTATATACTCTAAGCGGCCGATCATCTGGTCGACCAGCATCAGTACGGTCTTAATGGTAAAGTGGCGCGTGCAAAAGTTGAATAGATCCTCCAGCGACGGTCCCAACAGATCCATGACCAAGGTATAGAAGTTCTTCTCCTTGCCATGGTGACGAATCCGCGGGAAACCCACGCCCCCGCTGAGCACGCGATACAGCTTCGCCTCATACAGCAGCTGAGGATGGCGGGCATGAGCGCTCTCCATCTTGATGGCCACCTCCTCGCCGCTCTGAATGCTCATGCCCAGATAGATGTCGCCAAAGGAGCCGCTGCCTGTAAAACAACAATTTTAATACTATTTATAGATATATATATATAAATGTATATATGCATAGATAAGTTTATAATCAATGAAATGGCAAAAGTGAATCATGTTTCCGAAAGCAAAGTCATAAATTAAAGAAAAGCAAGTTATTTGCTTAACATCTACCTCGATTCTGATATATATATGTATGCTAAATCATATAAGCTATGGCCTGATGAAGAAGTTACAGTTCGTATGATATGATAGCTTATATCATATGATAAATAAACTAGCTCAAAGGAATTCGTTGACGAGTTCTGCGCACCGATGAAGCTCCTTTAGTTATAAACTAGAATTGGACTAATTTAAGATACTTTTTGCATTGCTGTTGATAGTACAGATCAGCTTCTTATAGCCAAGCTTGAGCTATTCTAAGATATTTTGAAATAAGTTTCCATTTTCAGGCGCTACAGGCTATAGAAACCGGCAGACATAGGCTATGGAGATCCATAATATGATATGATGTTGGGAATTACATTATATATATATATTGATATATATATAAAGCTGACATATGCAAAGTCTTAACATATCACTTGAGTTTATCTAACATAACTTGAGAGTTTCCCGTTATAAATATGTATGAAACTTTAGTTATATTAGCTATACGATTGACTCTATGTATTACTCTATTTCATTGTAAACAACAAAGCAGAAAAAACTTATGAATGACTGTTGCTATGATAGCTATATATATATATATAGGATTTCAATCTGTATCTGATTACAACTGAACGAAGCAGCTATGCAAAGTTTGTTTAAGAATTGAAAGCTGAGCAGACAGTTGGCCATATAGAATCGGCTGTTGTTACAAATATGATATATGATATATATATACGTATATATATATGTATATTCTTGAAGCTGTTTACTGTTATTGCCTTAAATATGTTTGGTTCTGTGAATGATCTAACTGAAAGAGTCATGAATGAACATGGTTTATCGCATATTTATACACATACATATGTTTCGACTTACCTATCTTGCGTATCACCCGATATTTGCCGCCGATTATTATCTGGGAACGATGTTCCTTCATCAACCGTAAATTGTCCATGTTGATGGGATAATGGCTACGCCGTGCGTTCGCTTCTTTTTAACAATATGAAACTCCTCTTTTTTGTTTTTGTTTTGTTTTGTTTTTAATTTTGTATATATATAAGCAAATGTATATATTTATATATATTTATTATTATAACTTATAGACGAAATCTGTTGAAGATGGGCAAAAGTAAAACAAAACAAAAACTTTATTCATTCGTTGATTTTCTATTATTATTTTTGTATTTTGTATTTTGTATTTTGTATTTTTTTGTTTATTGGCGCCAACGGAGCAAAAGGCAAAAGGCATAAGCACTTTCTTTTCGAACGCTTTTTTCGGTTATTTGTTGTTGCTGTGTCCGTTCGTTCGTTTGTTATTGCACACACACACATATATATACATATATACACACACGCTACACAGTTGCTGTATTGTTTTGTTATGATTTTCGCTGCACTCTCTTTGGCATTTATGCTTTGCTAAGCTATTCGCTTCCAAAAAAATAAAAAGAAAAAAACTTAGAGAAAAAAGATTTGCTTGCAAATATTGCGCATTTTCATAACGAAATTAACATTTTGAATCGATAGTCGATATATTGAATGCGTGCGCGCGTGCATGTGTGTATATGTGTGTGTGAGTGTTGGACAACAACAACAGCCATGGGCTGCTTGCAGTGTCAGGTGGCCTAATGGTAGGAGACGTAAACAGACTGTTGTTCGATTATTTATTTTCATAATTGTCGATTTCTATATAAACAGAACCGCTGATAAACGATAAACAACTGCGACGAGTCACACAACTACAATATCAGGTGTAGAACAGCAACAACATCAACGGGACAACTACATGCTCCGCTTCTTTTACCCCGTTGGAATGCACATTACACACACACATACACATGTATATATATATATATATATATATATGCAAACGCAGCAGCACCAACACTTTAGCATTGATACATACACACACGCACGCACACAGCTGCAGGCAGTTGCTACTACTGCACCTTACATGTTTCTTTTTCCTCGCTTTTTTTGACACAAAAGAAAAAATTAAGTCAAATGTTAGCCCGCATTTGAACGCATGCTGCGCTTTGTTTTACTTTTTCATAGACCGTTCGATGTAGAGTCGTTCAATTTGGTCTTTAATTTTTTCTACGGTTATTTCTTTATTTTAGCATGAAATCTTACCACGAAACGTTTGCGAACATCAGTGAAACGGTTTAAAACTGCTGTGCTGGGTGTTTCTCAAGGTTGGCTTTTTACTATTGTGCGAGGGGGGCCAAAACGAATGAAAAAAAAAAATTATATATATATGTGTGTGCGTGTGTGTCTGTGTGTTTATATGTGTGTATATGTGTGTGTGTGAAATTTCGTAGGAAATTTGCGTCTGTGACAGCGAGGTGGCCCGTTAATGCACTCGCAACTGTCGCGTGAATGTCTTTTAGCACTTAACGTACGCGCACAACGGAAAAAAAAGAGGAAATTTGTGTTTTTATTAACTAAAATAAAATGGTTAGACTCCAGCAAAAATGCTTTTGCTAGTGCTGACAGCCAGCGAATCACTCGCACGACTATCGACTATCACAACACGATGACACGATAGGCAATGGTTATGGTTGTACAGAGCAGCACTGCAGTGTTGCATAACGCCACACACTTATCGAGCAGTGCTTTCTTGATATTTTCGTCGGATAGCGCTGCCACACTGTTAATAACTATTATGAATATGTGTATAACTTATCGTACCGATTTTGACTGTCAACTAGATATTGTTGTTGTTTTAAGCGTAGGCTACTCTAATGCTTGGCTACCTTAGAATCTGTTCTATATGTATTTCGATACCAGGTGGCAGCACTAAAGCAATTCAAAGAAAGACTTAAGCGCGCTTTGCTCTTGTTTTTTCTTTTTTGAATGGAAATGTAACGCTTTTTTTTGCCCACGCCTTTATGCGTTGCACCAAATCTACATAGAACTAAAAATATTCCTTTCCCAGCGAAGCTTCTAGAAAGCGCAATGTATGGATCAAGCAAGAGCAACGAAATTTTTTTTTGGTCTATATATTTTTATTAAAAACATTTTTTTGTATGGTTTTCTTGTTTTTTGGTTTTGTTTTTGGTTTTTTTTGTTGTTTTTTTTTGTTTGTTTTTGTTTGTAAATAACGTGACGACTTGAAAACAGAAATTAAATAAGTGTACTTTACTCGTAATGTAGTAGAAAGTGTTATAAAAGCAATATTACAATAACTGTGGTAGAATTGGCTCCTAAAATAGATATTTTACAACTGATACCACTTTTTGTCTTTATATTTAAGCATTAATTGATGCGCTGTACCGCTGAAATCTTGAGCTGTATTGGCCATACGCTCTGCGCGCTCCTCCAACAAATTCAATTTCTCGCCACGCTCCATCGCCAGCTGATGGGCCCGACTGATCTCTGATGCGGCCGTCGATGCCCGTTGGCCCAGCTGCTCCAAATTGGCGCCAGGTATATGACGGGCAACCGAACGATTTGCTTTCCCGCTTTGTTCACCAACTGTCGGTGAGAGAGTTAAGTAAATGGATGTTACAAAAGTTAGTTAAGATTTCTTCTCTTCGATTATCTACAGATTTTCTCATCTCACATATCTCATTTGTCATTTGTCATTTGTCATCTGTCATTTATCATCAATCATCTGTCATCTGTCATCTGTCATCTGTCATCTGTCATCTGTCATCTGTCATCTGTCATCTATCATCTGTCATCTCATCTGTCGTCTGTCATCTCTCATCTCTTATCTCTGGCCTCTCTTTACTCTTTTCCCTTGTTTTCTCTTCGTTCTCTTATCTTGTTTTCAGTTTTCTCCTAACTCGTTTCTCTTCGCCCTTTTCTCTTCTTTATATCATTTATTATTATCGACTACTTACACAACTCTTCGCGATCCAAAAGCTTGGCTCCACCGCCAAATAGACCCTTAAAGAAACCCTCCTTCGGCTGTTCGGGCATATCGTGTACCGTGTATAACTCACCCATCATCTCCAAAATAAATTGACTATAGAGAAATATAGATGTTGTAATATTATATGGGTAATAACGATGGTAATCCCAATCAGTTCTCACCAAAATTCCGATGATATCGTGAATTTCTGAATTTCGGTGGGCGATGCCATGTACAATCCATGACCTTTATGACTAAAGCAAAAGATTTTTGATATTCTGCAATGATTGAGAGGAATCCAATTGAAATATGCTCTATATAGACGTCGGTTTTTTATCTTACTGAGTTGTATCTTCATGAACAATGATCTGTTGACCCCATATCGAAAGCATTGGATCCACAATTCCCTGTTTACATTTGGTTTGAAAACTAAAGAATAAATAACAATTTTAGATCAAATGTTGGCCAATTTTTGAATAGAGTTTGATCGCACCTTAAGTCCATAAGCGGTAAGAAATCAGTATCCAATAACAGTTTTAGACTAGGAAGACTATGTACCATTAGATGGCCATTCGAAAGATAGGTTGCTAAGCAAGAGCCATCTATAGGGAGTGGATAAGCAATTATAAACATAATTCGTAGAGGAGGTGAATATATACCCTTGCAGATCTCATAGACATTTAGGCATTTATCGATATATGATTTATCGATTTGCACAGTAAATAATATGTCACAGTTAGGGTTATCTAAGGGAGTATCTACTGTTAGGGCATAGCTATTCTCTATTCCACAAAGCTTTCGATTATTGTTTATCGATAATAATGAATTATTAAAACTATCAAGTTAGCTGGACTATATCACAGACTATATCCATCTGTACTGACAAGCTTACTTGTATGTATTATTTTTTACATATCGATAACAGTTATGAGCGAATTGCACATTCGATAACAAATAAATTGATTATATACATTGCACTCAACTATAAATGGTAGTAATGGACACTTATCGATAAATGTTTTCGATAACAAATGTTATATACTGTTAGAGTATATCTAGTTGTAGTATATTCTACAAAGCAATTGATTTGTTTCTTTAAGAAACTATCGATAACAAAGTTTCATCGAATCTATCGTTTAGTTTGCCTAGCTGTCTCTGCAAGGGTAAGTCTATCGATTCTATATATAGTTTTTTTTTCATTTTATGAACCTTTCATCGTGATAGTTTCTGCCTTGACTGCGAAATCCATTTCCGATAATTGTATGCGATTAATGCAGCACTGATTGGCCACATCAAAGACCTTGGTTTGCTTTTCGCTAGCGATAACTATATATTGTCGATCGGTGAGTGTTTCCAGCCCGGTGCTAACGCTGCCGCTGATGCCGCTGCTGCTGGCGCTGCTGCTGCTGATGCCGCCGCCACCGCTACCGCCAACGCCGCCGCCGCCCGTTGCACTGCCGCTGCCACTGCTACCTGTTGCACCTGCTCCGCCCGCTGCTGATGCAGCACCTGCAGCACCAGCTCCAGCGCCAGCTCCACCGCCAGCTGTGCTGCCCGCTGCAGTTACACTACCAGCTCCGCCAGCAACCGATGTGTTTGATATTGTATTGGCAGTTGTTGGTGTAAATGTGGGGCTGGTGCGGCTGCTGCTCTTAGTGGGCGTGCCTAATAGGAGTAGACAAGAAAAACATGTCGATATATATCGATTGTTACAATTGCATATGCGGTTTCGTTAACAGTTACGATCTTTCTTGTCCCGATTCTCGTCGCGCCAGGGCTCAAATGTATAGGGTATGATCGAGCCATACGAGTCTAAAAAAGACATGGAAGTTATGGAACCTTTGAGTCGTACCACGGGTCCACCTAAAATCAGACAGATTAGATATATGCATATGGAAAGAGAAGCAAAGAGAGAGAGAGAGAGAGAGAGAGAGAGAGGGATATACTACACTTACCGTTTATTGTAACCAACACGGGCTGAGATTTGCGCACATCGCGCTCCGGCATTGTTATGAACAATGTCAATATTGAACCGAAACTAGTTCCAATCCATAAAGTAGGAACAAGTGTCAAAATATCTAAAAGCGTGGCGAAAAGAAATTCGAGATTTATCGATACAAAGATGGAATCGAATTGTTCATTGATGAAATTTCGTTGCTAAATATCGTTAACATTACTCAATTTCGATTGATTTTCATCGATATTTATGTATATTTACTATTCGTATTTTATGCTGTTATCGAATTGTCATTTTGATCGTAATTTGTTTTATATTTATTGATTCAAAAGTTTTTTTTAAGTTATCGAACTTCACTTTTGATTATCGATTTAAATTATCGACTATACTGCAAATCAATTCGGTTTAATTTAATTTAATTTTGATCGTTTATCAATATTTTAAAGTTACAAATTCGATTGCTGTTCGATGAATATCTATCGATTATAACTATCAATATTTTGTCTGATAATAATCTTATTTGGTTTACTTTAATAGTGTTTGTTAGAAATATTCTTAGTTAGCTGACTGAAAGGCTAATTAATATTGTTTTTTTTTCGACTTCTACAGAACAACTGGAAATCGATATATTTATCGTTTATCAAAATGCTACTAAGTGTGCTTTAACTTTGAACTGTTTTACTTACCATTGCGTTTTGCATAACTCTCGATAAAAGCTAAACAGGTAACAGATTCAGAGGAAGACATATCAATGCTTGACATTGATGACGATCTGGATCTCGAGAAGGTGCCATCTAATTTATCTGTAAGTCAGTTTTTGTATGAGGAGAGAAATCGATTAATTCGATACATTAAAGCAAGTGTGCGTGGATATATATATATATATAAATATGTATACATATATATATATATATATAGATTATTAGATAACGGTACAGCAAAGAGAGTGGCAAACGATTACAAAATACAAATTTTTTTATATAGAGAATTTTTTCGGAATTTAGAGAGAATGAGGCAGAAATAGAGAAATAGATAGAGAGAAAGATAGAGAGAGAGAGAGGAGAGAGAGAGAAAAAAAAAGAAGAGATATATAGAGAGAGAGAGAGAGAGAGAGAAAGAGTGAGAGTGAGAGAGAAGAGGAAAGAGAGACAGAGAGAGTAAAAGCGGCGGGCGGTAGTAGGCATAACTTTTGTATAATAATTATTTTATTTAATTTATTTATGAATAAATTCAATTCTTTATTTGATTTTTTTACGAAAAAAATTCTTTTCTTTTAAATTAAAATTGTTTTTTTAATGTTTTATATTTTTATATTTTTGCTGCACTATTTTCTCTATACTGCTATTTATTGTTGTTCTTGTTGTTGTTCTATCTATGCGTGTTTGTGTGTGTGTAAGTGTCTGTATATGTTTGGGCCAATCACAGAATGTCCTCAAATACAATTGCAAGTGTGCTTATGTGTCTGTGTGTATGTGCCAATACATTCGCGTGTGTGTGTGTGTGTGTGTGTGAACTATGCAAAAATACTTTTGCCAATGCAGAATTTGCTGAGCTTTTGTTGCAGTTAGTTGTTGCTGTAGCAGTTTTATAGATTTTTTGTTTTTTTTTTGCTTTTCTTATTAGTTGCTAATTGGAAGCGTGCACAAATACCGAGAGCGAACGAGCGAGCGAGACAGAGTGTTTTGTGAACAAATACATAAACATATTAAGAGTAAGACAGAGCGAGAGTATAAACAGATAATGAGAACTAGAGAGAGAGAGAGAAAGAGAGAGATAGATAGAGACAGACAAAGAGAGAGAGAGAGAGTAAGAGAGTAAGAGAGAGAGAGAGAGCGAGCGAGCGAGCGAGCGAACGAACGAGCGGTAGAGTGTGGAGCGAGCGAGCGAGTCAGACAAAGTCGTAAGAGTTGTATACAAATATATAAATATATATATATATATATTTTTAAAATTTTTTTTTTATTTTTAATATTTTCATTTTTATTTTTGTTGTTTTGTTGTTGTGGTGAGCGAAAGTGGCGAAAAATGTGGGCGAAACAAAGGCTACATTCCTAGCAAACCCCACCCTTGAAGGAAATTATAAATAACCATTACAGTTACTGCCATCGCTAACGCAGCAAGCAAAATAAAAACATGAAAATCAAAACAAGATCGAAGAAATTACAAAATGGCCGCTGCAAGCGGTGGCACCTAGCGAATGGACGACACAGAAGACAAGAGTGTGCATGTATGTGAGACAGAGAGAGAGAGAGAGAGAGATGAGAGGCAAACCACAGGCAACGTGCTGCTCAGTGTGCGTATATGTGTTTGTGTGTGTACGTGTGCGTGTGAGTGCATGTGCGTGTGCTTTTGTGTAGTGTTATACAAACAACAGTTTTGCATGTGTAGCACACAAACACATATATATATTTATATGTATATATATACATATATATGTACATATATATATATATATATATATATGGACACAGAAAGGGAGAGAGAGAGAGTGATAGACAGAGAGCAATGCTTGTTATTGTGGTGCAAATTTGTTGTTTGTTGTTTATTGTTGTTGCTGTTGTTGTAGTTGTAGTTGTAGTTGTTGTTATTGTTGTTGTTGCTGTTGTTTGGTGCTCTGTTGTGCTCCCACCTTGTGATTTGGACTTTTTTAGGGACTCGTACGATGTCACCGACTGCTGTTGCTGTATAACAGATGTTTGATGCTGATGCGGATGCTGATGCTGATATTGTTGTTGTTGCTGTTGTTGTTGTTGCGCACCTGATGCACCAGCATAAGCACCTGCCTCCCCATTATCTGCATCAAATGAAGCCAACAATTGTTGTAGATATTGTTGCTGCTGCTGTTGTTGCTGTTGCTGCTGCTGATCAACGCCGCTGCCGCTGCCACCGCCGCCGCCGCTGCCGCTGCCGCCACCCGCACCTGATAGGCCAACACCACTACCAATACCACCAACACCAACACCGCCACTAGCAACACCCGCACCTGCATCGTCCGCACCATAAACGCCAGACGCCGACGTCGACGTCGCTGTTGCAGCCGCAGCTGCTGCGCTTGCTGACGACGACGTCGTCGCGGACAGAGGATCGACCATCGTCTGCTGCTGCTGCTGCTGTTGTTGTTGTAGCTGCTGCTGCTGTTGTTGTTGCTGCTGCTGCTGTTGTTGTTGCTGTTGCTGTAGCTGCTGCTGCTGCGCTGCATTTGCACTTGCATTAGCGTTCGCATTGGCTCCGCCGTTGATCTGGTCAATTGTAAATAAACAGTAATAAGGGAGGGGAGAGAGATACACACAGAGAGAAGGAGAGAAAGAGAGATAAATGCACTAAATGATTGAATGGAGCAACATATCAATTGTACAGTTTGTTGTTCGTCTTCATCTTCTTCTTGTTCTTGTGCGAGCACGTGTGCATATACATATATATATATATATATATATATATATATATATATATATATATATATATATATATATATGTATATATATATATATATATGTGTGTGTGTGTGTAGCGTATGTGTGTCTGTGTGACGACTAGCATACTTTGTTTTGCTTGTGTTCGGATCGTGAGGAGGGGAAGGGGCGCATGGAACAACGATCAACTTAACAAATGCATAAAGAGTGTGTGTAAGTGTGAGAGAGTGTGGTTGTGTAGCAATGCCCGGTGCCCGGCAAGCAGAACAAAAAATAAAACAAAATGCGTGTGTATGTGTAAAAGCGAAAGCACTTACTGAAGTGAACAGTGTGTGGTAATGAGAATCGTTGTTATTTGTCAAAGTGTGTGAGTGTTTGTTAAGCTCTGTGGTGAGTGCATATGAATGGAGAATGAAACAACAAATCACAACACAGAGAGTGAGTGAAAGAGAAAGAGAGACCGCAACAGCGACTTCATGGGACTAATTAATATATATATATATATATATATATATATATATATATATATATATATATATATATATATATATATATATATATATATATATATATATATATATATATATATATATATATATATATATGTTTATATATATATATATAAATATATATGTATATATGTTTATATATATACTATAAGACAGATCTGAACGAGAACGTTTATTATATATATAAATAGTTAAATATATAAACATTATGTGAATAGGCAAGAATGCATGTATGTAAGCAGCTGTAGATGTGTATGTGTATGTTATCGATCGATATATTTCGAACATGTATACGAGTATTATAGAATGATATACATATAAAGCTTATTAATTTAAAAATTCGTATTCTTGTGTGTGTTCATTTTTACAATGTTCGTGTAGGCAAACAAAGCAACGGTATATAGCGCTGCAAGCGATTTAATTTTTTCTTTATCGATAAACGTAACAAAAAGCATAAGAAGCCAAAGAACTAACACAAAAATTAATAACTAAACTGAAATTGTTTGTAAAGCTAGTCAATAACTCAATGATGAACAAATTCGATAGTTATCGAACAGCTTTCGCAGCTGCAACAGAGATAGAGACAAAGAGAACGAGAGAAAGAGAAACACTGCAGACAGACATTGAGTGAATCCAACAAAAAAAAAAAATAAACAAACCATACACATACATACATACATATATACACACACATATGTATTAGTTATCGATAGACGATTGCTGCTGTACATATGGTCATCGGTAGACACATTCTTTAGTTGTTGTATTCAGTTTGGCAGTTTGGCGGATGTGGCTGGCCGGCGGTAACGCGGTCGTAACCACATATACATACAAATTTCTATTGGGGCGATGGTACTTAGTGGTATTTTATGGAATTTTTTGAATGATAATGGTGATGTTGATGATGGTGATGGGCGGTACTGTACTTATGGCATTTATGAAACTTACACAAAACAAACGTGTAACGTACAACACTCAATAACAACCCATGTAGTGTTTTTGATTTTATGTATATGGTATTTTTCGGTATTTTTGGTATTTTTATTTGCACAGTGCATACACAGAGGGTATTTTTTTAAAAGGTGAATTACACTTAGTGGTTTTTGTGTGGTTGGTATTTTTTTAGGTATTTACTTGGTATTTTTTTGTTTTTCTTTTTGGTTACAACAGTTATGCATACTATATATATATTTTTATTGCAGTTTTGTATATCAACACATACATACATATACACATATGTATACATATATACAAATTATATATATATATATATATATATATAGAGAGAGAGAGATATACATATATAAAGAGTTAAAGAGAAAGAGAGAGATAGAGAGACATAGTTTTCTTTTTGGTTAATATCATAATTTTATAACATTTTTATATGTCTTTTCTATTGGTTGATTTTAAATTTGCTTCAAGTTTTCTTTTGCCGCCATTTTGTAAGCCGTTGCAGGGTACGAGGTATGTGAGCGGGCGGAGGGAACGGCTGGGAGAGACAGAGAGAGAGGGGGTTTAGGGCGGACTTCACACTACTAAGCTAAGATTGCAATACGTACATACATTTATGTATGTAAATATATATTTGCTCATGTATATGTATGTGTATGTGTGTATGTGTTGCTTGTTTTGCGATTGTGCTAATTCTGCCTCTGCTTTGTCAGCATCATCTTCTCTTCTTCTTCTTCCTTAGCTGCAAACTACACATGTAAAATTCGATAACTTTGTATGTGTGTGTGTGCGTGAGTTGTGCATTTGGGTGTATGTGTATTGTTGTTGTTAGTATGAATTACCAAAGAACTTCCATACAATCACATAAAGGCAGTTATATTGCAGCTCTTCTGCATCCGTTGCCTAGTTTCAGGAGAAAGAAGCATATAGATAAGAATTTCATTTTTCATTTTTGTTGCATTTGAAATTTTATTTGCATTGTTGTTGTTGTTGCTGTTGTTGTTGATTGGTGCTATTATTATTATTTTCATTATTGTCATAATTATTATTATTATTATTATTATTATTATTATTATTATTATTATACTTGTTGTAGTTGTTGTTGTAGCTATTGAAAACAAAGAAACTCTACGAAATTTTGTCGCTATACAAAATGCAATTTGAAAAATCAAAACAAATTTGAAGCAGCCCCGTTTTATTTCATTTACAGCTATTATATAATACGCTCTCTAATTTGACTGAGGAAATAAAGGGTGTGAGGGAGACGGGAAGACGGGGCTCAGCTTGCATAACTACAACAAAAATCTACGGCTTGCATACGATCACATACAAAAGCCAGCAAAGAGTGAGTGAGAGAGAGAGCAGCTAAAGAGAGGGAAGTTGGGTGGGTTATTGTTTTAGTTTATTGGTCTAGTCACGCCCTAATACACACGCACAAAACAATGCACCGCAATGCAAGGCAGCATGGTAAATCAGTTGCTCCAGGCAGCAGCAGTGTGTATGTGTAAAGTGTTCGTATGTGTGTGTGTTTGTGAGAGATTTTTGTCAAATTTACTTTCGATTTCGATTTCGATATCGCTTTCGAGCTTCGTCTTTGACTCTCTCGCGTTCGCTCTCACTAAACTTCAACTGCTACAACTACAATTTGGCGCATTGACGCTCACACGCTCACGCTCTCTGTTGTTGATGGGCGGTGTTGGAGAGAAGGGGGAAGAGTGGAGTGGAATAAACATATGGTTAGGCCGCTTGCGCCTGTTTTACGCTCTCGCTTTTATTACACGCACTCAACAGTATAGGTCGAAGGGGTTGGGAAGAGTTTTGCTGTTTTTAGAAGCTTTTACACACGCATACTTACGTATCTTTTTGGTTAGACTGCCGCTCATCATTGGCGACACATCGTTCTTATTGGCCCGCCCAACGCCAGCTCCGATGCCAATGGCGCCCGCGCGCTGCTCTCTCGGCTGATATTTAATGTTCGGCACCGAGAGCAGACGCTGATCGCGCGACTTCTCTTTGAACTTTTGCCGTGTCGGCTTTAATGGCGGCTGTTGTTGTTGCGCCAGTTGTTGTGCCTCGCTCAATGGCAAATTGTTTGGTCTCTCGCCGCTCTCGGGCGGCTGCTCAAAGTCGACACGCTTCTGTGGCGGCGTCGCAGTCGGCGTCACAGCCGGCAAATCGCCTGTATCACAATTGAGCATTGCGCTGGCCGTTGCCAGGCCGACATCCTCTTCCCGGCATTCGAGCGCCTCTACGGGCAACTCCTCGCCGCCTTCGGGCGAACTCTCTTTGGTCGCATAGAATATGGAGGAGCTATTCCGCATGGATTCCAGCTCCGTATTGACATTGAGGCTGCCGCCACCGATTTTCATATTGACTTTTGATAATTGACGCTTTAAATTGAACGTTTTCCATGACATCGACTTGCGACGATCCTGCAGCTCTTTGGGTGGCGCGCCCACCTCATCACGCTGCGGACTTTTGGCCGCTGCCAGCGCTACAGCCGTCGCTGCGCTAGCACTGCTCACAAGCGAATCTTTTGTGCTGTTGATAACATCGCTCACGCCCAGGGGCGATGTCGGTCGCGACCCAGTCTCGCCGGTTGCTGCCGACGCTGGCGTCGCCGCCGACGTCGACGCCGTTGTTGCTGACAGCGCCGCTTCATTCGCCTCGGGTATGAACTCAATCGACGGACTGTCCGGGCTGGTCGTATCGTTCAGCTATATATGTATATATACACACACATACATACATATATATATATATATATATAAATATATATATATATAGTATATATATGTATATATATGAGGGGGGAGGGAAGGTGGGCGCAATGCCGCAAGTTTTAATAAAGTATCGGCTAAGCAAGGACACGCGTACGCAGCAGAGACATATCCGAGAAACAAAAAGCAAAGCCAAAAAAAGAAAAATACAAAACCAACAAGAAGAAGACGATGAAGACGAATGGAAACGGCTGTCAAGACTGGCTTACAAGAAGAAGAACAAGCAGCGGCGAAATTGATGCAAGGTTTGTGTGCAGCATCTTTTAGTTTCCAATATTTAGAGTAAAAGAAAGTTGTTTGCCTTTTCCAATACTGAAAGCGTTTCATAGCTTATCTAACTGTTATATATAGTAATTTTAACTGTTATATGTTGCATTTTTAACTTTTATCTTTATCAGAGCACATCAAATTGGAGGAATTAATAAATTTGGCATCTAACTGTTATATGATTATCATGATATCTGACTGTTATATGTATAACATATTATAGTCAACTGTATCCTATATATCCTATCTAACTGTCATAAGAATGTAACTCAATATGCTATAACTGTTATATTTATAACATTAACGGTTATATATAATATCAGATCTAACTGTTATATGCACATATATAATATCATGTCTATGTATTTTATGAAACTGTTATATGTATCGCTTATCACAATTTTGTTATATTATATGTATAATAATCTTAGCTCTTATTTGTACTCATCCTAGCTAACTGTTATACGTGGTCTAAATTGTTATGTGTCAACTATAATTTCGTGATATATAACTTTTTCTGTATCTTTTATGTCTCATGTAAATACCAATCTGGAATGCAAAAAGTTAGTGCACAGAGTATGACAGATTTGACAACTGCTTCTTCTTCTTCTGTATAGTATTTTCTCTTGTTCTTCTCTTCTGCTCTTTGTTGTTATGGTTTTTGCTCTTCTTTTTTTGCTTTACTTCAAATGCGCTGAGAACTTTAGCATTGTCTTTTTATATAGAGTTATTACTTGATTTTCATATGGGGTATATATATAGACATATATAGATATATACTTATATAGTCAGATAAAATGGGGAAGGGACGTATTTATATAGACAAATATATGTATATATACATATATATACATATATATATATATATATATATATATATATATATATATATATATATATATATATATCTGAATGTCATAAAAAGTATGCGAATTACTAGTTCTAAGCTGTTATATGAAACGTATAACAGTTTTAACACACGCACACACACAAAGCTAGCTATGAATTTGCATACTTTTATATGAATATCCATACATACATATACATACATATATACACATATATCAATCAGTTATCAATCAATGGGCCATTATATATAACAGTTAAGATATATTGTTATATTATTGTTTCACATGGTAGATTTTTCAAATGAAGTTTAGGTTTTTAGTTTAGTAGGGATTTTAGTTTAGTTTTAGGTTAGGTTAGACTAGGCTAGATTTAGGTTAGTTTTTAATGGATAGGCGGAAATGTTACATCATGATGTGTAGCAGATAGGAATATAGATACATATACATATGCATACATATATGTATATGTATAAATATATATATGTATATAGTGTAATGTCAGGTCTCACAGTTAATGCAAAAAAAAAAACTAACACACATACATATACATACACTAAAAGAACGCACATCAATCAACCAATCATTCAATCAAAGAAAACGTGTCTGGTTTATATAGTTACAATTACGGCTAAGTGGAGCAGATTAGAGTTAGAGTAAAAAATTTTCTTGTTAAGGCATCTCCAGAGAGAGTAGATAGAGAGAGGAGGAATAGTGTGAGAGAGAGAGAGAGAGGCAAAGAGAGAGAGCGACAGAGAGGTAAAGGCACACACAGAGAGAGAGAGAGAGAGAGAGAGAGACAGAGAGAGAGAGAGGCACAGACACACAAGCACACACAACAATCAAACAATCAGAAACCAATCAATCAATGATGGAAAGTGGCTAGATGCGAGCAAGGTGAATGATGACAACGTCTGTGTGTGTGTCTATGTGTGTGTGCGTGTGTGTGTGGTAACAATCCAAAAAATAAACCAATCAATCAATCAATCAATCAGTGTCAATCGATGCAACGTGCAAAGTACAAATTTATAAAAATACAAACACACGCACACAGAATTCCTATGTTTTCTTTGTTTTACAATAAAACCAGTCAATCGATCAATCAATCAATCAGTTATGATTTACCATGCTGACAATTTGTGCGTTTCGCTAAAAAGTTTTTAAATTGGGGCAAAATTAATACGGGTTTCTTAATGTATATACATATATATGTATATATATATATAAGGAGTGATAGAGTTATACATATATATAGACGGAGATAGAGAGAGAGAGAGTGAAGGAGAGAAAAGGAGAGAGCGCATACTAATGCCTGAAATTTGAAAAGTTTCGAAATATTTGCGCAACTGAAAACTAGACTAGATATACGCAAAATAGACTACTACAAAAAATACTAGAAAAAATACTGAAGCGCTTAGCCTTAAAAAGTTAGCAAATGAAAACAATTAAAGTAAGACTGAGCATAGAAACAGAGAGAGAGAGAGAGATAGAGAGATACACAGAGAAAGAGAGAGAGCGAGTTGAATTTATATACATACATATATATATATATATATATATAGATATATATATATATCAGTCGGCTGCGCCGATATAAGAAATGGGCAAAGAAAACGAATAAAAATAATCGAATTAAAATGGCAAAAAAAAAAAAATATAATATATATATATATATATATATATATATATATATATATATATATATATATATATATATATATATATATATATATATATATATATATATATATATATGTATATATATAGAACTAGACAGTATATAAAATATGCTAAATAAAATACTACTATTACAGTATATGTATTTGTAGAGACTACTAAAATAATTCAGCTATATATATAGAGACCATATATATATATATATATATATATATATATATATACATATATATATATATGAACTTAGATATTATTAAAATGTGTTTTAGCTAAAATGTAAATATTTTTTAATATTGCTTGCATGTGTGTGTAGTATTTTTTTGGTATTTTGTACTAAAAATGAGGGGAGCAAACTCAAAGGAAGTGTGTATGTCTGTGTGTATGTATGTGTGTGTGTATTTAGAGTAAATTTTTGTTTATATTTAAAAAAAATGCCAGACAAATGCAAATATTTTTTGGTATTTTTTAAGTTTTGATATTTTTGTTTTTTTTTTCTTTCTAAATTAAAAGTAAGCTTAGTTTAACTGTGAAAAGAAAAAGTTTTCAAATGCGTTTGCTACAATAAATGTTAATCAATCAATCAATCAATTAGTGTAAATATTAAATGAGTCAAGTTTGTTGAATAATATAAATTGATAAATGTTGTTTTGTTATTGTCAAATACATCAATCAATCAGTCAATCAATCAATATATGGCATATTTAAACGCTATTTGTCTAACACTTGATGCGTGTGTGTCAATGTGTGTGTGGGTGTGTATGTCATTGTATTAGTGTCATTTGATTGAAGGCGGCAACATTAGCATTAATCATTATTAACATCAATCAATCATGATCAATCATCAACATCATCAGTATCAGCGTTAACAATCATGATCAATCAATGATGATCAATAATCATTGATTAGCATATTAACTATTATCATCATTATCATCATCATCATCATCATCATCATTATTCATCAATCGTTATCAATCATTTTGTTTACGTGATCAATCAATCACTTACCTGATCAGAACTGGGCGAACGGCTTTGCTCCTCTTTGCTCTCAATACGTTTTGGACTTTTTGGTGTTCGCGAATAAGGATCGTGTGCGCCATACAGATCGGGACATGCAACACTCAATAGGCAAATTTTTTGGATTATATCAATTATGACAAGTCCATATTCGGTACCATAAGCCATTCTAAAAACAGAAAAAAGAAAAGAACACGCCATCATGTCAACAAAAACAGCGGCATCCAGCAAAACCAACAAATAAACCCAAAATTAACAACAAAAGAAGAAATGAAAAACCAACGAGTAAACAAAAAATCGACGAGTTTATCATCAAAATAAACTAATTGGTTTATATTGATATAGATATATATATATACCTACTATAAATCACGCTCATACTCATATACACACACGCACGCACACGCAGGCACTAAAGTCCGGTTTTATTATGCTGTCTAATGCTTGCCTGCCTAAGAGTAGCGAGTAGCGAGTAGCGAGTAACAAGTAACGGGTGCGCACTCATTCTAGCTGGCAATTGTTGCAACTAGTCGCCATTGCAAATGCTATAAGCCAAAGAGTGACACACTTCAGGGGCTAGCGAGTGTCGAGTAAATAGTAACGAGTAGCGAGTAGCTATTAGCACTTGCTTGACTTGTGACGTGTTGCAACTCTAACTCAAACGTTTAACGAGTGGCGAGTAACGATTAAATACTGAGACACGTTCTAGTTTAATAAATATTACAAATTGTCAATTGCAATGCACAAAAATAAAAGTAAATCTTTTACTTCAATGTGTAGCGAGTAACGAGTAGCAAGTGACTTGAAGTTGCTCACAATTGCCAGTGCAATTACTGCAAAGAAAAGACTCTAAGGCTTAGCAAGTAACCGACTCACAGGCAGCTACTTGCTCTTTAGCAGATAATTGTTACGGCTACTCGCCAACCCAATATGAGAAGAACAAAACGAAAAGTCTAATCGCTGAACGACGAGTAGCAGTCAGTACCTTTAAAGGCGAATAGCGAGTAACGAGTAGCTGCTTACACTCGCATCTCTTGTTAGCACTTGCAGTTTGCGGAGCATAGGTAAACGTTACTTCAACGAGTAACGAGTAGTTTTACTTGCCTTCGTGTTAGCTGGACAATTAATGCAGCTTGTCAATTGCAGCACACGCCATATAAACTAATGGAAAGCTCACCTCAACGAGTAACGAGTGGCCTACGTATAGCGGGCATAACGAGTAGCTGGCAACTACGCAACATTAAAGTGAACAAAAACCAAACAGAAACAAAAAGACAAACGCACTCTAACTAAGTGGCGAGTAACGAGTAGCTGCTGGCACTCGGTCTAGCTCACAGCTGGTTGCAACTACACAACGCAAAATGGCAAATGAACAGAGTTAAGCGGGTGCGCGTGGGAGGCTCTCGTTGCGTCCGTGAACGAAATTGTAACGAGTGGGAAATTTCTATTATTTGGGGCTTTACTTATTTTTGCTCTAAGTACTTTATATAGTCAGGCGCATTGTTTTTGTTTTTGTTTTTTTTTTTTTTTTTTCAGAGAACTTCATGCACAATTTACGAATACAAACTACGAATACTGCACTAGAATATTTTTTTTTATATATTTTGTTGTCCGCGTGTGTGTGTGTGTGTATGAGAGAGACAGAGAGAGAGCGATAGTATGTATGTGTGTTTGTATGGCGGGAGACTGTATGACTAGGGAAGGCATAACGAGAGTGCTACTTACAGTCCGTAGCTAGAGTTGATGCACAAAGATGTCACCTGTACGGTGCGACGATTGGGACCCGTTGTCAGACAAACCAATTGGGATTGAAAGCCCGGCGGCTTGCGCTGAGCACCAAAACGCACCTTAAGCGTGCACTCCGTCTAAAGCCGAGACAAAGAGAAAAGAAGCGATGATAATTGCATGGCGAAAATTGATCAGATATGTCCATATACGAGGCGTGCTCAGAAAGTATCGCGAATAATTGATTTATCGATGCGTACATAACTTGAACACACCTCGGTATATAGTACGTATATAGCTAATATATGAGCAGTTCACAAACATAAAACTTAAAGAGAATATAGTTAAGCAGCGATTTCTTTTGTCATCGATAAATATCGATTTGAAGTATTGCCAAAAGCTTGAGCACATGACCGCATGAACTGCTCATATATGCCTTGATAAACCTCATTTAGTACACACCTTATCCGAATCACTCGATTCGGTCTTCTGCACCTGATGTCCAGTGAGAAAATCGCATTCGGGACTGGTGCCATAGATGTCATCAAAGTTCTCATAGAGTATTGGTATCTCCAGCACCAGCACCTCCGATGTGGACTCGACCTTGCGAAACTTGAACAACATTACCTGACCCATCGCGCCGGCGACGCACAGTCGACGCGATTCCGAGCATAAAAATATCAAATGCACTGCCAATGGATTATCGCTATCCGCATGGCTAACGTGACGCGGCTTCTCGAACATTTTCGCCGTCTTCAATTTGTACAAAATCTGCGCCAAACGAAAAGTGATTTACATTGGGCTGGGCAGCTATGTAGCGGGTCTTACCTGGAGTGTGCCAGCGCCGGAATCCCAGAACTTAAGTGACCCATCCTGATGGCCGGTGATGACAATTTCCGAATAACTGCACGAGGCTGGCGACCATTCGCCACCCGAAATGGGCCATTCGCGCTCCGAGAAGCCTGTCTTTTTACTTGTCGTTGTGCGACCAACCTGAGCGAGAGAGACAGAGGCAGAGAGAGAGAGAGAGAGCGAGAAAGAGATAGATAGTAAGAGATCATGAGACACACAACAAGCCAAATGCTTTAAATGCAAAATAAATATCAAATTTCTTTTATCCTCATGTCAAACTTCATGTTAGCTAATTGTCAGTCGAATTAAGTATAAGTAATATATTTTCAGCATTGTCGTGCTAATCGACTAGCCTTAAGGCATCTAATGTAAGGCGGCATTTATTTTATCCTCATGTCAAACTTCATGCTAGCTAACCAACAGTTAAACAAGGCTTTCGCACTTCATTTTTAGCTTTTTTCTGTCGATTGGCTGAACTAAAAGTTTCCAATGACATCTACTATCAAACTTAAGTAGTTTTAACCTCATGTCAAACTTCACGTTATTTATAAAATTGTTAAATTCAATGAAAGCTGAATAGTTTTAGCATATAGAAGTTTTCATTGCCAGCAAGCAAGGTGAGTCAAGTTACTAATTAACTAGCTTAAGCTAATTATAAAATGAGATTGTTGCTTTCCCAGATGTTTAGTCTAAAATACTTACAGAATAGAAAGCAGGAACCAAATCCGATGGGCAATCGGTTAAATATGTGCAACATGTAACAGGTGATTCGTGTAAGTCCATTGGATAAGGCGATTCAAAGCATGGAAAACCGGGCGTTAATAAGTCTATTAATACTAAGTCATATTGAAGCAACACAGCTATCGCATATGGTTCCTGGGTTTCTATAGGAACAAAGGCAGAGACAGAGACAGAAACAGAGAAAGAGAAAGAGAGAGATAATGATAGAAATGGAATTTGATGTTTTATCGAACTGTTAACGAACCGCAGGGCCAAGGATTCTCGCAGAGCGTAATGAAATCGCAAACGGCATGCTCCATTTCCAATACGGTTGTGGTCTTGCCCACCATAACTGTGATGCAATTCGACTTTGAGCCCTTCTCCGATGGCATGCCGCCAGAGAAAATTGTAAAGGTTTCGCTACAAAAAGAAAGCAGAGAAAATGAAAGTCATCAGTGAGATGGAGAGGGAGAGAGAGATAAGTGGTTTTGTGACTTACCCAGTTGTGCTTGACTTGAGGTCAACTTTATAAATCGGTTTACATTTTTCCGCATTGCCATCCTTGTTGATTTTCGCTGTATCATCGTGCACTCGAGTCAATTAATCAAATGCTTAACAAATGTTTCCTTTCACTTACCGTGCGGACAAACTTGAGACTGGGGCTTCGGCTGCGGCTTGGTCGGCCACGAGCAAATGGATCCGTCCGTATGTGAGGACACGAAATATTTGCCCTCGTAGTGCCAGGCCAACGATTTAACCGCCTCCGCTGCTTGCCATCGGAACTCGGCGCATTTCGCCTTCAGATCCCACAACACAAGCAGCCCACACTCAAATGCAATAAGCAACTGTCATTGATTTGGGATTAATCGATCGATTAGTATTCAATTGGAATTGCATAAAATATCAGCTTTTACCTTGTTTGCATCCAATGGATTATCACATAACGCAATCACAGCACCTGGATGACTAGTTCTAACCCTAAAAATGTACATAAAAAGTTTAAATCAAAGATAATTTCATAAAAAAAAACATAATTTTCAAATAATCTTAGCTGTTAATAGCGAATGTTATGACTAAAATGTTAAGTAACAGCGTATTAGCAGAGCCTTAACATTCTGCTGTGAACTGTTAAGCTAATAGCATGCTGTCAACTATAGAATACTCTATGTTAAGCAGCTGTAAACTTAACATAGGAAGTTAGCATGGCTAACGGAGCCTATGTTAATGTTGGCAGAGAGCTGTAAGCATTTCATGTTATATATATAACAGAATGTGAAGCTCCTGTAGATTAAACACGTGAGGTTTTTCAAGTACCTATATTTTAGCATAGCTTACAGAACCTTAACAGCCTACTGTAAACTTTACATTATTCTGTAAAGTACCATATTTAACGTTAACAGCTGCAACTGTTATGCTGCACACTTAACATAATAATAGCTGTATATAACAGTTGCTCAACAAAAAGCTTTGCTACTCAATAACTCTAGGAGCTAAGTTTGCTTATTAATGGAATTGAAAAACTATTAAATTCAGTATTAACTAAACAGCAAGGAAGCAATTCAATGTGACATACTTTGATTTTAGCATAGAGCTTACAGTAGATGTTACTTACACTTCAATTGCTTTATTCCAGTTAATAATATATCCACTAAGTGCAAATGTATCTATGTGAACGACGTGTATGTTGCCCTTCTCGGTGCCCACGTACAGCCATTTGCTGCCCACGGGCAAATGTATGCAAGTGACACTGAAAGATTCAGATCGTAATAAATAAATATATATATATATATATATATATATATATATATATATATATATATATATATATATATATGTATATATATATATATATATATATATATATATATATGCATTATGGATATGTATTTATTGGATTTACCGCTCGCGCTGAAATTTGAGACTCTGCACAATGCGCGGCGTCTTTTGGCGTATGTTCCACAAGTGTATTGTATCGTCGGCTGTGACCGTCACCAAAGCGCCCTCATTCACCAGAAACTGGGCGAAGAGGACGGCGCATTCCGATTCACCTTCGTGTTTGGCATGCGCATCGACGCAAGGTCGGCCCAAGCTGCGAAGAAAAATCACACAAAAGTTAGTCAATCAAGTCGATTTTAATTGAATTTTCATTGTTCATAGATCATGCAATAAAGTCAAATATGCCGCAGGCTCATAGCGCTCCTGTGCAGCCAACTTAACACATTTCAGTGCTGCCAGATGGCTGAATAACCTCAAGCTACTAAAGCGGTAACTGAAGATGTTTCAAATAGAATTTAAGACAGAATTCTTCAAAACTATTGCATTTGCAGGCACAGCTAACTTAACGCGCTTCAGTGCTGCCAGATTGCTAAAATTTAACTGTATTTTAAGCCGCAGCCAACTTAAGTTTAAGCAATTCATAGAAAGGGCAAACAAAGTTATTTTTCAATCAACTTTAAGAAGAGCTCTAGGTATTATGCCTCTTTTAACTCTTATATAACTTAGCTTGAAATGTTGCCAGACTGTCTAGAGAAGGTCTCATAATGTTATTAACAACTATTTATCAATATTTTACTGGCTATATTAAATGCTAAAGCATATTTCAGTTTTACCCGATTGTTAAAATAAAAATAATGAGCACATTAAGCTATATATGTTGCCAGAAAGCTGAAATGAGCGCTCATTCGACATTTAACTAGTAAATCAATTTGTAATTGATCAATTTAAGAACTTACATGCGTATATAGCCGGATTTATCACCAATCGCTAATAGTTTTTGTACTGGATCGAAGGCAAAGGATGTGGGTGAATATGGAAAGCCATGGCGAAAGGTCTGCAAGAGAGGAGAAAAAGAACAAAATGTAGACGAATGTCGATAAACAGAGAGTATACCTTATGGAAGTCTGAATAATAGGCGAATATTTGAGTTAGGTTGCTTGTTGAACGGTTCTGTTATAGCCGCGTGTGTCTTATGATAGATTTTATAAAATACAACTACCAAATAAAACATCCGCTGGCTACAACAGACGTCAATTATTTTCACTGGGTTTATATATATAGTATATGCATATATTTTCTATTTTCTATCTATCTATATCTCTCTTCTATCTTTGTATACCTCTCGTTATATATATATATATATATATATATATATATATATATATATATATATATATATATATATATATATATATATATATATACATATATTCCATTTTCTAATTTCTACCTTCCATCTTCTATCTTTCATAATTCATCTTTCATCTGTCATCTTGCATTTTTTATCTTTCATCTTTTATTTGCTACCTTTTGAATTCTCTTGAAAAATCATTTTCAAACACTGGCGCACCCAACTTAATATGACTAACACACTTTGCAGTGCTGCCAGATAGCACATCTTCTTCTTATTTGAAATTACACAGAGTTGTTGGAGTCGAGCACTTTTAGCACTCCATAGGCTATACTTAGCTGAAGTATAACTCTTATAACCTATAATGGATATGAAAATTAAGATTTTACTCTGAACATATTCCCTATTATGCCATGTTGCTTACGATATATTTAGATATATAACAAAGTATTCATGTATCAACTAGAATACGATATATATATATCAAAATGTATCAAAATCTGTAGAGGAATTTCTCACTTGATCATATTTACCTAGCTGAAATGTTATACAGATTTATTTATGGATATAGGAAATTGATATGTTGTTTTATGACATCAAAAGCATATAATATATATTATATATAATATACTTTTGCCGTTCAAACTTTTCTGCTGAGTTGAATTCTAGTTTCTTATTCTTCTGCTCACTTACTTTTTTCAGTGTAAAATGATCGGCCTTCAATTGTTCGAGTATCTCCTGCTCCTGGCGTATGGCTTGCGGCTGTACGGTTTGTCGAAATCCATCCAGAACTCCTTTGAATGTGAACTTTTTCATTTTTCTAACATGAGTCGTCCTGCTGCTAGAGCCGATCCGAAGGTTGCTTGAAAAGGTTATCTAAAAATGGGGCAGCTTCTTTCTGCTGCTGATGCTGCTGCTTTCTTCTGCTTTTACTTCTGTTTCTTTGGGAAAATGTTTCAAATTTGATTCTGTTTTCTGTTTCAATCCGTTGCAATAGTAATTTTTGTGTTCTGATTCCTTTTTTTGTTTTAGATTATTTCTTAGGGGTTTTATGTTGATTTTTGTTGTTTGGGAAGTGAAACTAGGTTAGCAATAGTCGAATTGAGAGCTGCAATTATCAGGAGAGAGAGAGAAAGAAATGCATTAGTTGAAAAGTTTTGTTGCATGTGGTTTTAATGGCTGATGTCTAACAGTTTGATGATGCAATAGCAAAAACTACACACACACACCACACACACACTTGCTAAACAATTGAAAGGTATCGTTAGCATGGCTTTTAAAACACATTTGCCTGGCGTATAAAAACTATAGCCCACTCTTGGGCGCAAGCCCATCAAAATGCAATTTTCATGCAAAGTAAATAATGTTGTTTAGCAATATCATTGCTAGTTTTATGGCAGCAAATTTAGATTTTACTTTGATATCCTTTTAGTTTTCTGTGTCTTTCCATATTTTCTTTATTGTAGACCTGATATCTATATATATACTTACACATACATATGTATACTATTGTCTTAAGCATCATAAGGATTACATTTATTCAATCAATTAATTTGTATGAAAATGTTCTATCGATATTATTTAGATAACAATAGCATTAACGACGGCTTTGTCGCCTGGACTTAGGCTTGGGGCGTTAATAAATTAATTGAAGGCACAAGCCGCGCTCAAGTACCATCTTCATTTTTAATGCAATGGCCGTTGAAAAGGTGCTCGCTATAAAACGAGCAGCGCTGCTTATGCTCGTGCTTGTGCTTTTGCCCACAAGTGCGAGCGAGCTGGCAATAAAGAAATGGCAATGAGGGATGGTAATGAGCTTTGTATGCCTCTGTGACTGTATATGAGTGTGTGTGTTTGTGCGTGTGTATATAAATGCGATAAATGTGGCTGTGGGCAGTGTCAAGAGTCAAATGTTAAATGGATATAATTGAAAATCGCTGTTGCCACATTTTGTTGCACAACCCTCATACACAGACCTATGGCAACATACACACGTACATATATAGATGCTCTGTATATGGGTTAAATTTGTCTATATGTATCAATGTCTGTGTATGTATATATACATTTATATATATGAGTATGTGTGTATATTTGTATGTATGTGCACTTATTTTTGGGATGGCACACAAATCGATTTTTCGCACACTCATCGCACGTCGACGTCGACGCTGCCATTTCTTATTTGCAATTGTTTACGCTTTGTCAAACAAATAATCACTCATGCACATATACATACAGTGCTAGTGTGTGAGTGTGTGTATTTAGCTGGGTCGCCAGGACAAACCAGCGCGCAACAGTATAAAAGTGAAAAGCAAATCGCTGGCATACTTTAAATTTAATTTGCACAAACAAAAAGGCACAAGCACACACACACATACGCCAGGAACCTGGATTCATGCAGTGAGAAACAACAAAAAGCACACATACATACACGGCGCCTGACCGACGACAACGAGCCGTTACTCTATGGGAATGTATATATGAGTGTGTGCTGCCTAATGATGATTAAAATGCCATCGCTTGTTGTTGGTTGTGTAAACAGCAGTGCTTGGCGCTGGGAGGCTGAGCACACAAGTCACACTCTTTCTCGCTCTTTCCTCCTGTCTCGTTTTCTCTTGCTCATTCTCTCTTCTTTTCTAGCATATATATATATATAGATATATGTGTGTGTATGTGCACGTATAGATAACCTCGATTTACAGATTTTTTCACACATACACACATACACATGCCTGCAAATAACTGTCCGTTTTTCTCCTTCTTTTTTTCTCTGTTCCTTCCTTTTATGCTTGTTGCTACTCACTTGAATTTACTCTACATTTTTATTTATATTTCTTTTTTTGTACTCTTGGCGCCTTATGCCCGTTGCCGTGTCCGTTCCGCTCCTGCCGTTTTTTTTTTTGTTGCAAATAACAATAGCACACGCCAAAAAAATTAAAAACCAACAAAAAAAAAAAAGAAAAAAAAACTCAACGGTAAATTGTTCAGTAATTGAAGTGTTTGCTTTCAAGAATTACAACTGCATTTGGTATTTTTTGATACGGTTGTAGTAACTTTGATAGGCTTTTGTTATTGCATATTTGAAAGTGTTTTTTTTCGCACTAATAACAAAAATATGTGTATCAATTGATTTTTCACTAGAAAGACACACACAACTCACTCACACAAACACACGCACGCACACAGAGACGAGACAACGACAATAATGGCACACAAAAAAAAAATCACACACAGTGAAGAAAAACGTAGACGGAGTCAAAGTCGAAGTCGGACACACACGGGGATATGTAAGACGAGAAAAATGCTGCTGGTTAGCTGGTTAAATGGCAACTGGAGCTGCTGCTGCTGCTACTGCTTCTGCTGGTGCTGCTGCTGCTGAAGCTGAGACCCGTCGCTGCCGTCGTGTTTGTAAAGGCATTTTTTGCACCTTGTTTGGCGCACACGAGGACACAGTGAGAGCGAGCTCTTACTCGTCAACCCTGAAAGCACATGCTCTCTCCCACTCTCTGTCATCCACAACACAGCAGCACCGCCTAGCACGCGCGCTCTCCCACTCTAACACATACGCTCTCCAACTCTCCCACCATCTCTACTATCCCACTCTCCTAATTTACTTTAGCGCGCTGCTGTTTGCTTTGTTTAAGCATGCCAAAAAAAACCTTACTGTTGCATAGCTCGAGGCGCTGAGAGCGCTTACAGTTTGCATTTTTACAGTTAGTTCTTGTAGCACTTATTGCTGATTGCCAATACAACAAATGGCAAAAGATTTGCCAAATTTTGCACACTCTTCTTTTGTGAAAGCGTGTGTGTATGTGTGTGTCCATGTATGGAGTGTTCGTAGTAGCTAAGCATTGCGCATGCTTACGCTAAGAGGCCCCGTCGTGTCCTGCCTGGAGGACGATGTGTCGCACACAATGCGAATCGTGGTGAAACCGTTTTTGCGCGCGCGGTCACATGACACGAGGCCAACACATACACACACACACACAACATACACACGCAAATCTGTTGAGGTAGCAAGCAAAAAGCAAACAACCCCCCACCTTCGCATTAAGCCTGGGAAATAAGCTTTGATTTTGTTTAAATTATATATGAGCATGCTTTGCTTTAGCTACCATATTTCACACAAACACAAGCACGCACACGCACACCTGTTTATGTACACTAATAATATAAATATATATATATAAAAAATTCAAAAGCGTTTACGTTTGCGAAACATTTGTGTAGAAGGAAACGTTGCACGTTATTTGGCCAAAAGGAAAGTCTAAACTGAACATCCGCGTTGCGCTCAACACTTTTGCTGCTGCTGCTGCTGCTTCCGTTGTGGCTACGGCTGCTGCTACTGCTTTCGTCTTAGTACCGCGCAGTTTAAACGTGTATGTACATATTATGTTGGAGAGGAGCGCGTGACACGTGAGCACGTGAGCAAGAAAAATGTGCAAAATTTAAAGTAAAAACTAAATTAAAATGTTGTGATTATTGTAATATTTATAATCTTAGCACGTATTAATTACTATTTAGGTCAATGAAAGTTTGTTAAAATTAACAATCAACGATTATTTAATATCTTAAATATTAAATATTTTTAATTCTAAAAAAGTTAAATAAAATATTCTAAAAGCTTAGTTATCGTGTTCTCATTACTGAAGAATGCGGTAAACGCCCATCTCTATAAACCTACACATACACACATATGTATACAGAGGCACGCATACATACAAAGTTGGTCAGCTTGGCAGCAGTTATGCAAAGCAGCGTCGCTTTGCTGCGCGTCGCTTTAGGGTTGTCGCAAAGCAGAGCTTTGATTTGCGTTCGCCCCAACTCTAGGCCTAGTACGCGATTTGGGCCAAGCGGCAATCCTGAAACCATGGCCTGGAATCGATACTTGTTGTCCTCACACACTTATACATTCACACTCAGGAACAAAGGAACACACATCAAAAATTTAATCAACTCAAATGTAAATACGCGCACACACACACGCACAGACTTAATAGCACAAAAATTTGCATTGAAATTGTTATGAGTTATGCCGTTAAACGTGCTCTCCACACCACTACGCTCTCCCGTTAACAGCTAGCCAGGGCGGCCATATTAATAACAACTCTCCCACTCGCACACACACATACTTACAAATACTTATGTACGCCTCTGTATGTATACACTCGACCCATTAACACACAGAAAAGTATGCAATAAAAAAATGGCCAAGCTCTTGCGTCATATGCCCAGGAATCATCTTGAAATCGTGTTTGCAAATACGCACACACATAGACACAGGCAAACACAATTTATCATCCCAATAAGAAACTTGTTGGGCTGGCACGTGCGAGTCAACCACCAGCAGCCGCAGCAGCAGAATTCGCAGTCGCAGTCACTGTCGCCGTCGCCGTCTGTTGATAGCAATATGAGGGCGCTATAAACAACAAATGCGGACACCAACCACCGCCACCGCAACCTCCATTGTTTGCATGAGTGTGTGAGTGAGTGAGAGATTACAAAATACTTTCATCATTTTAGATTAAGTGATTCATTGGTCAGCTAAATAGGTTTTATGATGCTGCTCCTAATGACGCCGACGCTGACGTTGACGAGGCAGCTGCTGCTGCACACTCACACATACAAACACACAGACGCACACACTATTGACAAACATGTTGTCATTTTTATCAGCATATGCATGTACCTATACACATATACACACACACTTATACATGTGCATGAGTATTGTACAATTTGCACAACAGAAAGAAGAAAAAAACAGTCACAAAAAAGAGTAAAGCGCTGACGCTGCAAAACATAACATCATCAGCCAACAACAATAACGTAAAAATTCCATTTCACAAAATCCAATCAGACACCCCCACAGTAAATGCGCCCACCTGTTTCATTGAGTTTGGCACTGCGTTGTATATACATATATGCATACATATCTGTGTTGACACCTGCACGCGTGGCCACTTTGTTAATGCATTGCGTCGTAATTGTTGTTACGCGTATTGCAATTTTCGCACCTGGACTTCAACGCGCACAACTTTTTCACTTTTTTCTTGACTTTTTTGCTACATGTATTTTCCCAGCTGAAATCGTCTCGTGTGAAGCTACTTCATCAAACTGAGCAGCAAGTAAACAAACGTAATTTGCGCAACGTGAATTGTGAGCGTTAACAGCGTCGTAGTTTGCTATAGCAGTGCTGTTAACGCAGATCGGAGTCACATTGATGTTATAATTGCAAATCGTTAACGCAAAATGCGTAACGTTGCAGGAAAATGTTCAGCAACGCAAAAATGCGCAAAGTTAAATGTTAAAATAGGCTAAAACTTAAATATTTTTTTAATTTATAAAATATAAAATATGAGATTTTTGTTTTAAAGCTGCTATGTTATAAGCACGGAACTTCTCTTAATCATTTTTTAGATTAAAATAAAATTGGCTGGGAATCCCCGCAAAAATATTTAATAAATATATACTTAGTCATATTGCATTATATTTAACTAAAATTAACTATAAAGCTAAATCAACCAGAACAAGCTATATAAATATACAATAAATATATATATATATATATGTAGAGATATATATATTTATATAACTGTAAAAAAATTATATGTATTAACTGAATATAATTCGAGTACAATGCAGTTTTATAAAACTTGAATAATACATGGACAATAAGCTTATTTAAATAGACAAAATATACAAACTCTATATATATTTATATATACACTGATATATATATATACGTATATAGGATTTTAAAATAGTACAATATTGGATAGATTGTATAGCCCGATCAATTCGAGATGAGTATATTTGGCTCAATTGAGTGTAGGACATTGAAGCCCTTGTGTAGAATGCAGGTGCGTAGGACGCCGCAGGTGACCAAAAACTGGGAGAACTACAATATATAGAAATAAGAATGTTATACATCAGATATTTATATATATAGACCGACCTCCACGGCATGCTGATGTATGTTGCTGACACAGACGACAATGCGTTGTCGCAGCTGCGCCTCTAGTTGGGGCACTTGCAACGCCTCCAGGCGCTGCTCCCCTAGCTGCACGGTAGCAAAGGGTATATTGATTGAATGGGGCACATGGACACGCCCGAATTCGACAACGCTGCGCAAATCGATCAGAGCCAATTGCTCAGGTGTGTGCATCAGCAGCTGATGCACATCTTTGGCGCTGATGCGTGGACATAGCTCAGACTGTAAATGCTGCAGCTCAACCTCCGCAACGCCAATGTCCTGGAAAAGTCAGAATGTCAATGGAAATCGAATGGAAAAGCCAATGTAGCATCACCAACCAGAACATGTGGCGTTTGTATGCGAGGAGCATGCTGGCGATGCGTTATGCTCTTCGGCGTGCACTCGTACATCTTTTGCGACTCAATCACACAGCTCTCCATAACAATGTCTGGCAGGTCGGAGAAGAGCAGAATGCACTCATTGAAGCCAGAGCTGAGCAATGTGCTCTTCAGCTGCTTCAGTATGGCAACGCCAATGAATAGCGGATACGAGCTATCGCCCAGCATCAGCTTGTCCCACAAATGTAGAATCTTGTGCAGCGGAAAAACGTCTGCAATCAGTCAAACAGTCACTCAATCAATCAATCAATCAGTTAGTCAGTCCATCAATCAATCAAGCATAGACTTACGTGAGAACATGGTGAGAAACCAGGGTATGGCAAACAGTTCGGGTATAAAGTTAATGCTGGCCAGATGCTGCGCCAGAAGCGGCTCATGGAATGCGCTCAGCTGTGAGAATTTACTCAGATACTCCTTAATAATAGCCGAGTTATCCTTCAGAAAGAACCACTGCAGATACTTGGGTATAAAACGGAATAGACTCAGGAATGCCAATTCTAAAAGAGATTAAAGTTGATTAGAAATTTATAAACTTAAGATTTCTATATAATGATAAATAATAGACCTTGATTAGACTCTCAGATAGTGTTATCTATCTATACATACATATACTACATACACCCCGGGACGATAAAGCTTATACAACACAGGGCAGATGCTTAGCGCTGCTATATATACTCTGCAGATATAGCCCATGTAGGGTATATATACATGAAGCAATACCCTAGACATTTACCAATGTGTACCCTATAATCATTATTCGTATACTTTTAAATTGCTACAACCTATCTATATCCATATCTCTATCTCTCCCTCTCTCTCTTTGTCTCTGTCTCGCTCACCTTCATTGTTAAAATTGAGATAGAGAAAGGGCGCAGTCAGCGAGTCGAGTCCCTGCCAGTAGACATACTGTGGATGAGCCGTCACCCAGGCCTTGAGCAGACGCTTCAGCTTGCGATGTCCATCCGGTGAGGAGAGCAGCTCATCGTACTGATGACACCTTGGTATATCCACCTCGATCTGTCGATCTGTGCTGGTGGCTGTGAATTTATCAATTTTTGTATAGCTCTCATTGGGCAAGACGCCCAGCAGAGCTGCCCAAATGGGACCACGTAGCAGCGGCGGTATATCAATGGCCGCTTCGCGCTGCAGTTGATCCGCCGTGTGCGGATACCCTTGGAGCAGGCGTGTAAAGAGTCGCACGCGACGAAATTGATACTCAATATCACGTTCCCTTATCAGTAAAGGCAGCTCTTGCTGCTGCTGTTGCAGTTGTTGTTGTTGGTGCTGTTGGCGCTGCATGTGCAACAGCGGAAAGTAGACGGTGGCTGGTAAGCGGCTGAGTCGTTGGAGCAGCGGCTGCAGCTTGAGCAGCACCACACGCTCGTCCATCAAATAAGATTGACTGCGCGGCGGGCACACGCTGGCGCCGCTTAGTCGCACGATTTGGGGCAGAGCCAAAATAGGCGCCTCGCTGCGTATGAGACCCTCCTTCTTTAGTTCCGCCTGCACATCGCCGCCGGCTAGCTGCCAGAGATGGTAGATCTGCGATAGTGGACAGCGCAACAGCAGCGGCAAAGGCTCTGCCAATGCATTCGGTTGCAGCACCGGCCCCTGGCTGAGCTGTGCAAAGCATTGATGTTGCAGCAAGTCGGCGGGCAGCGGACGCTGAGCGGGCAGTACGCTCAGACAACGTTCGAGTAGGTCTCGTACATCTAGCGGCAGCTGCTGATACAGCTCCAAGCGCTGATGCTCACGTGCAATTTTCTCTACAACGCTGACGTTCGCGTTGCGCGCAAAGGCCAATAGCTTCCAGGCAATAGTGCTAAGCTTCAGCTTGGGCCACAGCTCCGTTTGCAGCAGCTGCTCCAGCAACAGCATCGCCCAGGCCCAAATATCACTCTTGATGTTGCCATTGACGCCAAGTAGACGCTCCGGCGCCATATAGCGTACATTGCCAATGGGAAAGGGTACATAGGCACCGCCTTTGGTCATATGATGCATGCCATAGTTGAAGAGCTTGACGTGCACAGAATCGTCGCAACCCTCCACAAGTATGTGACGCGGTTCCAGATTATGAACGACCAGCTTGTGAGCATGCAGCACATCGAGCCCGCTGACCACCTGACGGAATATGCGCAGTATCTGTGTGTGATTGATTGGTGTTTGTGCATTTCGCTTCACATAATCCTCCAGCGTGCAGCCCACATATTCCGAGACGACAATGGTACGCTCTAAAAGAAAGAAACGCATGAATAAATTATCTACGGATAGCAAGGCAACGATTGGGTGATAGTGAGTCCTGGTGTTACCATGCTTGCCGCGCACCACATCCAAATACTGACACAAATGCTCATGTTGCAGCTCCTTTAGCCGCTGGGAACGCCCTAAAATTGCAATCGAATTGGGTGTTAGGGGCAGGCCATTGCTGCCGCAGACATCGCCCGGATGCAACCGGGCAAAGAAGGTGATGGCACATAGGCGACGCGTCTCCGATTTCGCTAACGATGTGGCGCCAGCGGCCATTTGGTGAGGCAGGCAAAGGAAACAACAAACACAGCCAAAGAAGAGCAACAATTATTTATTGACCACTCATCAGCGCAAACCAGCTGTTATGCGCGCTACTTATCGTTATCGATAACAACATGTTGTCAACACTGCTTGACCATTGCGCAACACTGCAACAAGTTTGTTTTGCTAATGCACTTAGTGTGGTAGACACTTCGACTTTGTCAATTTATTTGTAACATGTATATGTATATGTATATATTGTATGAATAATAATTAAATTATATAGGTTTATTTATTACTAATTAGCATTTAATCGTAAATTTGAATTAATTACTTTAAAAATAAACTATACAGTTTTTTTTTTTTTTTTTTTTTTTGTGGTAAACAAGTGTGCACATGCAGTGAGGGTATTTGGATAAGACTATGCGACAAATTTTTACTTTATTTGTGTTTGCGTTTTGTTTTTATTGCGCACTCGAAATAGTTTCGATTTCATTTTGTATACAAAAAAAGAGGCGTTGATATGGCAATTTTGTAGCCGTTGGAGCGCAGTTAGTCGTCAACAGTGCACTGCGCTGCAAACAATTGCCAAATTGGATAAATTGAATTTAATTTGATATCGCAACGTAGCCAGTCGCAAGGAATGTGGTTTCTGGTGGAGTACACAGAGCCCCAATGGCGGGATTTGGATATGCGTGCCCTGCACGCCGATCAGGCTTATATGTATTTGCATACGCAATACGCCGAGAAGACTTATCTATATACCCTGTCCGATGAATGCTATACGGTATTTTAACACACACATTCATTTCCCGCTACATTTCAATTTTTAAAGAGCTTTTGTTGTTGTTGTTGCAGTGTCCATTTGCCAAAGTGAAAGCTCTGCCCACAGCTGGGTCGGTGGAACCGTTAAAGCTCAGCACCGCTTACCCGTTGAGTTTTAAAATTTATGCACACGATCAGGGTCACTATGCCTACGAGAATGTGTATGTGTTGCAATTGATGCGCTTGTGTGTATGTGTGTGGATACGTCTGTTTTACAGTGTTCTAGAGGTGGTCGCGTTTGACGTTCATTGTTTTTGTTGCACCGATCAAGCACGAATAACAAGCTTTTGAAAATTCCATAAACAAATTTCACGCGTTATGCAAATTGTTATGTGTTTGATAAGCAAGCCTCTGGTTTATTCATCTTATCATGTAATGAGATAAATGTAAACATAATTTGTTTATTTCGTGATTTCTCTTTGTCTCATGTTCAACACGAGCCCATCACTATGCCCCTCATATGTTTTCTGCTTATGCTAATCTTTTATGGCTCCAATTGCAATAATATCATCATGACATCTGTTTACACGCCATTCTTATGCCTAATCGTTGTGTGTGAGTGTGTATTTATGACTGTGTGTACTTAAAGCTTATTCGCTTGATTTCTCTTTCATGCGTCCCTCTCTCTGTGTCCTCCCCTTGCAGCTCGGCTTTGTGTTCGCTGCGTCGCAGCGATCTTCAAGAATTTGGTGTATATAACCTCACAGTTCTGGCCAATGGCAGCTGCAGCTTTAACGTTGACAAACCCGGCGTTCCCATTAATTACGGTAAGCTCATCAATTCGTTACGTTAACCAATCTAATCGCTAATCGCTCTATGTATGTATAATATTTATCGCACAAATTGTTGGTGTTTTACTGGCTCAATCTCAACGCTACTCTACGCTCCTCTCACAGCTTTCCTATCTGTCTTTGTGCTGGTCTCCTTACTGCTAATTCTTTTGAATCTTGTGAGCTACGCCTGGAAACGTTACCGCTACGATGAGGCAGCTGCCGTGGCGGACAGCATTGGCGATGCCGCGGCCAAGGCGACGCAGCGCAAGCGACTACGCAGTCTGGACACCTTTCGTGGGTAGGCACACGGGACACCCTGTAAAATAGAATCGAGTATATCTCACATCCTTTTCAGACTATCCATTGTGCTAATGATATTCGTGAATAGCGGCGGCGGCGGCTACAGCTGGATTGAGCATGCTCCTTGGAATGGACTTCATCTGGCCGATATAGTCTTTCCCAGCTTTCTGTGGATCATGGGCGTGTGCATACCCCTTTCGATTCAGTCGCAACTGGGTCGTGGCATTGGCAAGCCAAGAATCTGTTTACGCATCGTTTGGCGCGCCTGCAAACTGTTCGCCATCGGACTCTGTCTCAATTCAACGAACGGCCCCCAGCTGGAGCAACTGCGTCTGATGGGCGTACTGCAGCGCTTCGGCATCGCCTATCTAGTGGCCGGTGTGCTGCACACGCTCTGCAGCCGGCGGGATCAGCTGAGTCCGCAGCGCGCCTGGCAGCGTGCCATCTACGACATCTGCCTGTTCAGTGGAGAGTTGGCCGTGCTTCTGGCCCTGATAGCCGGCTACTTGGGCTTGACATTTGGCTTGCGTGTGCCGGGTTGTCCGCGCGGCTATTTGGGCCCAGGCGGCAAGCACAACAATGCAGCCGATCCCAATTGCATTGGTGGCGCCGCCGGCTATGTGGATCGCCTGATCTTGGGCAACGCTCACATCTATCAGCATCCCACGGCTAAATATGTCTACGATTCTTCCGCCTTCGATCCGGAGGGAGTTTTTGGTAAGAGCTACTGGACTCTAAAAATTATATAGATATACCATATACCGCTGTCTCTCTTTGACTGTTGTCTCACTCTCCATCTTATTCTACATTTTTCTTTCGTTTCTCTGTACTTTATTCTCTCTATCTTTCCATCTCTTTCCCTTTCTGTCTCTCTTCCTCTCCCTAACTCGTTGTCTTGTATACATAGTACAGTTAAATTCCTTCCACTCCACGCATCTCTGTTTCTCTCTCGCTCTCTCTCTCTCTCTCTCTAATTGCTCTACTCATATATATGCTCTCCCCTCTCTCTCTTTCTTGCAGGCTGCCTTTTAAGCATAGTGCAGGCTATGTTGGGCGCGTTTGCTGGCGTCACGCTGCTGGTGCATGTCACGTGGCAGGCACGACTGAAGCGCTGGCTGCTGGGCGCCACGCTCTTGGGTCTACTGGGCGGAGTTCTCAGTGGCTTCTCCAAGGAGCAGGGCGTCATACCAGTCAACAAGAATCTTTGGTCGCTTTCGTTTGTGTTCGTGACAGTGGCCTTGGCGCTGGTGCTGCTCTCGGTGCTCTACTACGTGGTGGATGTGCGCCAGCTGTGGTCTGGCTATCCGTTTACTGAGTGCGGCATGAATGCCATCATTATGTATGTCGGCCACACGGTGATGCACAAAATGTTGCCCTGGCATTGGCGAATCGGGCCCATGAATACGCATTTCCTGCTGTTGCTGGAGGCGGTCTGGAATACGCTGATCTGGATGGGCATTGCTCTCTATCTGGACGCGCGACAATTCTACTATAGTCTCTAAACAATTCGAATTTGTCAATTAAATATGTTTATAATCGAAACGTTCTACACAAAATCTGCATACGACGCAATGAACCAGTTCAGCTGAATCATTTGTTGAGCTGCCGCTATGATATAGCAAACCAAGCGAAATTCAAATTAAGTTCTGCGAAAATGAACTAATTTCTGTTAAAGAGCCAATGCCATAAATAGGGTGACCAGTTGTTTTCGGTGTTTGCAGGTTTTTGGTATTTGCCATCAATTGAATTTGATTTTATTGCAACAGAAACCATTTAAAATACATATTTTTACAATTTTAGTTGTAATTTAACTACTTTATAAATATTTAGTCATTTGAAAGTTTTTACTTCGTTAGAAACCAGCGCTGAAGTCGCACAGAGCGCAGGGAGAGCAGCTCCAGGCAAAAGACAAGCGTGCTGAGCAACAAGCCAATCAGAATCAAGATGAACATCACATAGAGCTCCTGTATGCCAAATACTCGAGAGCTCAAGTGCGTTGCTCGCAATTGGCTCTCGTCCAGCTCCCAGCGCGCCCATATGGCCAGCAGTCCCACGGAACGCATCCACATGATTTCCTCGTTGAAAGCATCGATCAGAAAGGAATGCTTCCTTAGGTACATCGTCAGCTGCAGGTCGACCACATCTTGCGCAATGATCTCGAAATGATTTGCCTCGTGCTGTTGGGATTTGGCTTCCGCATTGTAGGCACTCAAGCGATTGTACATGAGAAAGATGTCTTGCACAGTGGCTGTCACCTGCCTTTTATTCCTTGGGCGCTCTGCTAGATAATGCAAGGGTAGCATCAGGTCGCTATCACCATCGATTAGGTGGTAATGCATCTGTTGCACAGCGGGTATTTCGGTGAGAACATCGTGTATGCTAGCCGAGAGGACGACTTCATAGTTGTGAGCCACCAGCTCCTCGATAGACTGGGGCAGCCTGTTTAGCTGATGCGTGCGTATCAAGTGGTAGAGCATGCCCTGGTAAACGGTGCGTATGAGTAATGTGTAGAACATCAGCATGATGCAGTACACACTCTTGGCAAGGGAGCTCGACAGCTGCAGCATAGGCATGCCCACAAAGATCAGCTCCAGATTGAGCAAGATGGAGCTCTGCTCCCTCAATAGCAGCAGCCGATCCATACTGAGAAGCACCAAAACTGACATGGCAAACACGAGGACAACGCCCAACCAGATAGTTGTGGGATACGGATAGAATAAAATGTCCAGGGAGCTCAGCTCATAGCTGAGGCTTAAGACACCAAAACGAACACTTGTCTGATGATAATTGTGGGTCGAAGTAGCTGACAAGCTGTTGGCCACCGTCTGCCGAATACCACCCACGCAAAAGTCCGCTTGGTCACGTTGAAGCTATAAAAAAGAAAGAGAAAAGAATGAGAACAGAACGTTGGGACTGAAAACATTTACCATTTGCAGCATTTTGTTGGAGGACAGATCCTGTCCCTGCGGCGGCTGCTGTACTTCAATGCTCAAGTTAAGTCTCGCAATGAATGTTTGTAAGAGGCGACCCTCCAGGCCGCCAATGATGCGCGTGCCCTCTAGCTAGATGAACGGCGGTATATGCAACAACGCGGCGCGCAGGGGGCAGCCATAGAAGTTGCGCAGCTTGGGTGGAAAAAGTTGGGGATTGAGCATATGGCTGCCATTGTAGCGATTGATCAGCTGAGGCGTCATATCTGCACAGCTCTCTGGACCAAATGGCAGATACGTATATAGCAGGATATCACCATTAGCACGCTGCACCTGGATGTTGCAATTGATGAGCTGATGGCGCCAGCAGTGCTCAAAGATGCGGCGCATCTCGCTCAGCAGCAGGCGATCACGTGCTTGCAAAAAGATATAATAGTACTCATTATAGTTGTACTCCTTGGAATGGACCTCCACCTCGATCTCCGAAAAAGCTGCGTAGGAGTCAGTGAATATCAGATTGTAGTGCCTGCGGCCCGGTATATATTGTCGCAGCATGCCCTGCTCCACAGTGACTATCTGGACTGGAGATATACCCCAGCCGCGAAAGAGTACGCTCATCATCTCGTTGTAGAAGTTGCAGGTATGATTATTGCGGCAGCAGAGGGTCAGCACCAGCGACGGCGTCACGCTCATGATGTAGCTGTGCACTACGTGGAGCAGGGCTTGTGCCACATACTCATTGATTTGATTCATCTGCTCCCCAGACAAATCCTGATACGACTGAAACAGCTGTGATATGTTCATTTCCTTGCCGATTATAAAACTCAAATGGTTCTACAAATGGCGTCGAGTCCGAGCTGAGGCCCCAAAGCGTGACCAAAGTTTTGTTTGTCTTTTATCATTAATTGAGCTGTAAGTGGTTTATGATTAATGATGCTCTGCGGGAAAAGTATTGTTTATACTTGATTTTGTTGTTGCTCTGATTTTCCGTCATTTCCTTCTCTGTTTGCATTCTTTTTGTGCTTTGCATTTAAGTGAGTTGACTTTACAGTTATATTCGAAAACCGCATTTATTGTTGTTCAAGCGCAGCCAACTTAGCACGCAAAGGATTTTTGTGCTGCCAGATCGTTGAATAACATCTAGCCTATTTACCGCCAAAACATAAATTTCAATGCGTGTTAGGCAATTGCTCTTTATTACAAAAGCCACAAATTGATGCAAATTTAGTTATATATAAAATAGTGGAATTTCATTGTCACTCGTCTTGCTATTGTTAACGCCTGAGCATTTCTTGACCTAACTTAACTCCGGCACATTCAATGTAACCAACCCATACACAAATACCTTTTCCCACAGTTTTTCAAAGCTAATTATGAATAACCGATACAAAAGACACAACAAATTTATCTTTAAGCTATGTGAGCTATTACGTAAGTGGACTAAGTAGGGGTCGGAACCACCCGTGGCACACGAAAGTGAGAAAGAGAGAGAGAGAGAGAGAGAGTTACAGATAATGAGCAATTATATGAGACTAGCAAATGTCCTATAAAAGTTATTAATCAACTTCAATCATTGCATACCCCTTAAAAATTGTTATCTTACTTTCCTAGGGATCAAAGACGGCGTTGAAATGAGCATACCCCATTTCGCAGAGACAGTTTAATACAAGAAAAAAGTGAATGTAAAGCCTCCACATTAACAACAAATAAATAATAGATGTAAAAAATGAAATTTTATCTCCCTCTTTTTCTTCTCCTCCAACCTCTCTGGTCTCTGTTCCTTTCTGATTTTTCTTTTCCCGCTGAGCATGTTAAAATGAACAAATAAGGCGTTAGTTGGAACACGAGTAGTATATACCCTGTACCAGAATTGGTTTTGTCTGTCCAATTTGACAGCTAGTCTAACATGTAGTCAAAACAATAAGTACACCATCTGGCAACGCCGAAACATGTATCAATTAATATTTATCTGCTTAAGCATTGATTTTCAAATATTACAGGGTATACACAAGCCATGTCAATTTTATTTTAGCAACTTATTTATGCTAGGTGGTCACACTTCTGTAAAGAGAGTCAAATGGAAGCAGGTTACTCAGCTTAGAGTGTTCATGCCACCTCTGCTAGTCACCTAATATTTACAGGGTATGCAAATGGTAGAACTCATAACTATTTACAAGCGCCTTAACAGCTAATAAAAAACCGCAACCGCAACCGCAACCGCTGGTAGTCAAATTAGTGTGGGCTCTGGCTGGGCATGCACGACTAGCACATACCCATTGAGCATCAAGAGTGATATTTTATGTGCATGACTGCAATTACCTGTTTATTAATTTATAACAGCTTTTTAAAACTGTATTTATCGATAACGAGTTATCGATTCAACTGAAGATTTTATTATTCAGAGAATAAGTAGTGAAGTCACGAAACCAATATGCCCTTACACAATGCTTACAGGGCACAATTATTTAACGCCTCTTTGTAAATGTGCGTGACAGGTGCATGCCACGGGTCACAGGTGCCAAAAGCTACAACAACAAAAGACTATGCAGGCTAATAGAGATTTGTTATCAACGCATATACCCTATAAATTATATCTTTTATAATATAGTGCCCATTGTATCCGATTATATATCTATTTTATGGGTCTTAACTAATTTATTGTTAAGAAACACACACAGAGAGAAAGAGAGAGAGAGACAAAAAGAAAAGGGCGAATGGTGAGGCAGGCGTGGCAGGTGCTGCGCCGTGCCTCAATGAACTTGTTGACATACAAAAAAAGTATTTTTAGTTGACTTTTTCTTTTGAAGAAAGATTAAAAGACTTTCAGCCTCGTTGATGAAATGAAGTAAGCGATTGCTGACGAAATCGAAACCGGACGAGCTACATATATCGTTTTTGAATACCCCGTAACTATACGAAAATATAAACCGGTATAACTAGGCAAGTAGCCTGTTTGAACTGAGCAGCTAGAGAGCTCGAGCTGTGAGCTTTGGTATGAGACTTCTATAATAATACTTTATATTAAATGTATTTCTCACTAGTTTCAACTATCCTAACGACTGCCAACCCAAGTGAACTCAGGAACTATAGGAGCTAGAGGTGTGAACTTTGGCATGTCACTTCTTCTTTGATAATACTTTATATTAAAAGTATTTCAAGCTAAGCTAAACTATCCTAACGACTGCCAACCCAAGAGAACTCAGGAACTATAGGAGCGAGAGGTGTGAACTTTGGCATGTCACTTCTTCTTTGATAATACTTTATATTATATGTATTTCTAGCTAATTTTAACTGTCCTTACGGCTGCCAATCCAAGTGAACTCAGGAACTATAGGAGCTAGAGGTGTGAACTTTGGCATGTCACTTCTTCTTTGATAATACTTTATATTAAAAGTATTTCAAGCTAAGCTAAACTATCCTAACGACTGCCAACCCAAGTGAACTCAGGAACTATAGGAGCAAGAGGCGGCAAATTTTCACTGTGCCTTCTACTTTGCTGGTAAATGAAATATAAAGTATATAGAAGCTTATAAAACATGTTCAATTCTAATAGCCTGATCGAACTCAGTAATTATGGAAGCTACAATCACATAATTAAGTATGTACCTTACTAGTTGGTTATAGATTATATATATAATATTTATTTATGAATATTTAAAACCTTTCTGGCCATGTTTTGAACATAACTATCATAACTCAGGAACTATTGAAGCTACAAAGATCACATTTTCACTATGAGTTGTTGTATGTCCGTTAATGACATATAAATATATATATATATATATATATATATATATATATATATATATATATATGTATATATATATATGTATGTGTATAATTGTAATAGCAGAACTTAGGGCATGTTCTAGTCGAGCACTTCCTACTAAAGCACTCTTACCTGATTTTCATTAAATTTCATTTCAGTTTTTCGCTTGCAAATTAGTCACACGTCTTGACGTAAATTGTTATTTAATTAAACAAAAAAATTTAAATAAATATATTTAACTGCGCATTGTCACGTTTTTAACGCAGCGTAAGATTCTCGCATGGTGCGTGGGCGTATTAAGCGAAGACGTAGAAGAAAACAAAAAATACTGCACAAGGTCAAAGTTGAGTGCTGAGCTGACCCTGAAACTGGAACTGAAACTATTTAAAAGTGATATAGTTTCTAGCCAAGTGAAACTTGGCATTCTGCTGAGAAAACCCATTGTTAACACTAATAATACTTGATTTGTTAGGCATTTTACAACACTGATAAATTGTTAATGAATTATAAATCATATATTTTGGCAAAATTAAATCTATAAGTTCCATAGAATAATTTTCATTGTTGCAGAATTTTTGTGACATTTTACAACACTGTTTTGCTGAACTTCAGATTGTAGGGGGCTTAAATAGATTTTAAATAGAATTAAGCTCTAAAAGTATATGTCAACGAAACAGAAGAAGAAGACATGTTTCATAAAATACAAATCTAAGAAAAGATTCTTCAATTTTATAGTTTCCCGTGTGTTTACCAACACTGAACTCTTAAAACTAATTGAGACCACAGTTGAAGCAATTTCAAAATGGCATCTCCTTTCCAAAACTTAGCCAAAGTTTTAATGTGATTAGAGAATTTCGAATTAACAGAGTTTTCAAGCATTTTTCAACACTGATTTTTTATATACTTGCAACAAAAGAAAATGAAAAATTGATTTATTGAGACATGCGAAAGAGAAAATCTTATTTGAAGGGTTTTCTTCTCGAATACGCTTTGCAACACTGGCCGTTGAGCCGCCTGCAGTTGCTGCCGCTGCTGCACCTGTTGCCAACTTTCGCATGGTTGGCCCAGCGATTCACCTGACCAGACCAAATCAATCCAAAAGCCGGAGCACAAGTACAGCGCGTCATGAAAATTAAATGCGAATTTGCGCTGGCAAGTTCGTTGCCTAAGTCTTTCGTGTTTCCCCTCCTTTTTTTTGCTTCTTTCTCCGTTCATTTTTGTTGTTGTTGTTGTTTGTTGTGGCTGTTGGTCAAATGCCAAAAACGCATTCAGCATTCAACTGTCCATCCTTTCACTTTCCACGGCTGATGTGGGTCAGCGCTTCGGCCAGGATCAGCTTTTGCGAATGGTTTCGCTCTCTCGCATTGCATAAGAGCCACATAAAGAAGAAGAGGAAAAGGCAACAGAAGCCGACAACGCAGATAATTATGATTTATAATCCCCACCGCGAAGTGACATCATTTTATTGCCTCTTAAAGCGCATCACTCATCAGATCGTTGGCCAGATTATGCCGATGCCTTTCCGACATGAACATGTTCATAAAAATTGCCTAAAGGAAAAAGCGAAACATAAGAAAATATTTAAAATATTATGCAAATATAAAATATAATTTTTTTATCAAAATTAATCAATAAAAAACTTATATTTCGAAATATATAAATGTTCAAAATAATATTGAATATTAATGAAAGCCACAGAATCGATCAAAATCGATAAAAGAGCTGAGCAGGCCTAACAAAAACTTAATATGTGTCGATCAAGATCAGCAAGTGGATATTGTGACCTACGACATAAGCGCTAAATAATACATTATGCACATTAAATCGATTAATATCGATTAATAGGACCAACAAGTCTATAAAAAGATGATCATGTTGCTTGATAAAAATATTTTAAGCACAAAAATCTAGCGCTGAGCCTAACAACAAAATCGATAAATATCGATGATAAGCCTAGCTTTCAGTTCTAGCTGAAGCTAATCGTAGATATATACATATATTTTTTTAGATTGAAAGTGATTCGAATGTATGATTTGATTATTGAAATCTATTTGCAAGTACTTGAAATGTATACAAAGTATTCAGTTAACAAAATTTAATTTCTTTTAAGATATTCGAGTAGAGCTAGTATTGGGAAGCTCAAGTCTATTTATACATATTAGAGGAGCATCAAGTACTTCTCAAATATATTTCAGAGTGCTTCGAGTATTATAAATTAAATGAATGTATTCACTTAAGATATATATTTATAGCTTATTTAGTCGTCGATTCGAGTCTTATATTCAAGTCGAGTGAAATGAGCTTGACTTCAAATGGCATGAATTTATTTGAATATAGAATAAGCGCCAAGCTTATGACGATCAAGACGTTGAGTTATTTGCCAATTTGATTTGTAAAGCTGATTAAAGTCGTTCCACATTTGTTCCATTTGCACTTTCAATTGAAAGCTTTTAACGTATGCCATGCGGATGCCATTCGGATGTAACTCGTTCAGTTAACTCGTCTAATTGGCCATTCCGTTAGCGTTTCAATAATTTCTCGCACTTGCTCCACATACAATTCCAACGGCTTCACACGCTTTCAAAACAAAAAGCGAAACGAATTGAGAAAACCCAAATCATATATGCATATATATATATATATATATATATATATATATATATATATATATATATATATATATATATATATATATATATATATATATATATATATATATATATATATATATATATATATATACATCCAATTTTGATGAGCTGCGCATGCTAAAGAGATCGATCGAAAGTCAGAAAACAAGAGTCAAAGTGAGAGGGGGGCGTGGCTATGTTTCAATTTGCTTTTATTGGACGAGCGCTCCATTTGGCATAAACTTAAACAAAATCTACATGAATATAAAATATAATATATGAAAAAAAAATAGATATATATATTTATATATATATATATATATATAGGTATTATAAGTAATGTGAATAATTTAGTGATAGTTGTGTGTGGGCGGCAGATATGTGGAGTCTGGCTCGAATATGGGCGTGGCCGAGTCGCCCGATTGCCCGGGCGCACCATAGAGCACCGCCGGCCCTGGAGCCGCATACTCATAGCCTGCTGCCGTGGGCGGCTGCAAATACTGTGTGGTGGGCGTGGCAAAGTCTGAATAGCCAAGGCTCGCCTCGTGCTTGGCGCCGAGGAAGGCGCTCGGCTTGAACGGCGCCTTCGCCAGCTCAGCGACCAGCTCATTTTGATCCTCGTGCTGATGGATGTCCGTGTTGAGGGCCAGCGGCTTGCTGGACGTATAGCTAAAGTGACCCAAGCCCTTGTGGCCGAGCGCATAGGCCGGTGTCTGCTGTTCCGTATGACTCTTCTCGGCCGGCAGCTGCTGCTCTTCGTGATGCAGTTCATGCTGCTGCTGATGCTCCTCCTCCTGCTGGCCGTGCTCATAGCCAGGCAGCAGCGGCACGCCGTAGCTGTTCAGCGGCTGCTTGGCAAATTGCTGCAGACTGGGCGCCTCATAGCTGTAGCCCAAATGCTGTTCATGTTCTGGAGCGGGCGCAAAGCCCAAGCCGTGACTGCTGCCACCCAGGCTAGCCGGATGACCATGACCAAAGCTAATGCCATGAGAGGATCCGCTGCTGCTGCCGACGCTGCCGAGGCTACTGCTGCCAATGCTGCCGAGGCTGCTGCTTCCTAAGCTGCCACTGCTGCTGCTATAACCGGGCGTGGCCAGCAGATAGGTGCTGCTGCTGCCATGCTGCTTGTGCGAACCACCGTCCAGCAGGTTCAAGTAGCTCGAAGCGCCGCCATGTCCAGAGTACTTGTAACCACCATGACCCTGCTGAGCAAATCCATGACCACCGCTGCTGCCGCCACCACCAGCGCCGCCATTGCTGGTCTGTACAATGTACGTTTCCACCTTGGGCGGACGCGGATGATAGCCATGGCCAGCACCAGCAGCAGCTCCGCCAGCAAGGCTCGAGGAGCTAATGTACACAGGACGCCCGTGACCATGGTAAGAGCCTAGCGATTGATATGTGTGTGGCTGATGACTATAATGATGATGGTGATGATTATGATAGGGATGATGATGCTGCGCTTGATGATGAAGCTGGCCATGATGGCTGCTGTCCGTGTCAAGGCTGGCAAAGTCAAAGCCGCTGCTGGCGGCCAAGCCATTGCCGTGCAACTGGGCGTAGGTGCTCTCATAGCCGCCAGAGCTGGCAGCGGGCGGCAAGTATTTGTGTGAGGGTCCATGATAGAGGCCGCTGCCAAAGCTCAAGCCAGCATCACGCTTTAGCTTGGCGGACTGCGCATCTTTTTGCTGCTGCTGCTGCTGTGGCTGCTTGGCGGCGGCAAAGGCGCATAATGCGCAAATGAGAAGCGCGCGCGAAAACTGCATTAAAAATTGAAAATTTTCGCTTTTAATTTGAATTAAAATTCGGCAATGCATTTATAAATTTAAGACCAGTGCGCAACAACAGTCGTGATATTTGGTATAAATTTACAAATACAAGTTAAGGATTAAACGCGTTAGTGCATTATTTAAATTTTATTTGTCATTTCACAGCACTTACAGCGAGCTGCATTTTCGGGGTGCACGTCAAAAAATACCAACAAAAAAAGCTCAGCAAATACTATTGATCTATTTATATCTGTTATCCTTTCGTTCACTTGCTATATCTCTCTCTCTCTCTCTCGGTCTTTCTTTTTCTCGATCTAACTCGCGTTTATTCCACAAGCGCTGCGCGTCGAATGTTGACGACCTCTGCGCCGGCCAACCCTTTTATACGCGGCCTCTGCAACAAATCGCTTGTCATTGCGCACGTCTACGCCGGCGTCGCAGTTAACTTGACGCAGCGGCGTCGGCGGCGATGCGAAAAGCGCCAACTCGACGCGGCGTTTTTGTTGCTGCCCATTTTGCATATGAACTAAAGCGATTTTGGCTTTGCTTCGCTTTGGTTTACCGCTAACCGTCTCTTCTTACTCGCACTCGCACTCTCACTCTTGTTTGGGTTGGTATGGCGCACGCTTTGCGGACATGACTCTGGACCGTTGCCTTGGCACTGTGGGACATCATTAATTGAGTATGCTAATGTTATTTGGCGGTAATCTAGCTAAATATGAGTTATTTGTTCAGTGAAGATTTAGAAGATTACAAATTTCTAATTAGATATAGTGTGTTTTGCATTTTTGTAAAGGAAATTAATTGATAATGTATTAATTTTTACGTATTAAACATAAATTGGGCTAATTGCAGCATACTTGTCTTTTCCCGATTTTTGTGCTCACTTGACGACTGACATAATTTTATTCGCTTTTTCCACAGTCACGTACCACGGTGCATTGTGACTGTTGCATTACCTCCCGTTCGTTCGCCTCAAGTTCAAGTGACACATTTGCCATATCGCATGTCTCAGTGCACAGTACGGCCCACCGCCTCTCTCCCTCTCTCTCTCTTTCTTTCCTTCACAGACACCCTCTCTTTAAGCTGGTGCGTGTCTTTCTTTTCTTTTGGGTTTTTGGATTTTTTTTAGCCAGCTTTCCCAGTCTTTTGGCTTATGCGTGAATTGCAATTAATTCCAAGTAACATTTTGATGAATGTGAGTGCGGATGACAGGGCGTACCCCGACCCACAACAGCCCTCTCCCCCTCCCCCCTGCGCCAACCTATTCTTGGCGCTGGCAGCGTTAACGGTAATTTAACCGCTTTACTAGTGGATATGCTCATTGTTGTTGCTGCTATTGCCATTGCTGATGAATGTTTTCATTTGTTGTTGTTGCTATTTTGTCAGCTGTTGCAAATTTGTAACAGATTGTGTTTGTCTTTCATTTTTGAAATTTGTATTTCTTGTTTTCTTCAAACTGCAATTTAGTTCGGGTTGGCTGTTCTCGTAATCTTTCCCTTTTAATTAAGCTCTTTGCGGCAATGTCGTAACAATATTTTCGCCAAGGTCTCGTAATTCACTTGTCACTAGCGTTAACCGTTAACCGTTAACTTTTACTTAGGGTTATCCCCTGGCTGTGCCTTATATGTGATGCATCTATCAAATCAATCAATTTATCGATCATTCAGTCAATCATTTATGATCTTCCATTTGTTGTTAATAGACCTAATTAACTCTACGAGTCATACAACCTGATTGACTTTTTAAAGTCTCTTTCCCAATCGAAGCCTAATCGAAAGGTCTTGACTGAGCTTATTAATGGCACTAAATGAGCTCATTATCGAGTGAAGTGAATTAGGATCGACTGGATCGTCTCAATGAGTGCTCCTCTTAAATTGGGTAATACACATAGTGGACTAGTGGAGTGTTGGAGCTGACCGATGTTTCCGAACAAGAGATTTGTGGATAAATAAAATAAATTAGGCTTGAGGTTAAGCAGGTACTAGACGGCTTCTTGAGCTAAGCAACATCGGTTCAAGATAACACTCTGAATAGATAGATTCGCATTTGTATAAGTTAAAATAAAAAAATATTCTGATTTTTATTTTTAGTTGTGATCAGGTCGATCCCAGATTTTAGACTAATTTATTCTTAAAATGATTGTACTCTAGCTAGCTAAAGTCCGAATTGATGGCGGCAGCGCTGCTGATGACTCTCGCAACATCGGTACTTTCGCGCTATTGCAGCGGTTCTTGATCGAAGAGAGGAATGCGCGCCAAATTTGTTGTTAGGAATTGCAAGCTGCTGAACTTCGGTACTTTCGCGCTATTGCAGCGGTTCTTGGTCGAAGAGAGGAATGCGCGCCAAATTTGTTGTTAGGAATTGCAAGCTGCTGAACTTCGGTACTTTCGCGCTATTGCAACGGTTCTTGATCGAAGAGAGAGCTGAGCGCCAAATTTGTTGGGAATTCGAGGCTGTGGAATTGTGTAACAACTTTGTTGTTAACTTATATGCTTAGATTTGATACCAGCTGGTATTGCACTGGATATATTACTCGATGTGACACTAGCTACACTCTTAACTATCTGAACTAAGCACAATTTGCTTACTTAAATGAGTGGTAAGTAAGCCTTGATCATTGCCTGATGGATTTCAAAGTTAGGCTAGAGAGGTTTTAGCTATATAAGTATGTCTGTAGTTTAAGTGCTTTATAGTATAATATAAATATATATATATATAATATAATTTATAGTTCGTTAATATAATATTCTCTGGTCTATTGTTAGGTTTGTTAGGCACGAGAAAAGACGATTTGAACTGCGGTGGCTACTGCCTATAGCTCTATAAGGTGTAAGCTAATGGCTTCTATATAAGTTGAGAGTTAAGAAAGCCTGATCAAGGCTGGCTCTTCTATAAGATTGATAGTTAAGGAAGCTTGAACATGTCTGATCTATGGCTAGCTTTAGTTAGGTAACAGAATCCAAGTAACAGTATATCTTGTCTGCAGTGAGAGTGACAAAGAGCTCCATAGCTAGGCAAGAACTCTCGCTGCTAGCTGCAATAGGTGCCCGATAGTTGCCTAGTTCGCCAGACTGTATGCATATAGTTGAGCTAGTAATATATATGTTAGAGATATATCTCTGCACACAGGTGTAACGGCAGCAATTAGGTAAGTTATAGCACCCGCTATTTGGGAGATCTCGGCGCTTAGTTAACGCATCGATGTGGCTGTGCCTAGCCGAGCAATTACGTCAATTACGTTTGCTCCGCTTGTGCTAGGCCCTTGCGGCTGTTAGTTGGGGCAATTGGCGGGCCACTTGGGGCGTCGCTTCCATTGCCAAGTCTTTAGTCTTCAATGCTCAAATTGACGACCTCGTGCCGTGGCGCAAACCTAAAATCGATTGCGCAATGCTCAGCGAGTCGTTGCCAAGGTCAGACGAGAGCAAATTTCACCAAGCGAAAGCAAAGAGCGAGTGGATAGATAAAAGTTTCTTTGTTTATATGGAAAGTAGGGAACACACACGGCAAACACAACTTAACTTCTAACTAGATTATACTGATTGGACGGCGACATGTATAGATAATGTGGAGGCTTCTGTTCCGCCTGATCCTCGCCGATGAGCGGGGAGGCAACGACAGCGGCTGCTGCTTGGGGATAGCCGGGAGCATAGAAAGGTGGCTCCGTTTGCTGATGCAGCTGCTCCAGCTGCTGCTGTCGCTGCTGCACTTGCTCCAGCTGCTCCTCTTCGTCGGTGTAGCCCGCAAAGGGCGAGGGTCTAAAGGGCACCGTAAACTGTTGCCTCGCCGGCCTCAGCCGCAGTCCCAGCACAATCGGCCTTCTAGCAGTTGTCGTCGTCGACGTCTGTGCCTGCCCAGCGTCAAGCGGAAACGTTTGCGGACCCGTATAGCCCAGGCTCAGCTGTTGGGTGTCCAACTGTTGTTCGATGGCCGGCACCAAAGGTCGCCAAGGCGTCGCATAGAGCCAGCTGTGATAGTAAAAGGGCGGCGATTGCGCCTCGACTAGCCACAGGAGCAGAGCCAAGCCCGCTGCCCAGCTGAGGGCACGCATTGTGTCCATTGTGCGTGAGGCGTGTCTGCAGCCAGGCATATACTCGAGCCCACTTAAATAGCCTACGCAGCGCTTGTAATGCGATCCAGCTGGTTCCGTTGTAACTGATATGGGAAGTGCAAAATGGAAATGGAAATGAAAATGGAAATGAAAATGGAAATAGATATGGATACGGATATGGACATGGATATAGTTATGGCTATGGATGTAGCGCTGAGGGCAAGGCTGAGCTCAACGACAGGTCGTTCAATGCACTTCCTCATTGCATCATCGGCAACATGTAAAAGCGACGAAAGACAGGCTAAGAGTTGGGCTAAGAACGGATTTGTGTAATATGGAAACGGATACAAGGAAAACCAATTTTTTTAAATTTTATTTTTATTTTTTTTGTAGTTTTCGAGTTATGCTAAAAAAACAAGTTCTAAAATAGATTTTTATGGATGTAAGGGATATGTGCTCTCTCCCTCTGCCTGTGACGCTCTCTTTCTCTTTCTCTTTCTCTCTCTTTTTCTCTCTCTCTCTCTCTCTCTCTCTCTCTCTCTCTCTCTCTCTCTCTCTCTCTCTCTCTGTCTCTCTCTGTCTCTTTCTTTCTCTCTCTTTCTCTCTTTCTTTCTCTCTTTCACTCTCTCTCTCTCTCTCTCTCTCTCTCTGTCTCTCTCTCTCTCCCTCTCTCTGTCTCTCTCTCTCCTTCTGTCTGTGACACTCGCTCTCTCTCTCTCTCTCGCTCTCCCTCTCTCTCTCTCTCTCTCAGTTTCTTACTCTATTATTTCTCAGTCTCTTCCACCCTCTGTAAATTCACTCTTTCTCTCTGTTTTTGTGTCGTCTGTCTCTACTTTTTGCTCTCATTTTCCGTCTATCTGCACATCTTCTTGCTTACCTCCATCTCTCTGTCTTTTTCTGTCTCTTTCTCTCTCTCTCACCTCTCCCTTTACCTCTTTCCCTACCTCTCTTTAGCTGTCTCTCAGCTGTGTTCTCTCATTCTTCCTCTCTAATATTTCTCTCTGTCTTTCTCTTTCCCTCTCTCTCTCTCTCTCTCTGTCTTATTCTGCCTCTTTCTCTCTCTCTTACTCCTTACCTCTTTACCTTTCTTTTGCTATCTCTCACCTTTGTGCTCTCTTTTTCTCTCATTTTCATTGTAATATTTATTTTCGCCTCTCTCTCTCCATCTCTGTCTCTCTCTCCATCTCTGTCTCTCTCTCTCTCTCTCTCTCTCTCTTTCCCTTTCTTCTGTTCGTTACAAGCTAATTGAAGCAAACTCCAAAACTATTTTCGACGCTTGCGCAAATCGTGTTGCAAGGCCCAAAACACAAACAATTACTTAAGCCAATGATAATGATAATAATAATGATAATAATAATGATAATGATAATGCTTCATCATAACGATCGTTTTTGCTCAACAATTCATGGAATTGGAATTGGATTTGGAATTGGAGTTGGGAGCTAAGCAAATGGGCGTATAGGCTGCGGGTGGGTGCGCCCGCCAGCAGTATACCCTGTAAAAGGTAAGCAGGGTATATGTCTGTTGTAGGTTGTCTGCCAAAGAGAGCTACGATCTAGTAACTAGGGGTCTACTGGACTTAGAGTGAAGCAAAATGAACAATCGATAACTATCGATGCTGCTGAGAATCGATTGATTTAAAGTAAATTCGACTTGATTTGCTTCAAGGGCATCTGCTAGTCGTGCACACTCGCCTGCCAGCTGATTGAGCTGTGTGCAAATCGCTTCGAATCAAGCACTTGACTGCTGATGTTTTGATCTTACATAATCTCTATATAGATATTGAACAAATCTCTCTGATGACTTTCTCCCATTGAACCACATTTTCATTAGATTGAACATAAACGATCTATAAAACATTTGATTGGATCTGTCTGGCTTCCTGGCTGCCTGCTGCTGCCGCTGCAGTTGCAGTTGCAGCTGCTCGAATGAAAGTTGCTGCATGCGCTGCGGCCCAGGAGCGCTATGGGGCGCCTTTAATGGGGCGCTTAAGAGTGAATTGAAATGAGCAAGTCGAGTTGAGAGCGTAGTATTGCGCTGCCTTGTTGACTCATAAGCTACAAGTGACTTTCAAACTGTTATATATGTATATTTCATATAATATGCAATATATAAGACTAAATTTCAATTCGAAAGTTTTAGGCTTATCTATTTTGCTGGCTTATGCTTTTAGCTTGACTGCTGGCTGGGGTGCCTATGCCAATGACTGCCAAACTGTATGCATATAATGTATGGAATGATATCAGTCATCTGGGAATTTGCTGCTAATTGAAGTTCACATTTAGCCTACTCGATTGGCCACACTGCATAGAGACTTAGTCAAATAGTAGCCCATGGTAGAGTAATGCTAAAACGGTAGGTACAAATAGAGATCTTAATAGAACGTATGTCTGTGACAGCGCTCAACGGCAATACTCGCTTAGAGCACCTAAAGAGGCTCAATTCTAGATGCTCTCTAAAGCTTAATCGCTTAGCCGTAAATCAAATACAAGCCGCTGTTCTATCGGGCCCAATAATCTGTCATGTGTTTGATCCGCTACTGGCTGATGGCGACGGCGACGGCGACGGCGACTGCGGCTGCGACTGCAGCTGTGGGTGTTAAGTCTTTGATTTTGTTTGCTTTACCTTCACTTTTGCTCTCTCACACTCTGCGCCCATTCACACTCTCCCTCCCCTCTCTCACTCACTCTCTCTCTCTCTCTCTCTCTCTCTCCGTTTGCCCTCTGTTCGTCTTACAAAGCACGTGCAACAATTGGAAGTAATTTGCATAACGGAAGCAAGAAAAAAAGATTAATTTACAGAAGTAAAATTAAGAAATAAAAAACAGACAACGAAAATGCGTTCAGCGCGTGGTTTTTTCGGCTTATTTAGCAGAATAAATTTAAATTTAATAGATTTTAATTCAACTTTAGCCAAGTTTCAAGTTCACAAATTACACAACGCCCGCAATTAGTGGCCAGAATTTGGAGTTTGATGCGGAAACACGGCGGTTGGAGCGAAAATGCTCTGAGAAAATGTTGCCGTAAACAACGAGCATAATCAAATTAGCTGCGATTATTTACGACGCTACTTAATACTCTGCTCGAGGTCGCAGCCTGAGCTCATACCACCAAGATTTGCTCGAAATGACAAAACAAAAGAGTTTTCCACATAATTCAGCGCAGAGCTCTTCACTGGCTGCTGACCAAAACCCTTTGGGAATTCCAAATGAAATTTGCGCTTGAAAATCTTGCTTTGAATTCTAATTGGATTGAATTGGATTGGCTCGCTTATCAATTCTGAAGCTACTTGAGAGGCCTTCTTATACCCTGTACCTATTGCAAAGGGTATGCTGTGTTTTTGCTCAAGTAGGCAACAGCCCAGAAGACGACTGCAGTGAGCCTATAAAGTATATATTGTGTATATTGCATAGTATATATTGTTGCTGAGGCTGATTCACTCTGGCCATGGCCGTCAGAACCTGTCGAAGCGCGCCCATCTATTAAAGCTAGCTAGATTTGCCCAGTGCTGTTAAGTGTATACATTTATCGATAAAAATCGATTTTTGTAATTTTTAGCTTAAAGTCTACAAAAGCTATAGACAACATCGTGCGGAGCAACTCGTCATAAATTCAATGATTATGCACAATTCCGATACTATCTACATATAGATGACGTATATAGAGAAATATATAGAAAATACATAGTCTATGTATACGCCATTGCAATGGCTTAAACTCTAAATGAAATTTATGTAAAAGCTCAACTTTAGCTTTTTGAGTAAAATGAACATAAAATGCGTTTTAATATTCTTAAAAATATTTAAAAAAATATATATAAATGTATTTTTTAAATTAAAAAAAAATGCGATTTATTTAACTAAGAAAAAAAAATGTGAAGAGTCGCTTAATGAAATACAAAAATGCTTTTGCTTTGAGGCCAAATGCAAATGTTTTCAGAGCGCTCAAGTTTCTAGGCGTAGAATGAGCTGGGCGGGAGTGGGGAGTGGGCAGCAGGAAGTGGGGCGTAGGATTAGAAAGTAATACTTAGTAGTAGGGCGCCTGAAACTCGCGACTTGGCTGCGTGACAAAGGCGTTTTGTGTGTGGGCGTGGTCATGGAAAGAGCTCAGCTGTTGTGAGTAGTCGAAATGTTGCTGCTGCTGCTGCTGCTGCTGGTGTTGCTGTGGCAGCAACTGCTGCTGCTGCTGCTGCTGCTGTCCATAGTAGTTAGCTTGAAATATTTGCTGCGGTTTCGTCTGCGGCTCGTGCCACTCGCTGTGCATGCTATAGCTGGGCGGCAGCTCGTACGAATGCGATTGCATTTGCAGATAGCTGGGCGAGGGCTGCGCGAAAGGTTGTCGCTGGTAGCGTTCGGGCAACGCCTGGCCAACTAGCTGAGCACCTCGCTGACCAGACTCCATGCGGCGATCATGCTGCGCGCCAGCAGATAGACCAACAGCTTGACCAAACTGACCAGCTGCTGCAGCAGCAGCAGCACCTGAATTATCGGCGGCATATTGAAAATTATTCATATTCAATTGCTGCTGTTCGATGGGTGCACGTTCATAGTACTCCATGCGATAGGGTCCAGTGTAGTCGGAAATGCTGTTGCTGTGGCTGTTGCTGTTGCTGTCGCTGCCGAAGGTGTGCTCAAAGGGCAGCTGCTGAGCCGGCTGCTGCAGAGGATTGGGCTGCCAATGGCCGGTGGTGGTGACGGCCTCAGTGGTTAGCTCGCTGGCAGCTGGCAAGTATTTGTGCGCAGGTCCATTATAGCGATAGCCATTGCCATGGTCAGGGCTGGCTGCGAGCTGCGCGCTCAGCGGCTGTATGCCATGGACAACGGCCAGGCTGGGCGAGCAGGCCAACAGCGCCGTCAAGGCAATGCCCAAAATACCCTGTAAAACGGCAAGCAGTTACATCCGCCTCCAGCACGCTCCACGTCTAACAACTCACCGTGCTCCGTTTCATTATCGTATATATCCTTGCTGCTGTGTGCTGCTTGCTGAATGCTGAGTAGACAATGGCTAGACTAGTGACTGCGACAATAGTTTTTATAGCGCTGCGAATTTATCATCAATGGCCAAGATTTGGCTGAGATTCAGATTGAAGCTGTGTGCGTGCCTGTGTGTGTCAGCAATTGAATCACGCTTTGTTACTACAAAGTGTGTCACAAAAACAAATACAAAAACAAAAACAAAAATGTATTTTTTATGCTTTTGGGTATCTGCGTGTCTGCTTAATCGCAACGTTTGCTGCCGATTTTCGTTTTATCTCTCGTGTAACGAAGCGACAATTTGGCGTCTAGTTGGCCATGACCGTGGCAGACGTGTGAAATGGCTTTCTTTCTGCCATTCAAGACATTTGCATTTGCATTTGGCCGGAAATGCAACTGTCAGCTGCCAACAACAACATTTCATTCAGTTAGAATTCAAATAATCGATAACGATTACTTTGCCCGCCTAGCGTGTGTGGGCAGCACTTTTACTTTTCCCGTTCGTTTTTTTTTCGTCTCCTGCTGCTGCTGTTTGCGTGCGTGCGTTACACAATCGTAATCGATGATTTTTAAATGTTGGCGCGTGGGTGGGCATCAATTATTTGTACTAGCATAACTGCCATAACAAACAAAAGCCACAATTTCAAGTGGACCAGTAGATATTTCAATGCCAAACTAATTGCGACTGACAGCAGCGGCATCGCCTACTTTAAATATGTATATGACAAGTTTCTAAGCTTTCCGATTGAAGTGACAATGGACAAATCAATAAAATCAATAACTGACGCTGGTGTGGCTATATCAAATTACATTCCATTAATTAATGCCACCATAAATGCATATATATATTTATATGTGCTTAAGTTAGCCGTTGTGGCTGATTAGACAAGCATTACTCAAATCCAATTTGAAATTTATTAAATTTCCCAATTGCCAACAAATTTCCTTAGCTTGTTTTTTTGGTATTTTACATATTTAATAATACCGAAATATCGATTGGCGAATTGGTACATACATTAGCTGACAAGTTGTGGTATTTTTTATAGCAAATTATTGCTAACTTGTAATAAGAACTATGTGGCTTAGTTATTATTCATATGCTGCATTTATTTATTTTTTTTATTGAAGTTCAAGTAAACCAAGCATAATAAAAAATACCAAAGCGTATCGATATGTATAATATCGCGTTCGAAAATCGACAACGATACTTTGAAAAGTATCGGATTGAAGCTGTCACTATGGTTGATACATCGATGTGTATTTTTTTTTACATGCTCACTTCATTGCTGTGAAGTCGCCGCTTCGGAAGCGTTTACGGGAAAAAAGTGCAAAATAAAAAAAATTAAATTTTTAATTAGTGCAAGTGTACAGCTCTAGTAAGTACAAATATATTTTATTGAAAATGCTGCTCAAAACAATAGAGGAAGCTCATTTTTTTTTATAATATTTTGGACACGGCTTTGAATATATACACATATATCAATTTTTTTCTCGCCAAAGACTAGCTGTGTACATGTGTGAGTGTATGTGTGTTCAATTTTTGTGCTGGTATAGTGTTTTTTTTTTTTTTTCATTTCGGCTTTTAGTGCCGCTTCCACGCAATAGTTTTACATTTGCGCCCTATTTGAATGTAGTTGTGTCATAAATTTGTTAATTTAATGTTTTAACACGCCACAAGTGCACAGACACACAAATACGCACATACATTTATGCACACACACTCCTAAAGTGTAAGAAAAAGTGAGTGAGAGGGCGCGCGCGAGAGAGGGAGACACGCATACATGCGCAAAAGTGCAATCGGAGTTGTTTCTAAGCCCGAAAGGCAGCAGCAACAGCAGCCGAATTTGATTACCTCTTCAGTTTTTGTTGGTGCTGCTGCATTCGGTTGGTCGTCGTCCGGTACCCGGGCCCGGGGCTCGGCTGTGGCCTAGGCACAGGCCCAGGCCAGGCCCCGGATACGTGTCGCAGTCCCGGATGCCGAACAATCGAGCTCGAGCCCGTCAGCAGCCGAAGCCTTGCAAAATTCTTTCAATGTACATAAAATACGTGCACTCGACTATCCTGTCACAGTGACGTCTGAACAATAACGCATAACGGAGTGTTGCAGCGCATCGAGCGGAATCATTAATTTTTGCAGCTCAGCTGCAGCTTGCAACAATTTTCACAGCACACGTTGTTTTTTCATTTTCAATTTTGAATTTTCATTTTCATATATATTTTCTGTTTTGTGTACATTTTGTGAGTGGAATTTAAGTGAAATTTGTTATAAATTGCAGGCAACAAGGAAGCTAGAATAAAGTTGTAATAAAATATAAATATATATATATCTATATATCTATGTATATACATATATATAAAAATATATATGTATATGAATATATATAAGTATATGTATAAATATATGTAGATATATACATATATACGTACATATATATATATATATATATATATATATATATGTATATATATATATATATATATTTATATTTAAGGTGCACGAAGCAGCAAATTGATTTCAAATCATGCCCAAGCCGGAGAATAAAAAGCAACGGGTAAAATACAAAGAAGAAGACGACGAAGGATCGGATATTGAAGAAAATGTAAGTTGAGAAAAAGCAAAAGCAAAATCAAAATCTAAAATGGAGTTTATCTATGTATGTATGTATTAATGTTTCTGTCTATTCGAAAGGATTCGGACGATGCCATAAGCCAAGAGGTTGATAGCCAGGACGGTGGCGAGAACATGGAGGCTGATAGCGATGATGATGATGACGACGATGACGAAGACGACGACGACGACAACGACAACGACGACGATGATGATGACGATGACGATGACGACGACGAGGACGACGACGACGACGATGACGATGATGATGACAAAACCGAGGACGAAGACACTGCAACCTATGATAAAAAGAAAAAACTAACTACTACAGATAATAAGAGCAAACAACATCAGAAACTGCTACAGCAGCAGCAGCAGCAGCAGCAACAACAGCAGCTGAAGTTGCAACAGCAGCGCGCACAACGGGCTCAACAACAGCAGCTAGATCAGTCTGACGAAGAAGACAGCAATGACGAAGGCATTACCCAACAGCAGCAGCAGCATCAAATGCAGCAAATGCAGCAACGCCAACAACAGCAGCAGGCACAACAACAGCAACAGAACAGACAGAGCAACACCAGCGGAGCTGCGGCCGCTGGTGCTGCATCAGCCGCTGCCGCCGCCACTGCTGAAGATCGCACAAGTGCTACGAATCTGATCATCAACTATTTACCACAGGATATGACAGATCGTGAGTTGTACAATTTGTTCAGCAGTTGCGGTTCCATCAATACATGCAAAATAATGCGTGACTACAAGGTGAGCCAAGGGGTTGCATATTGAGTGGGGTCAAGGATGATGACGGGGTGGGGGTAGTGAAGTAGCTGCAAATCAAATTATGTGTATCTAGAGGCTGTGTCCGGGCCTGAGTCTCTGCCTGTCCTTGTCGCACAGAGTTATACACACACACACACACACACACATTGATGCACTGCATGCATGCATCACCTCTCTCCCTCGCTCTCTCTATTTCACAAAACTTAAGTGCACTGTTGCTATCTCTTTTTCGCAGACGGGATACAGCTTTGGCTACGGCTTCGTTGACTACAACTCGGAGGTTGACTCCGAGGAGGCAATACAAAAACTTAACGGATTTTATGTGCGCAATAAGCGCTTGAAGGTGCGTCCAATCAAATAAAAAAAGGTTCAATAAGAGTTAAGCAAATTGAACTGTTTAGTTGATGTATTTGATTTATTTGCATAAGGTTATAATTAAACTCTGTCTTATATTAGGTATCTTATGCACGACCTGGCGGGCAATCGATCAAGGACACTAACCTGTACGTGATCAATTTATCCCGCAACATTAACGATGATCAGCTGGATAGGATTTTCTCTCCCTATGGGCTGATCGTCCAACGTAATATCTTGCGGGATAAGCTAACTGGTCGTCCACGAGGCGTTGCATTTGTACGGTAAGTTTCAACAGTTAACAAGCATATATAGTAAAAGCTCTAGATGCTATATACTACACATAGATATATACATATATATCATAATTGTGATATCATTAAATTACCTAAATATAAGTTATATATAATTGTATGCTAAACTTCAGACGCAGCAAAGTTGTTTGCAGAAGCACTTAGAGATATATTTTTATGATGGCAATATTGCCATGTTCTCAATGTTAGAGTTGTTCGATATGTATAAGAGTTGTATTTGCATTTCAAAATTTTTGTTACGATTTTTATTAATATTAACTTACTGAAGGCCGATAGCTTGTTGGAACGATTGATTCGAATCTTTATTGATTTACAGTTATAAAACGCAGGTCTGCTTGGAATTATACCCACTTTGATTTGACATTTCTCAACAGGGAAAGCAAATGTGTCATTTGACCCAAAATCGTTTTCATTAGTTAATTTTACAAAATTTAAATCAATCAAAGGTTAATTTTCTTTGAATGGCGTATAGTATATAGCCGCATATTTGTAGAGCTTATTTTAATGAAATCGAATATGAAGAATAATTTTTTGTGGCTTTAGCTTTAGCTCTTCCTTCACTCCAATCGGAGTCTCTTCAGTTTCGGGAACAGGCAAATGTCAGCCGAAGAGTTTGTAACTGTACAAGGTATGCAGCAGTTCAGTGGTTCTGGGTATCTCCAAGTCGGGCACTTCCAACTCGAGCACTCTTAACTGTTTAGTTTTGCCTAATGAATTTTGTCGAAGAAGTTTTAGGTTAACTTACAAAAGTTGACTTTTGTATTGATCAATCATCCGTCAATCAAAAGTTTGTTGAACTATTAGTTCTCCTTTCGTATATTTTGTCATTATTTTGCTCATGCTGTGGTTGTCTCTCTTAATGCAGTTATAACAAGCGCGAGGAGGCGCAGGAAGCAATCAAGGCACTAAACAACACAGTGCCGGAGGGCGGCTCTCAGCCGATTTGGGTGCGCCTGGCTGAGGAGCACGGCAAAGCGAAGGCTGCGCAGTTTATGTCACAAATAAGTGGCGGGCCGCATATGGGGCAGCAGCAGCAACCCCTGCCGCATCACATGAATGTCCATATGCATCAGCAGGCGCATCATCAGCAGCAGATGCATCATCAACAACAGCATCACCATCAGCAGCACCGCCAGCAACACCATCAGCAACATCAGCAGCAGCATCATCATCATCACAGTTTGCCACCACCGCCGCACCACCACATGCAACAGTTGCATCATCATCCACACGGAGGTGGCGGCGGGATCGGTGTCGGTGTCGGCGTCGGTGTCGGTGTCGGTCTCCCGCAGCCGATGCATGGCGGTGGCGGGGTTGTCGGCGGCGGCGGCGTCGGCGGCTATCACCACAATATGGCACACAGAGGTAGATCAAATAGAACACGATCTCAAAAACCGCATCCATATAACCATGCACAGAAATTTATTTAAAACAAAATTAATTTCTTTACACAATATTAGCTGCATCTCACAGGTGAAGTGTTCATGCTGCCATTGCCAATCACTATAATGCCAATGCCCCGACCACAAGCAGAGCGGCTGCAGCTGCAGCTGCGGCGGCAGCAGCAGCAGCGATGTCTGCTACTGCGCCAGCAGCAGCAGCAGCAGCCCTACCTGTGCGTCGGCAAAAGCGTTGCAGTTGTAACTGCACCGGCTCCCACGTCGTCGGCAGCAGCAGCAGCAACAGCAGCAGCAGCATCAGCCACAGCCACAACGGCAGCGGCGGCAGCGGCAGCGGCAATGGTCAACAACAACCCCACAACAGCACTGGCAGCATCAACAACAACAGTAACTTCAAATACAGTAATTCAACCACAACAACAGCTACAACAACCTCATCAGCAGCATCAGCACCTGCAACAACAGCAACAACAACAACAACAATCATTAATACAACAAGAACAACAATATTAACAATACACAGCAATAGCAATGCTTCAGCAACTGCAGCAGCCACAACAGCAGCTAGCGCAGCTGCAACCTACAGCACGACAAGTGCAACATTAAGCATTGAAACAGCTGAAGCTGTGACGGTAGAACAAGCAGCAGCTGCAACTACACCAGCAGCAGCAACAGCAACAGCACCAGTTGCACAGGCAACAACAACATTGACTGCAACAGCAGCAACAACTTCTGTTGCAGCAGCAAGTTCTGTTGCCTCAGCAGCCACCAGACCCGCAGCAACAACTGTAACAACAAGAGTCAACCATACAAATACAAATAGTAATGTCACCGCCCACACGTATTTAAGACAACAACAGCAGCAGCAGCAGCAGCGGTTCCGACAACAATGGCCACAGCAACGGCCACAACAGTCCCATCGACAACAGCAACAACAAATGCCACAGCAGCAGCAGCGTCGACAACACTACCTGCCGCAGCAGCAACAACAGCGTCAATATCAGCCACAGCAACAACAGACACTGCCACAACAACAGCAACGGCGACAGCAGCAGCAACAACCGCCTGCGCGTCAGCGACAACAGCAGCAACAACCGCCTCCGCGGCAGCGACAACAGCAATTGTTGCAACCAGACCAAACTCCATCACAAGAGCTTTTCGAGCGAGTGCAGCAAATGTTTATTCCACAGGAACGCTTGCCGCAACAGCAGCAAATGTTTGGTCCACCGGAACGCTTGCCGCAACAGCAACAATTGTTTGTTCCACAGCAACAAAATGAATGGCAAGAGTCGCAGCTGATAACCCAGGAGGCAATGCTACCACAACAACAACCGCTGCAGCAGGACTTCCCACCACAGCAACAATGGCTGCAGCAGGACTTTCAAACACAGCAGCAACTGCAAGAAGACTTGGAGCAACTGCCACAACAGCTAGAGCAAATGCTGCAACTGCAACAACCGATACATTACCCACAGCAGCAGCCGCAGCAGCAGTTCCCTGAACAACAACCACAACCACAATTCGCACAGCAACAGCCTCAACTTCAAACTCAACCACAAGCACAAGCGATCCAGCTGCTTCCTGTGCCCGTCTCTGCTTTGCGGCCCGTTTATGCGCTGGATAGCAATGGCTATTTGGTGCCCACACCTTATGCTCTAGTTCCCGCTCAGTATGTGCCCTATGCTGGGGCAACTACAACTACGACGACGACAACAACAACAACCACTGCAATGTATGGGATCAGCTGCGGCTATTATCATTATACGAATGCAAGTATTGTCAATTATGATCCCAATGCGAGTCAAATGTGTGCAATGGGCGTGGTCTATGTCGAGTACAAGTGTGCCACACCAGCCGAAGTGGCAGCGGCAGCAGCCACAGCAGCGACGGCTGCAGCTGCAGCTGCCATAGCACAGACACAGGCGGCAGCCTATGCGATGGCACAAGCACGCGCTGCTGTGCCACAACCAGAGGGAGAGGAAGAGGAGTCGCAAACAGAGACAGATGAAGAAGAGCAAACAGAAGCAGAAGAAGATGATGAGGCAAAGGAAGAAGAGGAAGTGCCGGCAGAAAATTTTGCGGCAGAAGCCGGCGATGAGGCAAACGCAGAGGAGTTGGAGCAAAGTGGCGACAGGCGTGAAGGCGGTGGCGCTAACTAAACGGAAAGACGTGTACATATGTAAAATGAAAAGCGGCGAAAAAAAGCTAAAGAAAGCTTAAAGGAAGAACAGTTTCTACATCTTTAATATACTCGTTGTTGTTATCGTTGTTGCTGTAGTTGTTGTTGTTAGGTTAGAACCAAAACCAAAAAGAATCTATATGCTGAATGTAAGGAAGCAGAAACTATAGACATTATATATATATATATATTTATGAATATATGTATATAAGCATATATTAAAATATATATATATTTACTTATATATACAAAATCGAAATCGAAATCAAGAAATGGAAATTGAACTAAAACAAAACATTTTAAAGATGTGGCTGTAATGAGATATGCTTGGAACATGGGCATAGATTACCAATTTATATATATATGTATATTTATATATGTATTTAACTATATATAAATATATATATATGTGTGTGTATACACAAGAAACTCAACTGAATAGCAATTGGCAGCAAGACACAAAGAAGCAGAGCAAAACACACTAGACAAACTCAAGCAAATACGTTTACACAAGAGCTTATAAAATATTTATGGAATACACACACTCACACACACATTTTGATATTGTTTAGCACTAAATGATTTATAAATTTATAATTTTGTTCAAATTTGGCTAGCTAAAACGAATTTTGTTTTGTAGCAAATGTGCGCACAGGCTGTATCATGAAAGCCAAAAAATACACACAAAAACACACACACACAGTACAATATACACACCAATTGCTATGAATTTGTATGGAAAACACAAAATAAACAATGCAATGAGAAATGCAAATAAAAACTAGACTAAAAAAGAAATATAGAGAAATATATATATATATATTTATATATGCATATATTTAAATTGATGTATATATAGAGAGATATATATTGATGTACGAAACAGCAACAAAAAGATAGTGATGTGTGTAAATTATAATAGTATATATATCGATATGTCTATATGTATATATAAAAGGCTTTTAATCAAATGCTGATTGATGAATTTGAACCTACGAATTTGTAAACGTGGTGAGACAGAAGCAGATCTATATCTATATCTATATATATTTAGAAAAATATATATTTATATTATTACAAAGCAAAAGCAAAACGAAGAAGTGTAAAAACAACAAAAAACAATTTGATATAAACTGACATCTTTTTTTTTTTTGAATAACTTTTAAAAACTAGTCTAATAGCATTATAATAGTTAAGATCAATTTTTTTTTGCAAACAACAAAAAACCAATCTAAATTTAAAGAAAATGAATAAAAAAAAAAAAATAAAAACTAAACCTGTACTAAAAGTAATAAAAATAAGCTAAAGAAATTAGGAATTAGACTAAAAAAAGAAACTGTACATAAACAAACTTTTTATACTGAGAAGAAAGTGCGAGAGAGAAAGCTAGCCAGAGAGTAGTTACACTAAAATAAAATGGCGTCCGCATAGAGCATACAAATGAGCGAGACAGCAAGCATGGATAGAAAGAGTTAGCTAGATATACATATATACAGGTACAGTCAAGTCAAACATGGGGCTTACAAAAGAATAAAACTAAGTTATAAGTACTTTATACTTATACCTCTAAGTGTTACTAATGTATGTAATATGAACTTGGATAATAAGCAAAGCAAACGTTTTTTTCTCTCTATATATAGTAAATAGGTAAAATTTGTAATTAGCAGCAGCTGCATAGAACAAGATGAACTTTCTACAGGATATATATATGTATATATGTCGCCAGAAATCCGTATATATATTGAATGTATGTAATTGTATACAATACACTTTATTTACAAGCGAAAATTGATGTCTATACAAAAGAAGGATAACTGAAATCGGTTTTTCTTTCTCATTAAAATGACAAGAAATTGATGTATGTATTATTTTGCATGTGTCAAACTGAAACCTACTACAAGTACGTGTAATAAATGTGTTTCAAGCAACCAACAAAAAATAACATGATTTTCATTCCCTAAGTCTTATAATTACCTTTGGCTTCCCGCTGTTTAAATTTCGCGCCCATTGCGCTGTTATGTTAAATAACAGACATCTTCAGTTACTAACAGCTCAGTGGTATTAATTGTCAGTTTTATGCATGTGGGCACACTGGCTGACAGTGGAAAATACCGTGTGGAAAATACCAGCACACATTCCAATAAAGGCAATTAACGAAAGAAAAATATAAAGAAAAACTAACGCAACGAAAGAACACAAAAAAACAATAGCAGGACCAATAAATACAAAACTAAAAACGTGACTGGGCTTCTATATTTTATATATGCACGAGTGCTAAGCTTATACAGACGCAGCGAGTGCGTTCAGTCGGAGACAGCGTAACGCAGTCCGTCGGCCAGACGAGGGCCAACTACATATTTTCGCCAATGCCTCTAAAAACGGAATACGCAATAAAAAATTGTTCAGCGACGACCTTGCCCATTGTGTGAAAAACGGCGGGACAAGCGGAATACAATCCGAAATACACAATAAGAGGATAATTGCAATCCAATTGCATTGGAAATCATAGCGATAACGATTACGACGACGACGACACACACACACATCGATAAACATCGCTGCTGCATCCAAAGATGCCACAGTTGAGGGCCGCTGCCGCTGAAGCGGCCGCTGCTGGCAGCGCCGGTGCCCAACCGCTTGTCAAGATTGGCCACTATCTGTTGGGTGCGACGCTCGGCACGGGCACCTTCGGCAAGGTGAAGATTGGCGAACATCAAATTACGCGGCTCAAGGTCGCCGTCAAGATTCTCAATCGCCAAAAGATCAAGAGTCTCGATGTTGTATCCAAAATCAAACGTGAGATCCAAAATTTGAAACTTTTCCGTCATCCGCACATCATCAAGCTATACCAGGTGAGCAATATACGCCGAGCACCCTCCCACCCATACCCCTTGTCAGCTGTATGCTTCAAGCAGCTGCACTCAAACTGTGACACTTGAAAGTTATTTTGTTTTGATTCAAAGCACTGACCCTCAAACTGTAATAGTAGAATGTTCCCAAAACTGTAGGTCTAGAAGGGCTCTTCAACTGTGATCATTGTCTTAGCAATTATTCTCAAACTAACTAACGGTAACAATGAAAAGTTACTTCATTTTGTAATATGAGCGATAATTCTCACTCTTTATCTTTTAAAGATCGATAGCACCAAAGCCGCGAGATTTATAAATATCTATGTTCCATATAGTTGAACCAATGGCGCTTAAACTGTACGCTTTGTGTTTTATATTTACAACTGACTAAGCAAATTATATAGCTAGAACTAAACTATAATTCTTCCAATTTCATAAATGTAAACGGAATCGATGCTGAGACAGCTGCGCTTGTTTATCATTCCATTCCAGAGTCTGTAAACAATTAGAAATTATATGGGGCACAAATAATAAACAATAACTCTTGTTGACATTCTCAGCAACTATATATATAAACTGATTGACTGACTGCTGAACGGTCGGATTGACTGCCTTGCTTGATTAGGCAATTGGCCGGCTGACGCGTGGTGGATTGACAGCCATTGACAGTCAGTGATTGATAGTGATTGATAGTCAGTTTGTAGACTGATGACTACGTAATCTTGTATAGCTCACAATTGACTGATTGACTAGTCGATTGGTTAACTTATCGAATGAGTGAGCGATTGATTGATTGATTGACTAGACTCAATGAAGTATTTTTTTTGATTGATTGATTGCTAGTAAGCTTACATTCTGATTGACTAACCTATCTAATGACTAACTAACAGACTTATTGATTGATTGATTGATTGACAGACTAATTGATTGATTGATTGACAGATTAATAGAATCGTCATGTAATCGATAAAAAAAATCTTTGAGTCCGAAGTCTTACGTCTCGCGATCTCATACGCTTTCATTTTATCCATTTGCTAAATTTCTATCGCTCAACCTCTCTTTCCGTACGTCTGCAGGTCATCTCCACACCATCGGATATATTCATGATCATGGAGTATGTGAGCGGCGGGGAGTTATTTGACTACATTGTGAAGCATGGCAAGCTGCAGGAGCATCAGGCGCGTCGCTTCTTCCAGCAGATCATATCTGGCGTGGACTATTGCCACAGGCATATGATAGTGCATCGAGATCTGAAGCCGGAGAACCTGTTGCTTGATCACAATATGCACGTGAAGATCGCCGACTTTGGCCTGTCAAACATGATGCTTGACGGCGAGTTCTTGCGCACGTCGTGCGGCTCGCCCAACTATGCAGCGCCGGAGGTAATTTCGGGTAAACTGTATGCCGGACCGGAGGTGGACATCTGGTCATGTGGTGTCATCCTCTATGCACTGCTCTGCGGCACTCTGCCATTCGACGACGAGCATGTGCCGTCGCTGTTTCGCAAAATCAAATCGGGCATCTTTCCCATACCGGAGTACCTTAACAAGCAGGTGGTGAACTTGGTCTGCCAGATGCTGCAGGTGGATCCGCTGAAGCGCGCCACCATCGAGGAGATCAAGAAGCACGAGTGGTTCCAAAAGGATTTGCCCGCCTATCTCTTCCCCTCGTCTATTGAGCAGGACTCGAATGTCATCGACACGTACGCCGTGGCCGAGGTCTGCACCAAGTTTGGCGTCAAGGAGTCCGAGGTGCACAATTCGCTGCTCAGCGGCGATCCGCACGATCAGCTGGCCATCGCCTACCATCTGATCATTGACAACAAACGCTTCGCGGACGATGCTGCCACACAGATAAGCGAGATAAACAATTTCTTTGTGGCCGGCTCGCCGCCGCCGCCCATGGCCCACTCGCCGCACGAGCCGCGCTCCAGCGTCCAGGAGTCGGGAGCACAGGCAGCGGGCGCCACTGTTACCATCGGTGGCGGCACGGCGGCCAGCTCTGGCACAGCCACGCCCAGCGGCTTGGCAAGCAGTGCAACGCCCACCATACGAATGCATCCGGAGCGTATAGCGCCCATGCGTGAACGCCAGTTGGCCATGTCCGTGCAGAATACGGGCGGCGCCGCCTTTCCGGAGAAGACAGCACGTGGCGGCACGCCTATTAAGCGTGCCAAATGGCATCTGGGCATACGATCGCAGAGCAAGCCGAATGACATCATGCTCGAAGTGTATCGGGCCATGAAGGCCCTCAACTATGAGTGGAAGATCATCAATCCGTATCATGTGCGTGTCCGGCGACAGAACGTGAAGACTGGCAAATTCTCAAAGATGTCGCTGCAGCTCTACCAAGTGGATCCTAAGAGCTATCTGCTCGATTTCAAATCGCTGACCAACGACGAGGTCGAACAGGGCGACGATGTCATCATGGAGAGCCTAACGCCGCCGCCATTGAGTGTGAGTGGCGCGATGCCATTGCAGCCCACTGGACACCATACGATGGAGTTCTTTGAGATGTGCGCCGCACTCATCATACAGCTGGCGCGCTAACGGCCACGCCTACCCCAAAAATCAAACGCCTACATTTTTTACGATATGGCAAGACTTGCAAATGCAAATTGAAGCGAGGAGGGAGAGAGAGAGAGAGAGAGAAGGAGAGATTTGCACGCTTTGCCATGTTAATATTATTATTCTAATTATTATTATATATATAAATATATATCCCTCTAATCCCCTTTTACCCCCTCTACCTACCCCTCAGAGCCCCAAACCTAGCAAATTGTTAAGCAAAGCAAAACAAAACCAAAATTTTCACGTTGTTAACGCTTAAGTTTGTTCGTTTTTTTTTCTTTTCTAATTTTAATTTTGTGTTTCTTATCGTCAATTTTACATTTTATCTATATATATATATATATGTCTATATAGTAATAACTGCTGCATCAAAAGTCAACAACGACACACAAATTGTATTCAATATGTTTCCCCTCCTCCACACAGTTCTGCTGGCCTCTTGTTGAAACGATTTTTCTACTATTATTAAATATGGTATAAGGCATAGCTAAAGTTACAAAAATGCTTACGGCAAACAACCAATTCGTTATTCTAACTGTAATAAGGCAAAAAACAAAACCAAAAGATAAAAACTGAAACAAAATATACACAATATTTCCATATATCTAAATCTATATATACAAATTTGATATGTGGCCTGAGCTGCCAGAAAATCAGATTCGTTTTGTTTACTGTTTAATATATTTAACAATAATAGAGTTGTCAAACTTTGTAAAAATATGTTTATTTGCTATCGTTCTTTATGGCATCTGTAAGACATAGTCTCTATGGAGTGCATAGTGTATCTATGGGATATATAGTATCTATAGAGTACATGAAGTATCTAAAATATATTTTCTATAGAGTACAAAAAGTATCTGTAGGATACATAGTATCTTTATTGTACGTAAAGTATCTAATGCTATATACTACCTATGGAACACATAAAATATCTATAAATATATAGTATATATTTAGTACGTAAAGTATCTGTGAGGTATATAGTATCTATAGAGTACATAAAGTACCTAAAAGATATATGATATCTTTAGAGTACATAATGTATCTATAAGCTATATAGTATCTATGGAGCACATACAGTATCTATAAGATACATAGTATCTAGACAGTACACAAAGTATCTGCAAGATATCGAACTCTTGGCATAATTCAGTTATGCCTTGGCAATCAAGCTCCAAAATGATATATTTGAAGACTCCATATCGGGCTAACAGATATACATATAGAAAAACTTAGTTCTTAGCCAAAGCTGGCACAAACGTTGGCTGCTTTTGACTGTACAAGATTTATTGAGCATTGCTTAATGGCTAAGTTCTCGTTATACATTTAATCAGTATCAATTCATCAATCAATCGCATCATTATCATTATCATAATCATAATTACTAAAGTGTGGTGTGCCCTGCCGTAAACCCCGTCGTGCCGTGCACCAATTAAATTCATAAGGCCGCAAATACATTAATATCTTAAAAAAGTTGCTGCTGCTGCTGCACTTGGAGCTCTATTGATTCTTCTGCTGCTGCTTGCGCTTCAGTTTGTCGATTAGCGTCTCTATGCTGTTGGCGTCCACCAGGCCGATGAACTTGTCCACAACGACGCCGTTGCGGAAGGCTAGAACCGCTGGCACGGCCTTCACCTCAAACGTTTCGACCAAATCCAAATTGGCCTCCACATCGATAATGGCCAAATCGATTTCATTCGAGTTCTCCAAAAGCTCCAACATTTTGGGTGTCAGTATTTTGCACGGATCGCACCATTCCGCATGGAAGTTCACAATCACCGGATTGTCGCTGTTGATGACCTGCGAACAGATAAAGAAAAAAAACCAAAACTTAGATAAAAAACAAAAACAAACCATTCTCGTTTATGTATTTATGTATTTTGTCTGGTCAAACCGAGTGGTTCTACCTTATTTGCATACACGCGCATACGCATAGGCCAAGCTAATCGTGGTGCGGGATTCGACTAGCAGATGCCCTGTTTTGTATGTATTGCTCTTTATTTACATATAATTATTTCGTTTACCAGAGGTTTTTCATATATTTTCAGCTTCAGTTTGTACCAATTGAGCAATGCATACCAAATGTACCTTTTTTGGTACATTTGTGGGCGATGTGGCAACGAGTCCCCATCGTTGCCAGCAATTTGTTTACAGGGTATTATAGTACGCAGCGCGCACAAATAGCCGAAATGCGTCATGGGTTACGGCCGGAACCGCTCACGTACGCCAAATGGCTAACAACCAGTCGAATAGAGCATTGCATAATGCTACAACAACACTTGCATCTGTATGCTTATGCATATATGCAAGTATGCGTGTGTCTGTGTCTGTGTGCAAGTGTACACAAATGTAAATAGAGGTAGTTGCTATGGCTCACCTTCTGATCAAAATCGTAATGATCCTTGATCACCAGCTTTTTGTAGTGCATCTGGGACTGTGAGAGGTACTTTTGTGTAGCTTTGGCCGCCTGGGGCGCTATCCGTTGGCAACTGCTCTGTGCACTGCTGTTGATAAGACAACAGGCCGCCAGGCGTGGCGCAATTCCCTCCGCTGCGATTTTCAGCATTGTTGTTCTTGTTGTTGTATTGCAAAATAGAGTCCTAATGCAGTGTTATCTCGTGTACGGCCTCCAGTAATGGTATTGGTCAAAGAATGCAGATGCGGCGATAAGATAAATAAATGGACAATTGTTCACTTCTGTTTTTTTTTGTCTGCAGGCGGAGGAGCGGGTGGCTATGCGATTGTCTGGCAAGGCTGTTTGTATATTAAGTGCTGCCAGATGCCTGAACTATGCTCGCTTAATGCACATGGCAACGCGGGAATTTGGCGGTACTTTTGAATACAAACTAATACTTTAATAAAACAGTTATATTATAAGATGTCATTTGATGCTTAAAAGTATATCAGCTATATTAATTAACATTGAAAGGCATTCGCTAAAGTTTGGCTATACAACAATTATAGGCCTAAATTAAATGTGGCCACCCCAAATTTGTACATTTAACAACACTTGTCCGTCGCTTTTAAATTTCAACAACGACAGTCAGCAGCATTTACCGAAGTGCATAAGATATGATGTTTGTTTAGGTAGCATATAACAAGGGGAATACGAAGACATGTATGTGTCCTTATTAATTTTTATTGATATAGACATAGAAGCAACGGTCAGGACAAAGATAGGCAAATACCTTGTGGCATTGGAAGAACTGGAAAGTAGAGTACAAACTGTTGATGTATTGGCTTCCATGGTCATGGTCAAGTTATGTACCTAATGTACCAAATACTTTGGTACATTTAGTTGGGCACAATAAGAACTCATAACGGTAATTGTTTGTGTTTAATTAGGCTCGCATAGACATTTACCTTTTGATATTATCTGGACGGTGATAGACGTTTTATCTGACTTTGTGGTAGTTCGTTTGAAGCAGTCGCCGGAGCAAGTTGAGCAGAATATGAACGGGAGCAAGATCTACGCCAGCTACCTGGATAGCAAGCTGATTGGCATCCAGGCGGAGGACGCAAATCAATACGTGGTCCGTGCACTGAAGCATGTCATCCAGGATGTGTTCGCACAGCTGAGTACGACGCTGGTAATAACACTCGCCACCACCGAGGTGAAGATGGACAAATGGTTCGAGAATGTAGTGGGCGATCTGGCTAGCGCCTGGGAGTCAGTCTCCGTGCAGATGCTGTATGTCAACCATTTGCCCCATGTGCCCGGACGCAAGTATTGCAATCTATTGCTGGTGGACTCCTATCAGGCATTGCTGTGAGGCACTTCAGATCCGATTCGAATCGAAGCAATATTTAAATAATTCCCACATCCCTTGCAGCTCCACGCAGATCACTGAGGATAATGCTGGCTACGATGACCACGAGTATTATTTCATCTTCCTTCAGGCTCGGGATGCGAAGATTCCGTATGAGCTGCAGCAAATCCTGGACCATTGCCTCAACAATTTTTGGCTGCACTGCAACGTGATGGTGCAGACAGCCCAGATGGAAGTGCTCATATATAGCTATTATCCATATACCTCGGAACGCTGTCAGTCCGCACAGCCGCAGCTGGTGAATCGCTTTGATGGTCAGCGCATGCTCCATGCCACCATGTTTCCGGACAAGCTGCAACAGCTACATCAATGTCCGCTCACTGTGGTCGTTTGGAACTCGCCGCCCTTTGTCGAGCTGAACTGGGATGATCAGGCGGGGCAGCTAGACGCCATTGGCTTCGAGATTACACTGGTTAAGCAGATGGCACAGCATCTCAATTGCAGCTTGATCTTATACAATGTAACGCTCGAGACCATTGCCAGCTATCAAAAGAACTGGGGCAATGGGCGCCGGCCGATGGGTCCGCTGGAGCTGGTGTGTATGAATATCAGCCTCGGCCTAACTCTATTAACTACTATCTCTGTCTCGCTCTGTCTCTCCCTTTCAGCTGATGAAACGACATGCTAATCTGAGCGTGGGCAACTTTCGCAAGACACCTGGTCGCAATCGCATCCTCACCTCGCCCATGGCTCACTATTATGCTCCGCTGGTGGCCACCGTGGCCATTAAGCACTTTCGCTTTGGCCAACTCACTTTGCTGTATTTTCCATTTCAGAGCGGCGTCTGGTTGCTGCTGCTGGTGGCTGTGATGCTGCATGGCCTGATCTATATGTGGCGCTGGCGTCCAATCGGCCTGCAGGTGTTGGAGTTGCTATTGGGCGTAACGTTGGTGCGTCTGCCACGATCCTGGCTGCAACGTGTCATCTACGCCCATTGGCTTTATGGCAGCATCCCATTGCGTGTGGTCTATCAGTCGCTGCTTTTCCATTTCATACGTCTGCAGCTGTTCGAGCAGCTGCCGGATTCGTTTGAACAGCTCTTGGAGAGCAATTTTCGTGGCATGTGCACATCGAACATCTTGAGTATGCTGCGCGAGATGCCGCAGGCGGTGCATAATTATGAAAACTACGTTAGCATCCCATCGCCCTTCGACGAGGCAGTGCTGGATGCACTGCATCAGATGGGCGATGCTCGGTATTTTGCAATCACCGGCCTGGATCCGGCCATTGCCCATTTGAGCGCAACTAATCGTCAGAACAGCTATCACATTCTCTCCCAGTACATCAATCTGCAGCAGGTGGTCATCTATATGCCCAAGCACTCGTATTTCAAGGAACTGTTCAACGATATGCTGCGCCATCTGGATGCTAGCGGCTGCATTGACTTTTGGCGTCGCGCCGCCTTCGCCGAATACAGCCGCCGAACTGTGCAACAACACAGTCTGTCCCAGATGCAGGACGATCAGCAAGTGGAAAGACAGAATGAACAGTTGCGCCAGCTAATCGGCATCTACAGCTTGATTGGAACTCTCTATGCTCTCTCCATATTGATTTTTTGTGCTGAGCTCCTTTGCCATCGGCTGACCAAGCGAAAGATGGTGCAGCGTTTGCTTTAAGTCAGAAAGTGATATATGTAATAAAATTGTCTACGATTTCTATTCATTTTATAAATGGGTCTTTGAAAAAAATTGTAATTTTTAATCAAATTTAAATGTTTTTTTTTAACATTTAATAGTTTTTACTTTCACTATCTGGCAGCACTGAAATTGAACTTAATGTTAAGTTGGCTGCGAAAAGTAGCGTAAATAAATAAGTAAATAATGTATTTACTTAATAAATGCAAATAAAAAGTACTCAATTATTGAAATTGACCCACGACAAACAACATGAAATGAATATTTACTTAGCCAATACCACGTTCATTACCAAACACTTGCAGTTGGTAAATAATGTAAAAGATAAACAATGCTTTGAACCAGTTTGACCATAACCAAACCATAGTAATGGCAAGATTTCTTGAGATAATGAATAAATTTGAAAAACCGATCTTTTTGTTGCCCACATAACTTTTCTCCAGAGAGATTGATTAGAATTGGCGGCGGTAGCCGTGGCAGTTGCTTTTGACGGATGTGGCAGCACTAAAACTCTTTGAGACTTAAGTTGGCTGCGCTTGAACCGCAAATGAAATTTTCGAATATAACTGTTAAATAAACTCAATTGAGTGCAATGAATAAAGCGACGACAAACAATAAAGAGAAATGAAGAAAATCATAACAAAACGAATAAAAGTATCAACTATTTCCTCAACTACAGTTCCACCGGGCATCATTAATCATAAATCACTTACAGCTCAATTAATGATAAAAGACAAACAAAACTTTTGCCATGCTTTAAGGCTTCAGCTCGGACTCAACGCCATTTGTACAATCATTTAAGCTTTATAATCGGCAAGGAAATGAACATATCACAGCTGTTTCAGTCGTATCAGGATTTGTCTGGGGAGCAGATGAATCAAATCAATGAGTATGTGGCACGTTCCTTGCTTTACGTGGTCCACATCCACATTATGAGCGTGACGCCGTCGCTGGTGCTGACCCTTTGTTGTCGCAATAATCATACCTGCAACTTCTACAACGAGATGATGAGTGTACTTTTTCGTGGCTGGGGCATAGCTCCACTCCAGATTGTTACTGTGGAGCCGGGTATGCTGCGACAATTTATTCCGGGCCGCAGGCATTACAATCTGATATTCACGGATTCCTACGCAGCCTTTGCGGAGATTGAGGTGGAGGCTCATTCCAAGGAATACAATTACAATGAGTACTATTACATTTTCCTGCAAGCGCGCGATCACTTACTGCAGAGGGAGATGCGTCGTATCTTCGAGCATTGCTGGCGCCACCAGCTCATCAATTGCAACATCCAGGTGCAGAGATCCAATGGAGACATCCAGTTGTACACATATTTGCCATTTAGACCACAGAGCTGTGCTGATACGACGCCACAGCTGATCAATCGTTACAATGGCAGCCATATGCTCGATCCACAGCTCTTTCCCCGTAAGTTGGGCAACTTTTTCGGTTGCCATGTGCGTGCTGCTCTGCAGCATTTGCCGCCGTACATCTAGCTAGAGGGAACTGGATCGGATATTCGCATTCTAGGCGGCATTGAGGGTCGTCTTTTGCAGACGTTTATTGAAAGACTCAATTTAAGCATCCATGTGCAACAGATACCGATTGGAGCAGAATACCAGACCAACAGACTACTCCAAATGGTGAATTTTAATAATTATGGCCTACTTTCTTTCTAATTTTTTTTTTTTTATAGCTGAACAGTAATCAAGCCGATATATGTGTGGGTGGCATTCGCCAGACGGTAGAACGCAGTCTGTTGGGTACATCTACACATAACTATCTCCAGACAACCGTCCGTTTTGGCGTCTTGGGTGTCACCTACGAGCTGAGCTCCTTAGATATTCTACTCTTTCCATTTCGCACATCCATTTGGCTGGCTATTGGCGTTGTGCTCACTCTTTCGCTTGTGATGCAATTAACTATGGATCGGCTACTGGTGCTTAGGCAACAAGGTTGTCTCTTGCTGAATCTGTTGTTGATTTTTGTGGGCATGCCTATGCTACAGATGCCGCGCTCTATTGCGAAGCGCGTTTACTCCATAATGTTAATTCTCTACACGTTGCTCATACGCACCATGTACCAGGGCATGCTTTACCATTTGATACGCACACGCATGCTGAGCCGGCTACCCCAGTCCATCGAAGAGCTGGTGGCTCACAACTATGGAGTGGTGCTTTCAACTGGAATTAATGATGTGCTTTCTGAAATACCTCTTATGCAACAGATGCGATTCCTTGTGGTCGATGGGGACGGATCTCCAATGAATCCTTTGCATTACCTAGCGCAAAATCAACGGGACAAGAGGCAGGTGGCAGCCACTACGCTAGATATATTTCTCCTGTACAATCAGTTGAGTGTCTACAATAATAAAGCGCAAAATCAGGAGCCAACTCTAAATCAATTCGAGATCATAGCGCAGGACGTGATCGACCTGCAGATGGCCATGTACCTGAGAAAACATTCCTTTCTGATCGATGCTTTCAACGAGGAAATCATGTGGATGCGTTCTGGGGGACTGCTAGCAGTCTGGGAGCGCTGGGAGCTGGATGATGGCTATTTGCGAGACACGCAGGAGAACAACTTCAGAACATTCGGTCTCCATGAACTCTACATTGTATTTGTGCTAATGCTGATTGGATTAATGTTTGGCGCGTTTATATTCTGCCTGGAGCTGATCTCATTACGATTTCCACGATTTCAGCGTTGGGTTCTATTACAATAAAAATATGGTGTTTTGTATTTTGTGCTCATTAGTAGTTACAATTAGTATTTAGAATAATATTGAAGCTGGACACGCGCTGTGCAGTCAAATACTATGCAAATACAAAAAACTGAACAGAACTCAATATAGATTGGACTACTGGTTACACTGCAGCATAAAAAAAAGAAAATATGTTTGTTTAATGATAAACATTTAATTTAAATTGAACAGAAAACTAAAATACGCGAAAAAAACTAGATTATTTTTTGACATTTCCGAGAACGAATGGCTCATCTGCCTGCTGCTTGCGCAGATAGCGTTTAAGCTTTTTGATCACTACACTCGAATTGCCGCAGTATTTCATTAGAATACACTCCACTGTGTCGAGCTTGTCCTTCAAAAGTGCGATTTGACGACGCATGTTCCAAACACGATCATCTTCCTCATCGTCCGTATCTGAATCCGATGGCAGTTCTACATATTTGCATCCGTCCGAGTAAGCACGTTCGTATTTTAAGATCGGCCGCTCCACTATTAGCACACCTGCGCTTCCGTAAATTGGAAGGGAAAGGTCAGAGACTGGAAAATATTTAGCCTCATGTGGCAATAGTTCCGGAGTAGCTAATGGGTTATTAGCTTTTTGGGATCCCGGAACTATAGCTGGAGGTGTGGCTGGCTTGTACAGTAGTGAAACTGACTCACGGTGGAACTGTGTCTTCAATGCAGGCGGTAATTCTAGTGATGAGCGAACTGGTTCTTGAACTGTCAACGGAGATTTGGCTGAGTTTGGCTTCATAATCGTCACGGTTGGTTTATAATTAACATGCGCAATTTCTTCGATTGGTGGAGATTTCACATTGAGTGAATCAGAGCGTAGCTGTAATTTCGTCTGAAGTTTTGCCAACAGTGCTGGACTCAAGGTAACACGCTTCGACGTCCCTGCGTTCAGCAAGGCGGTCACCGAATCAATTGTTTCATATTCAGATCGAGACGAAGTCGGGACGTTTGATTTGTCGATGGTGTTACTTTGCGCAATATTGGACTGAGCGAATATCTTCTGAGCAACTGGCTTATCTGCAAAAAGCTTAGGACTATAATTTACTTTATCTTGGACTTTTGAAGCTATTTCACGAACAGGCTGCTGAGCTGGTGTTTCAGATAGTAACAAATATGGATCAAAAACGGACGGTTTAGTTTGCTGAGAAACTATTTTCTGATTGGTTACCTGCGGAGATATTAGCGCATCTGCCACTTGCACTCGTTTAATAGATACCGGTGATACTGGTGTTAATTCTAATGGATGAGCTGGTTCACAACTGACCAGATTTATTTCAGAAGCCATTTGTTGAGGTGTTCCAATTATGCGTTTCGAATTTATGCCACCTTGTTTTGCCTTTATATTAAGTGGTGGCGCAGCATTTTCTTTACGTTGGATTCGTTTAAAAAAAACATGTTTTGATGGTGGCAAGGTAACTGGTTCTGGACTTTCGGCTGGCTTCATTTTCGGTTGGATAAGTTCAGCTTCAATTTTAAATGGTTCCAGCTTTACATCAATTGGGTGTTGTTTTACATTAATTTGTTCAGATTTCATTGGAACTGGTTCAGATTTCATTGGAACTGGTTCAGATTTCATTGGAACTGGTTCAGATTTCCATGGAACTGGTCCCGATTTTCTTGGAACTGGTTCCGATTTTCTTGGAACTGGTTCCGATTTCTTAGGAATTGGGTCCGACTTCTTAGGAACTGTTTCCGACTTCTTTGAAACTGTTTCCGACTTCTTTGAAACTGTTTCCGACTTCTGTGGAACTGGTTCAGACTTCTGTGGAACTGGTTCCGACTTCTGTGGAACTGGTTCCGACTCCTTTGGAACTGGTTCAGATTCCTTTGAAACTGGTTCAGATTCCTTTGAAACTGGTTCAGATTCCTTTGGCACTGGCTCCGATTTCTTTGGCACTGGCTCCGATTTCTTTGGCACTGGCTCCGATTTCTTTGGAACTGGCTCAGATTTCTTTGGAACTGCTTCCGGTTTCTTTCGAACTGGTTCCGATTTCTTTGGAACTGGTTCCGATTTCTTTGGTAATTCCAAATTCTTTGGAACTGGCTCCGATTTCTTTGGAACTGGCTCAGATTTCTTTTGAGCTGACTCAGATTTCACTTTCTCGATTTCAGACATCGCCTGAGATGGTTTTCCTTTAAATGTTTCCGTATTCGGTTGATCTGATTCACAAGCCGGCTGCGTATCGCTCAGATCAATGGCGCGATCGGCTTCCTCTTCTAGTTTATTTCCAACAACTGCTTCCAGTTCGGGAAGGACTGGCTTATCCATAGCAGCGTGATTGCCTGTTTTTTGACCTGTGCCTTTGGCCTTGGTCTTAAGCTTATCCGGTGTTACTTTGGATTTAAAAATCCCCACATTCTTATGCTTATCCGGCTTTGAGCAGATGCCAATCAGGCTGTGTGAACGAGGCGCCAAATCCATTTGCTTTTGTGAATTAAAAGCAGAAACTATTGTGGTACTGCGTCTCAGATAGCCTGAGTAATCGATGCGTCGATCCAGATCTATATTCTTTTTCAAGCCGATCGGTTTGCCTTTACGCTCACCGACTGCATCGTAGGGTTCACCATTTTGGTTCTGCTTGTGGAACTTGTGCAGCCAGTTGAGAAACTCATAGTGTCCGCGTCCCTTTACAAGTTCACGCTGCGGCACCTCCTTACGGATATTCAGCTTGGAAAATGTGCTGCGTATAAGCTTGAAGTTTGCTTCGATCTCATAAGGGGCATTTGTATGCAAGTAAACTTTGCTCAGCGATATGGCCGATGGAAATAGTTTATGTATAAATTGGCAATAAATTGCGCCTGTCTTCATCTCTGATAGCTCCTTCACATCGCATTTCATCTCGTCGTTAACCCAATTGATTAGCTCGCGCACCGAGCAGGTATCCTTCTTCAGTACCATAACGTTCCTCACAAATAGATTTGAGCACTCAGAATTCGCCATTGTGCTTCGTTATAATAGACTGTTTTAACAATAATTGAAGTGTTCCGTATTTTCAAAAGTTAAGAATTTTATCCTGACTCGAAGTGGACGTTAAATTCAAGTGCCCACTTTGATTATAAACTGCTGATCTGAAAAATAAAACGGATTGCTTAAAATACAATAGCAAAAACTTGCTTAATAAGGAAAAAAATTTTAAGATGCCAAATTTTAAGATGACAAGCCCCGACGCAGCGCCGTTTCCGCTTTAAAGCACGATGCCTAGTTTGAGGTTATGCAGGACTCGTTATTAGTTTTCATATTTTATACATTACCTTCAGCTGCTATTAAGGTTAAGTTTGAATTCGGTTTGAATTGGCCAAAAATTGTATTGCAAAAAAAAAAAACTAAATTTGTGAAACTATAAAATGGCAATGGAATATACTTTCTATGGCAATTATAAAATTTCTTTTTTTTTCACACAAATTGAAATATTTCGAAATATGAATAAATATATGTGAACTGATGTAAGTCGGATTGCCAAATGAGCTATGGCAAGTACTTACACAAAGGATATGCAATTGACGTTTGGAACAGTGTCGTGAACGTCTATGCTCTTGTCTTCAGTGTTGGAAATTAACAGCTTTAACGACTTGACAGAAGTCCAGCAAGCAGTCAATATATATATACAGAGGTTGAACTGTGAACATTTATCCATTCAACCAGCTATCGAAACAGTAGAGGGCCCAAACACACACTTAGTTTATTGGAACCTATCGCGAACCCTAAACCGTGGAGCTGGCCTAACACAATCGAATCTTTTTGATTTTTGTGCACTTATCCTTCGAAAATAAAATATAAAAAAAATAAGAGAACAACACCGAGTACTGATTTAGTCAGATATGATGAAATTGTTACAGGAACTACGCACTATGTGTAGCAGCCTACTACTATAATAAATTTATTTCGTTGAAAAACCTGTAACTGTAAACTGAGTGTAACAGTTTGACATGCCATTTGAATGCCTTGGGAATAAAACCTGTCGAACAGTGCTGCAAGTGGCAATTGGCTTAAGTAATTTACACTGATTTCCTAATGCACGATTTAAATTAATTTCGTTCATATTGTCAAGGGAGCTCAAGCATGTGTACTTACCACTGGCATTATTTATTAAGTTTAGTGTATTATTAATTTAACTAGTAAAATTGATAAATTTATTACATTTAATTATTTTATTCTATAATTCACTAAAAAATTCCAAAAAAAATATGCATATGCTGAACAAATATATTAAAATAAGCAAAATAAATAAAGGACTTAAAATATATATATATGTATAAGTGAAAGATACATCTTTACATAACTGGATAATTATTTTCGTTTTTAATTTAATAAATAATAGTTTCAAATATGGTATTTAAAATACGGTAGCTTTTGATTGTAGATTTTGAATATTTTCCAACACTGAATGAGGTTTTTTCAAATTTGCACTTAAACGGCTTTCAAAGGTGATTTCTCCAGGGTGTTTGGACTACAATCATAATCGATATGCATTCAATACATATATAGAATATTACCAACTGGTGCAACTTCAGTTATTTCCTGGAAATGGAACGGAACACTATGCATTTGCTGATGTTGCTGCTGCTGCTGCTGGGGCCATGCTTCAGCTGTCTGCCAAGACAAAATATGGAGAACGAACAATTGGTTGACAATTTGTCTAAAACGCTGCAAATGATATTGAGGCAGACCTGTTCGGCATACAACATGAACATCTTCATCAGCACCAGCTACAAGGATCAACTGCCACTCAACGAACAGCGCCTGGTGGAAAGTGTGCTGACGCGCAGCTTCATTCCAGTTGTGCCTTGGGTGTTGGATAAGCAGCTCAATGAGCAGCTAGGCTTGCGCACCCAAATGTTGCTGTTCTTTGTGCAGAATGCGAATCAGTTGATTACAGCATGCGATCGCAATCCGCGCATGAATAAGGCCCACAAATACAAATATTTAGTCACAATGATAGCAGCGCAAGAGGACTCCGCCTGGCAGCACTCGCAGATGAGCCAAATCTTTGCGTTTTTTCTGAACTACCGTTATAATGTGCATGTGCTGCTGCTGCTGGCCCAGCTCGGGGCGGGCACAGTCAGTGCCTTCACGTACTATCCCTACTCTGGTCTTGGTGGTTGCGGTGGTACACAGGCGATGCCTGTCCTGCTGCATGAAGCACGCATCGAACAGACCTATCCACGTAAGCTGCAAAATCTGAACGGGTGCCCTTTGCACGTGATTGTCTGGCAGATATTGCCATACATGAGACTGCATATGGAACGCACGCAACCCAACGATCGAATCTCCGGCATTGATGCCGACATACTGAAGCTGCTAGCGAACAAGCTGAACTTTAGCCTGGCCCTGGTGAGCAATGAGCCAGCGCATTTGATTGGGGGCTCCAGCTATTTGAACGGCACCATGACCGGCGCCTTCCATATGCTCCAGCAGAGACAGGCGAATCTTACGCTTGGATTTGCCGCCTGCATGGCGGCTCGATATAAATATCTGTCCAGCACGCTGCCCTACAGCCAGGTGGAGTATGTGCTGGTGATGCGCAAGGCTCGTCCGTATAGCGTCTATGAGATCATGCTGTTTCCTTTTGATTCGCACGTCTGGCTCATGATTCTTGTGCTGACTACATTGCGTCTGATGTGCTGGGAGAGCGCCTGGCGTCGCGTACCGCTCCTCAATTTGACCTGGAGTCTGTTGATCTTTCTGTTGCGCATGAGCTATGAGAGCTCCATATTTATGTTCGTGCACAATGCACCGAGTCGCCCTTTGCCGCACAGCCTGGAGCAGGCGCTGGCGCAGGATTACCACTTCATTACGGATCATGCTACGTATCGTATGACATCGTTGCTGCCCGCCTTAAGGGCACGCACACGCATCCTGCCCGGCCAACCAGTGGACATGTTCGAGCAGCTGCTCGCCCAGCCGGAACATCATCGTGTCGCCATCATCAGTAACCTCAATTTTGTGGTTGACTATATGGCCAGACAGGGGGGAGATCCTCACAGATTTGTTATAGCCAGCAACAAGATCATGGACAACATGATCTGCGTACACTTTCCAAAGGGCTCCTATCTGACCTCCAACTTCAATCATATGCTATTCCTTATGCGCAGCTCCGGCATTGGACAGCACATAACCAACCAGCTCAAGTCGTCCCATCTAGCCACCACCATAACCACTCGACTAAATCCGTTGCAACACTCCTCAGATAATGTGGCCCAGTTCAATGAGTCCATGCGCTTCATTTATGCTGCCTTGAATTGCCTGATGTTTGCCCAATCCGTGACGCTGTCCATCTTCATCCTTGAGCTATTTAGTCGGCGCGTACGCATGCGCTGGCTGTCTAGGATTTTGGAGCGTCTGTGAAAGATTTTAAATTGATCTATAAGAGTACTAATGTATTATTTATTGAAGCTTTAATTATATATTCAACTGTATTTTCTGTCCAATTGATTGAACAACTTGAATTTATAATGTAGATAAGCGACAATATAGATAAGTTAAGATGTTGTTAAGTTACGATTGGTTATAATGTAGATTAAGTTAAGAGGTGGAAAAGGTACATTGCAAAAAGGTTAAAAAAGTTAAGTTAGAATGTGAGTAAGTTATATTGCAGATAAGTTACATTGAAGTTAAGTTACAATCTAGATAAGTTGTAATGTAGTTCAGTTACAAGGTAGATAACAATATAGTAAAGTTAAGCTAAAATGTAGATAGTTACAATGCATATGCCGATAGTTTACAATAGAGCTAAGTTAGCATGTGGATAAGTTATATCGTAGATAAGTTACAATGAAGTTAAGTTACAATCTAGATAAGTTACTTTATAGTACATGTAGTTGCAATATATTTAAGAGAAGAACAACTTCAATTTGTTCCGATTTTTGTAGCTTTAGACCATATAGCGATTGGCCGCATTCATGAGTCGACGCAAACGCGGTCGGTGCGGCTGCCCGGCGCCCAGCTCGAGCAGAAAGACGATGATGGCTAGCAGCTGCATCAGTCCAAAGCTGCCAAAGAGACCGGCCAGCAGCCAGAGGCTGAGCTTGGTGGGCTCACGGTTGCGCTGACTGGCCAAATGCTCGATCCTATCCAGATACATGCGACGAAAGCGATCCACGAGGCCCGATGACATCATATTGATCAGCAGCTTGTTGATGCGTTGCTTGAGATAGGAATGCGGACGCATGTAAAGGGTCATCGGGGCGGTTAGCAGGGGATAATGGAGCATTGTTAGACGCGGCTTCCCAGGACCGGAGTCCATGTCGAATCGGGATGCGGTTGGTCTCAGCAGTGGCACCACAAATTGTGCCTCGGTATCATCGCGTAGCTGGGTTAGCGAAGGCTCCAGTCTGGAAATAACAACCACTCGCTGCCGGCTGACCAACTCCCGAAACACTGACTGCAGTGCTGGCAGCATATGGAACTCGTACTTCTTGTCCAGCACCTCGGTCAGCGTGCGCAGCGGCGTACGCACCCGTCCATCCTGTAGCAGTATGTACAGCTCGCCCGTGTACGCGGCACGCAGCACCAGCGTTTGGAGCAGCCACAAGGCTAACAGGAAACGGGCGAAATTCCGACGTGGCGGATGCATGTGAAGGCCACCCAACAACGTGCTCCACAGCTCCGTGCGAGGCAATCGATTGTTCTCGCCGAGCACAAAGCGGCTCAATCGCGGCACGCTCAGCAATTGCAGCACTGTAATCAGTGTCAGGCCGAACAGTATGCAGGTCAACAGGCACAGCCATGTGATGTACCCAAGTGGTTTGGCCAGTCGTTCCAGTGGTGTCAGCGGTCGGCCCCCAGGCACACAGAGCACAATGGGAAAGCTGGTGTACGATATGCTCGGCAGCATATACATGGCACGCTCCTTGTTGTACATATATGAGACGAAGGTAATGTTCGCCAAGCCATCGACGATCTGCAAATGTGGAGTGTCAATAATTATCGTCTATCGATTTATCGATTTTCATTAAAATCACTTGGAATCGGTTTCTTATGGCTGTTTGGTTTCTAGTGAAAATATCGGTCTATCGATATTTATCGAAATTGAAAGAAATTTGAATGGAAATGCACAAAATGTCGTTTACGGCTTCAAGCTTCACTTAGAGCTTTAAAATTATAATTTTGATCATAGCAGATGACTTTTAAGGACTGTGAACTTAAATAAAGTTAATCGATTTGTCGATTTCCATTCAAATCGTTTGTGTTTATACAAAAAAATAGATGTCTTATCAATTGCCTTCGAAACCGTTGACTCACCATCTTCATGGCACCTGTCAAGGTGCCATTAGGATTGACAATGCCACGATCCCTATTGGGCTCCTTCACCAGTTTAACTGCAAAGTTCATACGCTCGGCTAACAGTTGATAGATCCTGCCCTCGATGCCTGATAATCGCTGATCATCAGGCAGACTGCTATTATCATCGATGATGACAAACGGACGGTGCTGAAAGGTGACAGTGACCAGCTTACAGCCATGCATGTCATCCACTTTTCTGTCAAAGAAGAGAACGCTGTTCTCCGAATGAATGATCGGAGGTGCACCCATGCTGCCTTGGAAGGTGGCATAGTGCACGGGCTCCGATGACTGACATCGATACGGACGGTATGGATAGTAGTTGTAGACCTGGATGGTGCCATTCTGTCGATTGGTCAGCAGCACATTCACATTGATCACGTAGATAGCGAGTAGACGTCGAAAGATGTTGTAAATGATGCCGAGGCGTTCGGTCTCTTCGCCCGTATATATAATGCAATAGTAGCCGTTGCGTTTGAAGAAGCTGCCTGGTTGCATCAGATGCTGTTCCATACGCAAATAGGTGGCCCAGCTATCCAGCAGAAAGAGTCCCGTGTCCCTGCCCAGCACTCCGCTTACGGGTGCCTGTGGTGTTTCTTCGGTCAGCGACTCGTCGCTAACGATGCCCTCGTTCTGCAGTAAAAACTTAATGCGACCGGCAGCAGACGCCAGACGCAGCACAGCATCAATGAGATCATTGTGCTGAGCACGGCTCGATTCCCGCCTGGCGAAACTCATGATGGACAGCGCCTTGCTGGAGTCGCTCGCATAGTGGCTGTTAATCGTCCACACCACGGCGTATATTAGCGTTATGTTATGAATAGATTGCACCGACGCGCTTGACAACATGTTGGCGGGCAAGTGAGCCAGCGAAGTGTCGTCAGTTAACTGTGTACGATGGCAATTTCCGAAGCTTTTAGTCGTTGCATGTGCAGTTTATCGCAGTACATAATCTGGCAAATTGTATTTAAATGGATGTGCCATCAGTTAACAAGTCATTGGCCAAATTGCCTGCCACGCAGGCCAAATGTTACATCTGAAAAAGCCAATATATATACTGAAATATCTTATTTTATAAATTGAGTTTTTCGTTTTTGTTTTTTTAACTGTCTAGTCAATTTAAAGCAGCAGCAATGTGACCAGTATACTTTTTTCTTATTTATACTGAATATTCTGGTCAGAGTTACCATAGTATGATGAATATGAATAAGTTAATCTCAAAATGAGAAATTGACAACTAAAATGTTGCAGTTATAATTAAAATTATTCATTTATAATTTATTTATAGATGTCATATGACCTGCCGCATGCCACATCGCGCTTACCATATCTGCAAAATAAAACCAATTCAACAGTTTATCATAAATTAGGTTGAAATTGCTACTGTCAGTGTGCCCAGACACTGTTTTATTTAGTTTACTAAATGCATAAGTGTGCCCCCAAATATAGCGCTCAAATTGACAAATAAGCTTTTTTATGCGTTTCTGTCTTTTTGTTTTTTTATTTAGTTTTGTTTACCTGGTTTTGATTTTTCTTGCAATGACTAATTTATGACGAAATTGCAACAGATGCAACAATTGTTCGTGTCGCAACATACTTTACAGATCGCTGACCGTATTTTATGAGCTCGTTTCCATTACACGCAATTGTATTGCCGTAGTTTTACTGCCGATCTAAGCAGACGCCCGCAACTTAAAAAAAAAATAAATGAATAATACTTGTTCGTATACATTTCGTGTAATACTTTATTCTTATTTTGTACAACAGACAAGACGTAGTTAAAAGTCCATTGCAACGCTTAGTTCAGCATTCAAGCACTTTGCTGGCTTTTTAGCTCGATGACACACTTTTGCGACAAGGCGGTCTACGCTGCGAGAATTATTTGGTCAAGCACCAAAACACTAAAATTGAAAGCGTCATAATGTAAATGGAATATGGATATATTTTTGCATTTAATTATAATATATGTATATATTGACTAACATAGAGGTTCGGGAATTAAATTTTTAGTCATGCGTCTTTTACACATTGCACCGAACGTCCAATCCATTTTAAAGCGTCAGACAAGCTTCCAGCACTGAGTAATGCTACGAAAAGTAACGTTTAGCGTGCATTTTGCGTTCTCATGCTACCATCTCTATCGTATATTTGATATGAGCACGTACTGGCGAATGTTAAAAAAAAATTTTGTATGTAGGGTCACACTTTTTGCAACGGTCATAAAACGCGAGATAAAACGGTTAAAGAAATGTCGCGCACAGCTTCCGGATTGACGCAAATTGTAGATCAAATAGTTTCAAAATAACTGATAAGAGAATAATTGGAAACTTTGTGGAACTGCGGATTTGTTTTCAGTGCATCAGAATTTGCGCTGATTCCATGAAAAGTGGCTCATCAGCAAATTATTAAGCCAAGGTTTTTCTTCATATAATTTTTCTTTCTGCTTTTGTTTTTGGTTTTGAATTTATTTATTTATTGTGCTGCGCCGGCTGCTGCAAAAGCAACTGCTGCATTCGTTGATGTAGCTTTCTACAATTTCTTTTACTAGTTGTACCCTGTACAATTTGAAATTGTATATTATCGATAACTTTTTGGTAATTTAGAAATCGATACTTGCAGCTTAAACTAGGATTTGTTAATAGAATTTTAAAGCTGTATTACAGGATATTTTTGGATACGTTGCTTCTTCTTCTCTAGGTGCACGATTTTCAAACATCGATTGGCAATCGATAAGTTATCGAAGCCTATGTTTGGCACATTGTTTCTTTATATATAAATGTCGCTTATTTTGTAAGTAGATTTATTAATATCTATGCATTACCGAATCGCTAACGCCGTCAGTTTGATATTTATCGATTACAGGGTATCTACGAGTTGCTGACTTTCAATTAGAAGACTCTATACTTGTTAGCTGTCTTGTGTGGCACACGGAAACGAAATTGAAATGCAATGGCAAATATTTTTTGGTGTCAAAGCCGGGGGGCGTGGCCTGCCACCTCGCGATGCGTGCAAAAAGCGGCGCAGCTCTTTAGCACGATTCGGCGACGTCGACAATTTTTGTCTGCTGCTGCTGTCGCCGCCGCCGCCGCCGACGACGAGCAACTATTCTATATGGGCCAGCGTTGGAGCGTTTGGAACGTCAGTTGCCGTTCGACGCTCAAGCGAAAGTGCTCTGGAAAAAGTGAAAGTGAAAGTGGAGAGTGTGAAGTGCGGTCTATACACAAATAGGATATAGAATATAGGATATACGTATTAAGGATGCGTTTGTTGTGCTTAACGCTGCTACTGCTAGGCGGCGCTCTGTGCAGCGCCCAGGATGCTCCGCCGAGTGCCACCATTGTCAGCGGCCCCGAGGCAGCTGCTGCCGTCGACAGCTTGACGCAGACAGACGCTAAGGATGATGCGACAAATGCCACCACTGCGCAGACCCAGCTGAAGATACCCAGCCAGGAGCAGGTTAGTAAACGGAAATGACAAGCCTAGAGATGGGCGATACTCGACTTATCGATAACCCATGAGCAGGACATTCTGATTGTTTGACATGGGTCATTCAAATTGAGATCTGTGATAATACACAAATCTATATATATATATATATATATATATATATATATTTATATATATTATATATTTATAGATATATATTGCTGATCGACTTTTCGGCTTAGCCTAATCTAGTCTCTAGTCTTTCACGATGAAACTTCTTTCTCTGTATTTATAATCTTTTGTGGATAAGTATTTCTCTTCATAGATCAGATAGTTGCTATAGGAACAATCCGTTGAGCACTTAGTTATAGTAAACATACGATTATTTAGATATAATTCTCTAATCCTTTCTCTTTCTTTCTTTGCTTCATGATCTTTTCGTCCTTGCGTCTCACTCTTATCCCTCTGCTCCCACCATTCCCTTTGCCCAATCCTAGATACTTTCGCAGATGCCGCCCGTTACGCTGCCTCGCAGTGGAATCCCCACTGTCGATGCTTTTTATTTCATGTTCCCGGCTTTAAGCAGCCTCTTGCGTTGGGGCAGCCTATTTCCCGCTCAGACTCTGCTCGGCGCCGTGCCGGACAATCTGCAGGCAGCTCCTTCCAAGGTGGTGCTTGTCCTAGCCGACGATGCGAATGGTCACAAGTCACGTGTAACGCGTCAGGATGCGGCGCCAGCCGCGCCGCCTGCCCCAGCTCCGCCAGGTGCATTGAATGGAGCTGCTATGTTACAACAGATGCAGCAGATGCTTGGTCAGATGCCGCCGCCGCCGAATCTAGCCCAAATGATGCCCCGACCGCCCGCCGGCTGGTTGCCGGATGGCTTCAACCTGGGACAAATGCCTCCACTGCCAGATAACTTCAATCTCGGTCAGATGCCGCCAATGCCGGATGCCTTCAATCTAGGTCAGATGGCACCCGTCATGCAGAGCTTTGGATTGCCTTCACTCGATGGCCTGCTCGGCCAGGCGCCCGTTGCGCCCGCAACCACAGCAGCCCCGCCCCCAGCCAAGGCCGCGGATGAGCCAGCGGCGCCGGCGCCTGCAACTCCTACGCTCGGCCAGGCTCCACCCCCAGGATTTGGAGCGCTATTCGATGGCAGCAACAATCTGTTGGGCAGCGCATTGAGCGGCATCCCCGGAGCTCCGACGCCGGATGCCTTCATGGCTGGCCTACGTCAGTTCTTGCCGGGCAGCGATCGTAGCCCTCAGGCCTCGGACATATCGGAGGTGCGCGTCAAGCCGGAAAACCAAGACAGCATTGGCTATCGGGCGCCACAGCAGACTCAGGCGCAGCTGGCTCAGCTGAAGATCAAGTCAGCGCTGCAGATGGAGCAGGAGAAGCAGCGAGTGCCGCTGCTCTGGTTCCGTATGCCCAGCAAGCAGGAGAACGAAGAGGAGCAAGAGAATCGCAAGAGCACCGATCGTGCTCAGATCGAGTCCAAGCTGGAGGCTTTCGAGCGCCAGGTGATTGAGGAACTGCAGCAGCTGCAGCAGATCGAGCGTTTGGCACGCGAAATGCGCGCCAACGCCCAAGGTGAGACGCCAAGGAATGGACCCGCCTACAAGCTGCGCTACCCCCTGAGCCGCACGCCAGTGCACAAGATCACCCGGGCCGACATTGAGCGCGCTCTGCGCGACGACTATGTGCGCCGCCTGCTGCACAGGGAGATGCAGCGCAGAACCTATGCAAAGCGCCAGGTTGGGGCTGCGCCGCAGAGCTTATCCAAGGAGGACATAGTCAAGGTAATGGCCTATGCCTATCGCATGGCCAATGAGAATGCCGAGCGCAGGGCCAAGGAGCAACAGCTGTCGCAGCAGATGCAGGCACAGAATCCCATGACGATGCGACAGTGGATGGAAGGTGGGGCCAAGGCTAAAGAGCAGCAGCGTCAATGGATGCAGGAGCAGACCATGACACAGCAAGAAAATCCCAAAATGATGCGACAGTGGGCGGAAAACCAGGCTAAGAGTGCCGAGATGATGCGACAGTGGACGGAGGATCAAATGAAGGCAAATCAGGAGAATCAACAGCAGCAGCTGGAGCAGCAGCAGCAGCAGCAGCAGCAGCGTCAATGGACCGAGGAGCAAGCAAAGGAACAACAGGCTAAGGAGCAGCAGCGCGAATGGAGCGAAGATCAGGCTAAGGCTCAACAGCAGAATCCCACAATGTTGCGTCAATGGACTGAGGATCAGGCTAAAGCAGAGAACACACCACAACAGATGCCCATGATGATGCAGCAGCCAGCAATGACCCCGACGATGCGCGAATTCATGGAGGCACAGCGAGACGCCTCGCAGTTTCAAATGCCCATGCCGATGCGGCAGCCGGGACCCATGATGATGCGGCAGTGGACAGAGGGTCAGTTCAAGGAGCAGCAACAGCAGCGCCAATGGATGGAACAGCAGGCAAAAGCGCAGCAGGAAATGCAGCAGCGTCAGTGGACCGAGGATCAGGCCAAAGCACAAAGGGATCAGACACCTATGATGGCGCAGCAACAGAATCCCATGCTGATGCGTCAATGGACCGAGGATCAGGCCAAGGCACAGCAGGAGCAGCAGCGTCAGTGGAGCGAACATCAAGCAAAGGCACAGCAAGACATGCAGCAGCGTCAGTGGACCGAGGATCAGGCCAAGGCGCAGCAGGAGCAACAGCGTCAGTGGAGCGAACATCAAGCAAAGGCACAGCAAGACATGCAGCAGCGTCAATGGACCGAGGATCAGGCCAAGGCACAGCAGGAGCAAACCCTAGAAGCTCAAAAAATGAAGCAGGCAGCCGAGCGTCAGTGGGCAGCTGAGAAGATGCTGGCAATGCAACAGCAGCAGCAGCAGCAGCAGATGGAGCAACAGCAGCCACAGATGGAGCAGCAACAACCGCAATTGGATGCCGAGGGAATGCTGGGCGAGGCGAAGCCGCAAATGCCCGAAAATGCTGGCCAGGCCCGACACAAAGGTAATCTCTTTGGAGTATTCCGAAATACCAATCCTAATCTCTCGCCACGAACAGTGGACGTGCTTGGCTTGGGCAAGGATCACCGCAAGAAATCCAAGTCCAACTCGGCTCCCACCGTCATCAACTACTACCACAATGCGCCGCCAGCTAGCTACGCACCGGCCTATGGCCCAAGCTACGCACATGCGCATAGACCCAGCTACGGCACCAGCTACGGCGGTGGCGGTTACGGCTCCAATGCATATGGTGGGTATCGGGCGGCAGTTGGTAACGACGAGATCGATCACATGTTGCGCCAGCATAACACCATGATGGTAAGTTTGGCTGAAGACAAGGCAATTGCTAGAAGGAACCAGCTCAGGACGAACAGCCATGCCACTCAGTGCTTGCAGCGCTCAGCTCAAGCTAAGCCAATGATGGGAACGACAGGCAGATAAACCCAACAGATCAAAGCACCAAATGCAGCTTAGCTTTGGCAGCTTTAACCTCAGACTTGGGAGGGTTCTACACAGGGAAATTCGCATAGGAAACTTTGAGCCAGCCAAGTTAAGCTGGAGCAAATGCTAAAAGACGTGACAGAACTTTCATAGTGGACGCAAATTTAGCTCAGGCCACTTGAAGCCCCTCAAATTTATGTGAGCACAGCTAAGCTATAGCTGAGTCCGGGACGCACACTGACTTAGCTGCTTTCTCCTATTGCCCTTGTCCTAGCTATATTCACAGAGCTTAATTTGCTTTAGGCTAAGCCACGCACACTCACACACATGCGCACAGCACACTCACACACACACACGCACACACACACACCGACACTCAAGTAGTTGGCTTCATATCATTCACATTTCTCCATCTTCTTCCATGCCCGCTGTTCCTCATTGTCATTAACAGGCGACGCATTTCAGGCAATAAAACCCGACGAGCACAAGGAGCGGCAGCAGGATGAGCAGTTGACCACCAACACGAACAACAGCAGCAACCACACTAGTTTGGCCACGCCCCCATCCCTGCCGAGCGGCGATCATCGCATAGAGAAAAGGTTAGCAATACTCTCAAACCATTCCTCGCCAGCTATGCAAGCCGGCAGCTGTGGCTGCGGCAGCGCGCACTGCGCCTGCGGCAGCAGCTGCCGTTGCGCCAGCCGAGCCAAAGCTGGCGGCTGTCGCTGTGCCAGAGCGCAGCGAACGAGGCACAGGCGCAACGCCGAATACGGCACATTAGAGACCATCGATGAGGGTTCGCTGAATGCGCTGCGCAAGGAGTACAAGCTGGGCCTGAAGGAGATCACCTTGAGCCCGGATGAGGATCCGGCGGAGGCCTTGATGCGCTACAATGCGGCCTCAGTGCGCGAGGCTCTGGAACGCGCCAGCCAGGAGCCATTGGAGATAAGCGGCGATCAGCTGGCAGCTGGCGAGACGGTTGCCAACCAGCCGGAGGAATATGGCACGGAGACAACGACAGCTGCCCCACCCACTGAGCGCACGGTCACCGAGCGCATGCAGCTGGACGCGGCGAGCAGCGAGCGTTCGCAAATGCGCGCTGAGCTGGCGGCGGCACGAGTGGAATTCAAGAAGCTCTACAGCCTGGTTGAAAGCCTCAAGGAGCAGTTGACGCAAGCGGAGCAAAGGCTAAGAGATTGCCGGCAAGTGGAGCCAGCCACCACGAGTAGCAGCAGCAGCACTAGCACAACCAGCACCACTAGCACCACCACCAGCACCACCACAGAGAAGCCGCCAAACGCCGAGCATTGGGCACGCCTGTTGGCCAGCAAAGGCTACGATACCAACTACTTGTCCAAGACGCATGAGCAGCAGTATGCGCAGGGCGGGCAACTCGATCTATCCAAGCCTGACAGCAGTGGCGCCGGCGATTACAGCTACCAAGAGCTGCAGCCTTACGATACGGATAACAAATCAAAGCGTGCCACTTACTCCACCAGCAGCACCACTGAGCGCTCCCTCGGAGCGCTAAATCAGGCGCAGCTGCTGAATGCGGCGCTGCATGGCCATGGCAATGCCATCAAGGAAACCGAAGCGGAGGCTGCCGCCGATGATGGCGCTGATACGACTACGCCCACTCCTTATGCGCTGCGCGGTAAATTTGTGCGCCGGCGCAGCACACGGCTGGGATTGCGTACGACGCGTCAAGCGAAGGTAACGAAGGCCGGCGGCAAGGCGACCAAGGAGCTATCGCTGTTGCGTGAGCGCAGTACGAAGCTCGATCAGCTGATCGATGTGCTAAACGAACTCCTTCGTTTGCAGCTCCAGCGTGAAAATGCGTTCGCCCAGATGGCCGGCAACAGCAACAGAGTCCCGAATCGCTCCAAGCCGACCAGCGCCACTCCGCGTCCCAGCAAATCTTCAAAGCGCTTGCGCCGCAGACGCAAGCAGCGACCAGGCAGCAACAGTTACATCTCATCATCATCAACTAATTAAATTTAATACAAATTTCTATCATTAAACTTAACTTTAATATAAACATTTACATTATCATTCACTAATTTAACTTAATTTCATTTCGTTCATTTTCATTTGCATCAAACAGTCCATCAACAGCATCCACATCAACATCCACATCAGCATCCACATCAGCATCAGCATCCACATCCTCACCGAATGTTAACGAAACTGTTGGCTCCACGATTGGCTTCAAGGAGAGCCTGCTACGTCCGTATATGGGCCTGCTGCCCGTGGCCCAGCCGAACGATCCCTGGAATCAGAAGCCGTACGATCCACACTATCCGCTTTATAGCGGCGGCGGCAGCTATGAGGCATATCTACGACCACGACGGGATACGCACATCATGGCGCGCACTCAGCAACTGCTCACGCCCGGCATGCTGGAGCGTCTGCTGCGCATCAAGGCAGAGTTTCAGCGTCGTTTTCCACATCTCTACCAGGGCATGCTCAATCATCATACGAATCAGACGCGTGTGGTCGTTAAGCCGCCGCTTTTGGTGCGTCAGTCTAGCAGCAGGACGCGGGAGAAGGATGCACCTGTCTATGAGCTAGGCGCCGCCGAACGTGGCATCTTTGACGAGACGGAGGAGGAACCGGAGCCCAACGACCAGGAGCAGGCCAATGCGATGCGAACGACCACCGAGAAAAATAAGCCCAATCGACACGTCGCCAAGAAGGACGACCTCGATGGCGATGTGGACTATTTCCATTTCGAGGATGACGATGACGATGACGATAACGATAATGATAACGATGATGATAACGATACTGATATTATTGATGATTAGCTGAAGGTTATTTGAATTATGTACACCCAATTAAAAGAAGCACTTTAAAAAAATCTAGAAAATGATAAATGATGAGTTTTAAATTGAAGCGAAAGGCTTTGGGAGAGCATCAATCATCGAACATATCGATAGTAGCTAAGAGACTATGAGAAAGAGAGAGAGAGAGAGGATTTCTCAACAGTTGTAGCTATTACAAAGTAGTTAGCTTTGCTGTTTGCTCTTCAATTAATGCCTTGACCGACTCAGGGGAAATGTGTTCAATGATTTAATAAGCATGTGGCAGCGTAGCAAGCCAAATGCCTTGAGGCGTATTTTCATCTGATTGGCTCAATTACTCAATTACTGAATTGAAATCGATTTGAAGCTTTACTGAGCTTTCCTTAAATTTGTTGCTATGCTCGTATTTTGTGCTTCATTTATCGAGAGTCTCTCATCAATTGCCAACTGTTCATCTCTATCAAATGTCCCTTATTATGCTTTGGTATTTAATTTTGTAGCTCTGTTCTCATCTGTGTTAGACTGTTAAATTTCCCTTATAGAGCTGGGGTATTTTGTTCGTATCAATATTCTTATTGCCGACTGTTCATCTCTATCAAATGTCCCTTATTATGCTTTGGTATTTTATTTTGTAGCTCTGTTCTCATCTGTGTTAGACTGTTAAATTTCCCTTATAGAGCTGGGGTATTTTGTTCGTATCAATATTCTTATTGCCGACTGTTCATCTCTATCAAATGTCCCTTATTATGCTCTCTCTAATTTTCGTTCTTTGTAATTTTGTTTATGTTCATTTGCAAGTATAAATAATAATCGCTTATCTTCGTTGGGGACTTTATCGTCGTTTCGATATTCGTTAATCGATTCCAGTCAAACGGAAGCCTTTATTTAACGGTCTGCCATATTGAGTAATTGTGATAATCATATAAAAGAAAATCGCCAGGGGATATAATTTTGAATTATCATACGCGCGTATGCTCATTAACTTTCCATTAAATAGATTTCCCTGGAGTCGGCGAATCAAGTACAAGAACAAGGGCACTGCAAGCCCAGTGGCTGTCAGTTGCGACTCACAAGTCGAGAAATGTGGCTAACTGTGCGTCTTCTGCCCAATTTGCTGTTGTTGCTGTTGCTGCTGCCGCAATGTCACGCGACGCTGACGATGAGGGAAACCTCACGTCTGGACTCACTGTCTCTTGCATTGGCCCAGGTGCTGCAACAGTCGGAGATGTCACATAGCCAGACCCTTTACGTTCATCTGGAGTACAGCTCGCTGACGGCTCGGTCGCGGCTACAGGAGCTGCTTGGGGCGGTGCTAATGGCTTTGCCAGCCGCAGCGCTGCAACCGCGCCGCCTGTTCCAGCAGCAAGCCTTGACCTACAGACCATATAAGCACGCTGTACTGTTGCTGGTTGAGGATCTACGTGCACTGCAGCGACTCTACAAGCATCTGGGCGCTACGAGCGATTTGTCCTATACGCTCATCTATATGCTGAGTCCGCAGCCGGAGCCGGCCATGCAGCTGATGTGGAGTCGGAGCGTGCTGAAAGCTGGCTTGCTGCTGCCCGACGGCCAGTGGCTGCTGCTGCTCAGCTATTTTCCATACAGTGCGACGCACGGCTGTCAGCATATCCGTGCCAGTGTTGTAAATCGATTTGACTGCACCCTTGGCACCTGGGAGAACGACGACTATTTCCCAGAAAAGCTGGACAACTTCTACGGCTGCACCTTGACCTGTGCCACGTGGCCGGATATGCCGTATTTGGTGCTACGCGCTGATGGCACCTTTCTGGGCATCGAGGGCGAACTGCTGCAGTTCATGGCCAATAATTTGAATTTTAGCATGGGCCTCTACTGGCTGAACGAGTCAGAGGTGCGCGATACATTCGATGAGTCCGGTTATGTGTTCGAGCAGGTGCGTATGCGTAATATTTATGTTTTCATTTTGTCATTTTGAATTTGGTATTTATTACTGAACTTATATTTTTAGTATATTTTTTTTTATCTTGAGAATTTGAACTTTTTGGTATTTTGCATTGAATAGTATTTTTGTGGTATTTTATTTGGTTTTTATAATTGCTTCAAATTTGTTGGTATTTTACTTAGCAGTATTTATTGATATTGCATTAAGGTATTTTATTTGGTATTTTTAAGTATTGAATATCAATTAAATATGCTTAGTTGGTATTAATTTAGTATGAGTTGGAGTAGATTACTGTATTTTTGGTTATTGCAATTGATTTGCGGGTGGCATTATGAATTTACAGATTTTGAATCAGTTTCAGTAATATTAATTATCTTACAGATCTTTAGTAAAGCGGAATATGCATTGGGCGGCTTCCACTATAAGCCCCATGAGCAGGATGAGGTGCCCTATTCGCAGTCGACATACTACTTCATGAGTCACATTATGCTGGTCACCAATCTGCCGAGCGCATACTCGGCTTACGAGAAACTGGCCTTCCCCTTTCATCCCAGTCTGTGGCGGGCCATTGGCCTGGTGGTAGGGCTGGGCTACCTTGCAGTTTGGCTGTTAAAGCGATCTGGGAATACGTTGCCGCAGGTAAATATTAGTAGTTAACAGTATCTAAATTATATCATTAGCATTATTATATATTAATATTACAACTACAAATATAGATATTGAGGTTAGGTTACAGTTTGAGTGAGGTTAGGTTTGCAAAGCTGACGCATAGATTGTCTAACAAACATGTTTCCTTTTTAACTCCATTTCAGCATCCGTATTATCACTTGCTGGTGTTGACCATGGGCGGAAATCTGTTAACCAGGGAACTGCCGAGGTCCAACTCGCTGCGTTTGCTGCTGGTCACGTGGCTGCTGTGCACCTGGGTAATACGCAGCGCTTATCAGTCGGGCATGTATCAAATGTTACGCCAGGACAGGCAACGCAATCCACCGCAGACCATAGCCGAGGTGGTGGCACAGAGATATACGATTCAGCTGGCTGCCGGCAATGCGCAACGCTGGCTGGAAAGCTTGCCGGAGCTGCAGGACCAGGAGCAGCGTGAGCTGGAGGCCAGTGAGTTGCAGTCCTTTGCCGCCTTGGCCGCGCGCAGCGGCAGCGATGAACGTGTGGCGATCATAACGCCATACGAATACTTCGGCTACTTTCGCAAGGTGCACGCGATGAGTCGCCGGCTGCACTTGGTCAGGGAGCGCATCTTCACGCAGCAGCTGGCGTTCAATGTGCGCCAGCATTCGCATCTGGTTGGCGTGCTGAACAAGCAGATTATGCAGGCGCATTCGCATGGCTTCCTCGAGCACTGGACGCGGCAATATGTGAGCGCTGTGGATGAGTCAGAGCAGAGCATCGCACGGATCGCTGCCATACCCTATGAGACGCTGAATGGGCATCAGCCGGAGGGCGAAATCGAGCAGCGAGAGGATGAGACAATGCAGACCAAGCTATTGGTATTATCCTTCAAGGAGCTAGCCGCCCTGTTCTGGCTAACTCTGTGGGCCCTGCTCAGCTCTGTTCTCGTCTTTGGCCTCGAACTGTTGCTGCATAAATAATGCTCGAAATTTATTTTGTGCTAAGACGTTTTAATTAAATTACTTCATAATCCAGCAGCATGTATTCAACAGACGCACGCCGAACTGCACGACTGTAAGATACCATGTCTGCCATGGACACTATCTATCCCATCTTTCCGGTCTATGCTAAAGGCAATCAAGAAAAATGATATTCATAGTCTGCGTATACCCTATAAGTAGCTACATACCAAATTGCATATGCCTAGCTCTTGTAATCTTCGAGCTATGTCTGAAAAGGCAATTTGTTAAATCGATATTTATCGATATTCTGAAGTTCTAGAAAGACAACATCATATCAGCTATATGTAAGCATTTGGCAGTCGTAAATACTTTGCTCTGTCGCTCTACAAATACCGTTATCGTTTGCCCAATTGGTACAGGGTATAAAAACAAAGCTCTTTCAGCATCGCCCGCTGATAGTTCGCAGCGCTTGCTGCTCGTATCGTAAAAACGCAAAACGTTTTATCTAAAAGCGATAAATTTGCAAAAGAACGAAAAAAATAAGGAAAACTTACAAACGCGCCACCAAAATCTCAATCCACAAAAAGCGCTTGCACTCACACACAGACACACATAACCCACCCACATGGACATCAATTTTCTCGCCCTCTATCTGTGTGTGTGTAAATGGGTGGGTGTGCGTGTGTGTGCCGAAAAACGTTGCAATGTCGCGTGCTTCGCTCACATTCCAACACCCTTTCCTAGCCTCAACTGAACTGATTCTGAAATGTATTGAGTGAAAACGATTGACTGATTGATAGATTGATGTTTAATGTACAGATCAAAAACTGCAAGAGCTAACCCATAGTTATAGTTAAAATTGCTGCTAAAGCTATACTATGCAATATATGATCAAATTTGAAGTTCATTGATTGATTGATTGATTGATGAGTTGGCTGACTGTTTGATTGATTGATTGTTGTACCTTGTCTAGACACGTACATTTGATATTGTCTTCGTAGCATATGCAAGAACTGAACAGAAGTTGATTGACTGACAGATTGATTGATTGACTAATTGAAAGGCTCTGATTTAATAGCTAGTTAGCTAAATTTTCTATCGCTTTTGTAGCATAGCTCAAGTCAAAAATTCCAGTAATAAGAGCTAATAAAAAAGGGCTAAGTGATTGATTGATTGAAAGGTTACCCAAGAGTTCAGCTGTATGCTTCATTATCTGTTGTCTTTGGTTCACATCATATCATTTGACTGATTGACTGATATATTGAGTTAATCAACGCAGTCTGGCTGAGCTGGCTAAAAAAACTGAGTTGACGATTGACTAGATAATTGCATGATTGATGCTTAGTGAAGAGCTCTAACTTTTAAAGGTAGGCAACTAAGTTGAGATTGATTTACTGACAAGCTGAATGATTAATTACTTAGCTACACATCAGATATCTTATGCAAGGTGAGACAACATAGATTGATTGACTGATTGATGGACGTTTAGCATGTATAACTATGCATTCTGTAGTATTCTGTTGTTTATATTCCACTTTCAGCTACACTGCTTGCCACATATTGCATTGCCTTGGAATAGGACTCGTGCCCAGCTCAACTCTATTTCGTTTCCCGAAAAAAACACAACCCAAATTGTCCCTCCCAAGGCGCCAGATTCGAGCTTTGAGTGGAGCTGCTTCTGCTTTGCTTATCGCCTCGCACATTTGCGCTTTTCCCGAACATTTTTTGCGCCACAAAATGTGCTGTAATGGGGCATGGGGGTTACAATGTTACCGCCAACTGTACCACCCATCAGCTCACCCCCCTCCAGGCATAGAGCATAGCCACTCCCAATGCCAAGTAGTCAACGACATCGACGTCGTCATCCTAGCTGAAAATTCAAGTAAATGTATTGAACTTAAGCTCATTGCCTTTGCCTGCATTGTCGTCGTGTCCCCTATCTCCTTCTCTCTCTTCTAGCATCCTTTCCTGGCTGCGAAGCTTGTCACTAACCCAACGTCTCTTTAATATTGAGCAAAACTTTGTGCAATGCCTTTTATGAAATGTTTTTCTTTTTCTGCTTCTATTTTTCTTGGACTGCATCATGTACAATGAGATAACAGGCTGTGAGCGAGTGTAATGAGTAACGAGTAAGTAAGAGAGAGAGAGAGAGAGAAGAGCTAGATATATCACGACGAGTATAGAGATAAAAGGAACCAAATGTGACGAATGCTGGTTTTGCCAGCAGCGAGTAGAGTAAATTATATCAACGAGTAAAAAATGAAAAGTTAAGCGAGTGAAGAGCTTCGAAACTATAGCGAGTAGGGGTGAAAGTAAATGTTCTTATCAGCTCTGATACGTTATGCAACGAGTAAATGACTAACGAGTAGAGAGCACAGCTTTGCAAAAGCAGCGAGCGAGTTATAAGTGGCGAGTGCCTAGCGATTAAGGATAGGCAATAAGCTAGAACGAGTGAGCAGTTTCTGACGAGTAAATAATCGTCGAATGAAGAGCCAGCTAAGCAACGAGTGGATACACGAAGACTTAAGCGAGTTAATCTCAAGCACCGGAAAGGGACGAGTCAATAGAGTAGGCTATCAAGCACTCATTGAAACCATGTACAACTGCAGCCACTCTATACGAGTGAATGATGCCTGGATGTGGGGCACGCCCAGCGCTGGTTGATGTGGCTCGGCTTTTATAGCCAGCCAGAGGCAGGGCTGAGCTGCGACTCGTCTGGACTGCTTACTCGCGGCGATTGGTAATACTTTGGCTGCTTTTTGTATTTTTTGCAAATGAATTTTTATGGCGCGACTTTAACGCTTAGACGATGTGGAGAGAGCGAGAGAGATGAGGCAAACAAAACAAATATATTCATGACAAGATTATGTGGCAAGCCGACAGCGAGCGCACTTAAAAATTAGAGTTAGATGGAGAGAACGAGATATATGCAAAGGGTGTGTGTGAGAGACAGAGAGAGAGAGAGAGAGAGAGAGAGAGAGACAGACAGAGAGAAGAGAGAGAGACTCTATGTTAACCATTTTATCAGCTGCTGAGACTGCTGCTTAGGCCACACAAAACGGGCAATTTCCGGCCGCGGAATTGCAGCTAATTAGCTAATCAACACAATTATGAGGCAGACATGAACCAGGGCCAGCAACAGGGCCAGCGTATCAGGAAGAGGAACAGCTACAGCTACAGCTACAGCAGCAACGACAACGGCAATGGCAGTGGCAACGGCAACAGCAATGTGAACAGCTAAAAGCCAAATGCAGCGGAAGTTAACCAGACACAGAGACCGCAGACTTCAGCCAAACAAGCTTCATACTTCACATCCGCCTGGTTACAAATGTTACCCAACGGGCAGAAGCCGCTGCTGCTGCTGCAGCTTAAGCAACGTGGCGTATGAGCTATTTAGCAACAGCTGCCGATAAGTCAAACAACTGCCCGTTGAGAAAACTTGAACTTGCCATTTAGATGAAACTATAAGGCGTTATAATATATGATTGGGTAAATCATCTACTCTATAAGCTGATGACAATACAAATCCCATTTATCTACGGCCCATTCTTCCGCATGTTACAGATATCCTCATTTGCCAGTTGCCCATGTCTATAATATATGATTTCAGTTTAAAAGGAAACCAAGTTGTCTACTTTCATTCAATGCATTTATTCAATATATATATGCATACATGTATATATCATAAATGCATATATATATATATATATATACATATACACTTGGCTATACTAAATTTGGATCAGTTTTTGTATTGCCAGACACGATAATCCAGGGGGCAGACTTCGCGCTTGGTCAGCCAGCGTGAAATGCAATGGAAGTGATAAACGTGCTGGCAAATCCCAATGGCCTTGGGGCATTTATCGGTTCTATTCGATTGGCATTCAATGCATGGATCCGTGATCAGATTGCGACAAATGGCGCAAGTATCAACCTGAATATCTATCAAGAACAAGAAAGTCAAATAGTATGTCAAATGGCTGAAAATAGCTTACCCCAAGCCCACAGAGCATTGGCATTCCACTGTATCGAAAAAAGGTTTTGGGTTAGTTTTTGGTTACCTTTAGATCTACCTTAATAATTTTGAATTTTATGTTCTCTTACATTCATTATTTCGAAACGTTTTTTCTCCTTCTGATTTGCATCTTTCTTAATATTCTCAATCTCTTTCATTTTGAATTCTTGTGACTTGCTTGTGATTATGTAATACGATTGTTGGCAATGGAAGTCTGTACAGTAGGCACATCAGTTGCTATATAGAAAAATGTCAGCAATTATTTCAGTGCTGTAGTGTCAAAAAGACAATTAAAACAAGTGCAGAAAACGAGCAGGCAACTGTCAAATTTTCAGTGCTACAAAATGGTAAAATACACAAAACTCGAAGTGGAACTGGCAATGACATTATCCGTTTGTTAAATTACTCAAAAATAAATGATTAATAAATGACATCAGGTGGCTTTCTCTCGACCCAGGACGAAAACACTACAGCTTGTTGCGGCAAGAATTGCAGCCAATAGTTTCCCGTTTAAGCTCCCTTTTACAACACTTATCTGAAAGAGTTCAAATAGCTGGCGACCCAATTGGCTGAAGCCCTGCTAGCTCATTTGGTAATAGTTAGTTCTTTTATCGGATTCACATGTATCGAACTACTCATAAAGGTTAAGTGCAGCTGGTTCATTGAGCCAGTTGTCGTGATCTCCTGAGCTGGGTATTCTTCAAATTAATTAGTTCATTACAAAAGCAACGGGAAAAAAAGCAAAATGGCAGCTGGCTAGCTTAAGAATTCAACATCATCATCGTCATCATTATTGCCATGCTTAATATCCTGTGTCAACTATTGTCTGTTCCATTTGCATTTTTGCAATTATTTCAATTAAACCTACAAAAGAAACGTCTGGCCGCGGCCCCAAGGCAAAAGCAGTTGCACAAAAAGTGGATGAAAGGAGGCTGAGGGGAAGGGAAGAGAGCGGCTGTCCGGTTGCGTTTGGCGAATATAATTTCCTTGCGCCGGATGTGACAATGAATACGCATTAATAAGTACACACATACAAAAATTATAAATATACACCCACACACACAGACGGACACCTGCGCGTGTGTAGTGTGTGTGTGTGCCTTCCGGTGTGTAAATTGATACGCCCGTTCATTTATTCAACCGTTCAGAAACTCGCTTGACCCCTCTCGCCCCCTTCGCGCTATCCCTTCGTTGTGGGCAGCCCAGACGTAACCGCACAGCGTGCGCTTCAATGAATGGCTGGCTAATTTTGTAGAGAGGCGCGCGCGTACGGCACGCGCTTTTAACAATATTAATATGCACAATAATATACTAGCAGACATACATACATATATATATAAATGCAGTGGCGGCACAGCGAGACACATGAAGGATAAGCTGAAGCCAAGGGGGCTACCAGCAAGACAAAAGGCGCAAAATGAAAGACGAAGCAAAGCAAATAAATTTCATTGTAGGCGGCTCGCGCGTGACATGGCAACATAGTCGCCGGCGTTGCCAGATGACAGCAGGCAGTCGTCGGTGGCGGCGCCTCAAATTGGATTGGATGACAGACAGCACAGCACTGCGGCTTCTCAATTCGCCTGTGCGTCTGTCTTATTGTTGTGCTTGAACATAACAAAGCTGTCAGAAATTAAAAAGCTAGATTTACAAAAAAAAGCAAGAAGTCGCCATGCATTGGTGAAGTGGCATCAATATTTATTAAAGCGATAGGTGTAGCGATGATACAAATCTATATTCAAATAAAACTATTTCAATTTTCCTGAAATCTAACTTTCCCTTCAGATATGTCTCCGTAAAAGCCAGTTACGGCTATTAAAAAGCCAAAATGTCAGCACTGTTGCGCACTCATCAAGCAGCGGCCGCATGTGCGTAATATGATTATTTACATGCTGCCAGTGTTGCCATATATATTTTTCTGTAATTTATTTTTTCTACCCTTTGCACGCCGTCGTGCGCGTGCTGTAAAGATGAAATTATATGATTTGAATAATAATTGAATTAGAAAATCATAGTCAAAGCCCTACAACATGCGCCACTCAGTTACTGCCGCCTGCGGCGCAAACAAACAGACACCATCATCAATGTGACAACATACCGGCACCCTCAAACCCACAAACCACCAACGAATGATTGTCACATACGCGCATTTATATGTGTATACATTCCTGCAGTTTCTGCTCTTCCTACTGCGATTGCTGTTGTTTTATGCAGCTCAAGTTCTTTTTGCGTGCTAACATGCTATGCACATAAATTTTTTTAAATTTCCACTCCACACCCAACTGGCTAACTTTTAGCACTTTTTAATGAATAAGATGGAAGCTTTGTCAGTTTTTCAAGCGATCATCTGATCGCCGAACCAAAAAAGTGTGCTTTAAAAAGGGTGCAGCGTTTAATTTTTATTTTTTTTAGTGCTACGCAACTAATTTGTGAGATTTAAATCGAACAATTCATTTAAAATCCAACAAGGCAATCGCGCTTCCAAATTTGCATGCTAAAAAGCAGCGCGAAGTGTACGAAAGTATGTGCGAAGAGAAGCGCAAAGCAACTCGAAGCGAGTGCCAAGTGCCGCTTCCTTATAATTTGAGCTCTAATGCGCACGACATTTGTCGCCTTCAAATGGTTAACAAGTTTCTGCAAACGGCGACAGACAGACATCACTTACTATGTGTGTTCGCGCGCGTGTGTGTGTGTGTGTGTGCGTCTTGTAATCATGTGAATCCGTTTAAACTGTCGAAGTGTATTGTGCGTCATTATTCTCTTTCGTGCCATTAGACTTGAATAGTTTTTCCAATACCATAAAAAAGTGCAGAAAACGACGCATGCTTATCATTTGTAGCTTCAGCACTGCATGTGCAATGCATGTGCATGTGCATGTGTGGATGTGTGTGAGTGCATTTGCCTTGCACATTCTGTCTTTGCTAGGCGGCACTCAAAATGGCGTCTGATCAAAGCTCTGATTGGCATGTGCTTAACCAAAAAATACTTAAGAAAACACCACAGTATGAATACTGTAATTTTTCTGTCGATCAAATAGTGATTAGGAACTAAAAAATACCAAAGACGTATATGCCATTTATGTGTGCTCAAAATTGCGTCCGATGCAAAATGCTTGTCTAAATACTGAAAGTTACAACACATGTATTAATTTTTGCTCTTTTTGTTTTTTTTTTGTCCGAAACCCCTTTTGAACTTTAAAGCTGCCTTTGCCACATTTTCATTGGGTCTTAATTGCGGCCAATTTGGCAATTTAGTAATTTTTGTTATTTTATTGCTCAACGGCAACAATGCGCTTAAATAAATCATTTTAAAAATTGTATAAAGCCCCACATGACGTGGGCTATGCAAATTGCATTTTAAATACACAAACACACAATGTACATGTGCACGAATGTGTGTGTGCGCGCATGTGGCTCATTACAAAGATCAATGGCACACAGACACAAGCATAAATTGTGCAAGAAAACAAAGCTCTATTATCAGCTACCCTGTAAAATAAATTAGTAGATGAAGACTTGTTAAATTTGTGAGCTGTAAAATATTTGCTTATTTAATATTTGACGTTTTAATTTTTTTTAGCTCAGTAGTCATTATAACCCTGTCTCTTATCAGCCCAGGGTATTTCAAATATGCAGTATTGTGTGCAAAGGCAATACAACAATTGGAATGTCAATTGTTGCTTCTGGGTAATAAGAGGCCTAAGAGGGGATAAAAACAATTAAAACGCATTAAAAATTTCAAATGAATATTTCTATGCACTGGGCAATTATTTATTTATAAATTTCTATAACGTTTTCATGTTCGCGTTTCAAAAACCTAATACCGGACCAGGAATATAAGAATTGTTTATTTCTTTTTATTTTTTTTTTATTATATTATATATAAGATACAGTGTGGTATAGGTATGTTTGACCCTTGAGATAATCAGCCTCACGAATCTGTGCCGAATTCGATGCCACTGAAGTGAAATGTTCCGTGTATACATCGATACTGATATTTCTGAATAACCAGTAAATCACGAACGATCATAGACTTCTCCCTATTATATGCAGGGAACAGTTCTATTTTTTAGTTTTTATTTTTAGACTTGAAATGAACTAAACAAACATCGTAATTGACATTAAATTTCGAATTTTGGACATGAAATTTTTTAAACGGGGAATTAGCCAAATTATGAAAAAAATGTATTATTTCCTTAAAGCGCCTCGAGCTCTATAGAATTATTTGAAGTGAAGATCGATACATATCAGAAACACTTTGTTACACAACGGAGTACTGTAATAGGTATTAGTATTAGTAATGTGGATATAATGGCATTATATTACACAACATTTTGGTCCAATCGATTTTTCAGTATGCCGCAAATTTTAAAGTGATTTTATGATATCTGTTGAGAAAAGCAACATGAGTCCCCAGAATAGGCATACGCAGTGCTTACCTTCTTCGAGGTTACTTCCCGGAAATAAGTTTGAGAGCTTTTCTCATTGAGAAAATTAACACTAAAGAAAATTATATGTGCGTGTGCCCTGTAATATTCACGTACAAAACTCACCTTCTGGTAACAAAAAAGGTTTAACCTGGACGTTTGTTAAGTTACTTAAAATAGATTAAGCCATATATAAAGAGCATCTATGACGCCTGTATATTCTATATATATAAATATATATACATTCTATATAGAGTATGTGCTCTCCAGAAGGAACTCACCATTGTGTTTACACACCCATTCACATCTTGAATACATCAACTGTCGTTTAACTTAAAGTTTAAAACACATTTCGAAACTATTTACACGCAATTTTAGGTTTGTTTCGATTGCCTATAAAAAAAAAAACTTCAAATAAAAAAAAGTATAAAATAAAATGTTCTTGAAATCTTCTAACCGAAATTTTGAAAAGTTGCTGACTCAAGTAGAGCCCGAACTGGAATGATACTATTTGCTAACGAGCTGGGCGGACCTGAGCTGTTCAGATTTTGTTCGATTTCAAGGCCTACTGAAGGCAGTGCTCGACTAGGAGATACCGGACTCTACGAGTGCTCGCCAGTTGCCAGATCTAAAGACTGATTAAGCTTATATGTATATATATATTCTCTATAAGCTTGGTCACAGTTCCTTCTGCCTGATTCAAGCATTTTACCAAAGCTAATATACTTCAAATTGCCATTTTTATTGGTCTCAGCGCATAAAAACCTTAAATCATATTGAAATTGAGTGAAAATTGTTGCCACAATTAATATTAATAGAGCGAGAAAGAGAGAGAGAGAGAGAGAGCGAGCGAGCGAGAGAGGCGTCTGTTAATTGTGACATATGAGCCGCCTGTACTTGGTCAGAGACAAACTGTTTATTCATCTGCGAGGCTATTCGGTATTTAATTTAATTGAATTGCAATAATAATTCATATTTTGATCAATATTAATATCAGAATATCGGACACAGCACAAAAGTGAGGCATAATAATTAAGTTGGGCACACAAACTCGACTCCAACAGCCACGAGACAGTTTCATGTTCATTCAATAGACAGCAAGTGCATCATTTGTTCGACATTTCCGACACGCACACACACACACACACACACGCACACACACGCACTCAGATAATGCTAAGCACATGATATGCCTATACAACAGTAACATTTAAGTCTGAAGCATTATGTTAAATACTTGGAGCTCAACTATATTGAACGAGGCAAGTTTGAGAAATTCACAACTGCAAAAAATTATTAATATTTATTTGGAATTTAATTCAAATTTTCACAAACCATAGTTTGCATCTATTTTTTACAATTGCAAGGGAAAATGCGAACTTAATATAAAATATAAATAACTTTTGAGCCAATGGCTTGAGCTATGCGCTGCACTTCAATCAGTCAATCAATCAATCAATTAGTCTGAACATAAAATCAGTTACCCATGGAAGACGAACAGAATTAAATGAAGGAAAGCGCCAGCTAAAGCTTTCGAATGAGCTAAGGACAAAGGAGCTGAAGGACATCTGATAATCTCATTAAAAAACCATTGTGGACGAACAGAAACAAAGATAAAAATCATTTAGCTAAGTGAGAATGAATAAGCCAAACGTTAAAGTAAAGTAATAAAAGAATCAAGCTAGAGTGAAAATTGTTCTTTATCAAGGAAGCATGCAGGACAATGGCATTCGTGCTTAACAGTTGAAACGCCCCTCGCTGCAAGCCTTTAGCTGGCCAGCGAACAGGTCTGAGGCCCTTCCGGCACCTGGCTCGCCTGCTCCTTCTCTCGCTCACACACGCGTTGTAGTTAAAGACAAAATTGTGCTGCATCGTTAGCCTAATTGCATTTTCCAGGCTGTAATAGCAACAAGACAAGTCAAGAAAGCCGAACGAAATGTTAGGCAACGGGTAAAAGCACATGGGCAGAATCGTTGCATGCGGCAAGCTGCATGCGTGCAAGCGTGCAAGCGTGCATGCGTACGTATGTGTGCGTCACAGAGCTGTCCGCAATGTCCTGGCTGGGACTGCTGGTTCCCCGAGCTCGGTCCGGCGGCTTTGCGTTGGCGTCTGGGCCACAGAGTTGCAGATTGCATTTTTTGGTTATTAAGTCTGTACGCTTCGCCTTCTCTCTATTCCATGCTCAGTGTATGCTGCAGCAAGTGGCATCTTCGACTTTATAGACTAACGAAGCTTGGCTGCCTTCTGTGGCTCATACTCAACACTCTCTTATGCAACTAAATCGATATATATCGATAGTACGATAGTCTTTTTGATTGATTCTTGCTTTAAGTGGATTCAAAACTCATCTCATTTGCTATGCAGGTAGATTTGTAAGCAGTTAAAGGGTATTGCTTAGTTGTTCACATTTTTTCGCTTTCGAACAATTTGACTTGTTTGGTTAGCCAGTGTGGCCAGGCGCTGTCATTGTCATTGTCATCATGTGCATGTGCATGGCACACGTAACACACACATACACACACACACACACACACACACACACACACACAACCACATGTAATAACTAGTCGTTTATTTCAAGAACTCAAGTCTCTGTGGGCTGTGTACAAACTTTTGACTTTTGATTTCTCTGGCCTAAATGAACCTAACCAACAACTGCGCACACACACACACACACACACAACAGCTAAACAGCGCTTCTTCCCGTTCTTTGCCCTGCGAAAGGCGTCGACAAAATTCGTTGAAGATTTTTGATATTTTCATTACGTGCAGCTGCCAGTTACGCATCATTGTGGCTGAGTGTGCGTGTCTGTGTGTGTGTCCGTGTGTGTGTGTGTGACTCGTTGGTTGGTTTATAAAATCTTGTACATGAACAGATTTCTATCACTTAATCTCTGCTGACATTTTATGTAGCAGCCAAGAAAAACGAGACCGAACGCAATGCTTACAACAACCAGCCCATTTCCCACACGTTCCGTTCCATTCCCATTTTAGCTTATGAATTAGTACAGTTCGCCCAGCATGTGTGTGTGTGTGTGTGCGGGAGTGTGAGGGTGCGTGCCTTGATTCCAGTCCTTCGTGCGTCGGGCTATATAATTCAAATTAGAACAAGCTGCCGAGCTGCAGAAAACAATGGCATCTACTTCACTGCCTAGCAAAGGCTTTCATAAAATTCTAAGCTTGAAATAAAATTGCTCTTGAATAATTTTAGTGAAATTTTGCCAATTTTTGAGCATATGATAAAAACAAATATCGTTTAGATGCAGCTAGAGATCGATTTAGAGATGCAGATACAGATACGTGGACTCTCAGATACTCGCATATCTATAAAGCAAAGGCATAGCTAAGACCTTAGATAAAAATAAGTAAATACCGAAATGTTTCAGGTAGACATAAACAAGTTTATGCTTCGACATGTTAATGTATTTTATTCAAGTTTTATTCGATTACAAGGGGCGCGTGAATGGGTCGTTAGTCCGCTGAGCGTGCACTTTAGGCAGGGTGCGGCGAAACATGAAGGCGCCACGATATTGATCTCCGCGGGCTATCAAATCCATCAGGCAGTCGACCCACTTATCGTAGATGGGCATATAGGGCGGTGCACCCGCAGCCACAGCTGAGCCAGAGCAGGCCATGCAGGCGCCCACGAGTTGCAGGGGATAGAAGAGCATGACAGCCCCGAATTGAACCAGAATCGAATTGTACTCCCAGCGATACGATCTGAAGAACTGATTGTAAATGGCGCTTATGGTGCTCGTACAGAATAGGACGCCCAGATCGCTGAGTAGGCGTGGCACAAAACCTGCATAAAACCCAAGCGGCCCAGCCTGCGCCATTATCTCCTCGATACTGCCTTTTATACTCGAATAGACAACTTCACGGCCCACAAACTGAGCCATCTGTCGCACCGAGATGACATAGAACGGATGCGAGAAGGCCAATCCAATGACAACGATAATCCCACCACGCAACAGATGACAAAGGTATTCGACAAATGGATGCATTGGCTTATGCAGATCTCTCGCGTCGAACATTTTGACCAAACTCTCCGAGATCAGGGCGTAGAAGGTGGTGCTCATAATGCGGGAAAAGAGACCACGATAGAGGCCAGAGAATCCATCGACATCCTTGATGTAGCGTATATACTGATGTACGCTGGGCAAGTACAAGATGGTGTTACCTAGCCAATTGGAGGAGATGGCAGCGGGCATCGGCTCGTGGCCCAGCTGCATCAATATCTTGGCATACTCATACGGATGCATCAGAGTACCGATGCTCATGCGCATCAGAAAGCGCCAGAATTCATTCGGCCTGGCCAGTTCCTGGTCACGCCAATTAACATCCAATGCCAGCGTTTCCTGCTCCTCTTCGGTTTCGGACTCATCAGCTTCGGCTCCCAGGACTGCCAGTTGGCGATTATCCGGAGCTGCGCCGCCTGCGTCCAGACGCGGCTCAACTGACCCTTCATGAGATGTTTCATCCCAATCGTCACTCGATTCGCCTTCTTCGTAGTCACAATATCTCTGCATTGCCAATTCTTGAATAATTTTCTTCTACAAATCCGATTTTAGTTAAAACTTATTTTATTTATTTGCTTGAAATTAAATTAACTGAGCTCCTCACCGAAACACGTTGACAGCCTGAATGAGTTCCCAAAGCACGTTTCTCAGTTAAGAAGTCGAAATTTGACATTTCACGCCAGGCCTACTTAACAAGCGCAAGAAAAATGCAATTGATTGATGATAAATTACTTTCAAGGGTTTCTTGGATATTCTGCAATTTCAATTGGTTTCACACAAAACTTCGTTGTTGCATTTGAAGTTTTTACTGAATACTTGCAGCTCGTTTTGTGACATTCAAATACAATTAGATGAAATTTGATTTGGGTTTCAGTGTATTCGATTTATATTTATTTCACATGTTGCCTGTCTATAGTTTGTTGCCTAAACAACTAAAGGAACGCCCAACCATGCGCCCCTCTTCTCGATTCTCACTTCTCACTTCTCACTTGCCACTGTTTTAGCGCTTCGCGTTTGCCCCCCTTGTCTCTTCTCACCATTTTGCCACTTATTTCCGAACATGAAATTTCAATTAGGCGTCTCTCTACTCTATGCTGTTTTTCTGGTCAATTAAATGCAACCATATTGCCAACTGTACACACACACGCACAACCAATGTGTATGAGTTGCAATTGCAGCTCTTTTTATTTACACGCTGCAGCAAATGAAACGTAAAAACCAATGACAAAGCCCCTCACAAAAAGCGCAAATATGTGTAGGGTATGTGTTAAGTCTGTGCAGTGTTTCAAAACGCTCTGTAAGCATGAAATGCATTTGATTTAGGGAGTCAGTCAGTCAGTCAATCAATCGATCAAATATTTAATCGGCCAACAATAAGTAATCTAATGGGAGTTTCAATCTATCAAGCAGACAGTTATCAATGCTTATCAAGCAATCAGTCTCTTTACGTTCAATCAATCTGTGGAGCAGTCAATCAGTTTGCTAGCCTATATTTGAATCCGTCAATCAGTCTATCGTTAGCCAATCGGTCAATCAATCAAACAGTTTAATTTTCAGACAACGAATCAATTCACTCCGTTAGCTTGTCGTCAGTCTATCGGTCAATCATCTTACTAATCAATCAATCAGTTACTTAGTTCCCAATTAGTCTATCAGTCTGTCAATCAATCAATCATTCATTCAGTCTATCGGTCAATCATCTTACTAATCAATCACTCAGTTATTTAGTTCCCAATTAGTCTATCAGTCCGTCAATCAATCAATCATTCATTCAGTCTATCGGTCAATCATCTTACTAATCAATCACTCAGTTATTTAGTTCCCAATTAGTCTATCAGTCCGTCAATCAATCAATCATTCAGTCAACTACTCGGTTATCTAGTCGGCAGTCAATCACGCAATCAATCACTTTGTTAAACAGAGTTAACCAGTCAATCAGTTTTCTAATCAATCAATCAGTCATTCAATCAAGCAATGTATCAACCAGCCGATCAATCAATAGATCAGCTTAACTGTTTGGCAGTCAGCATCAATCAATTCAACAACTCATCAGTCAATCAGCCTCTCAATCAATCCAATTAAAAGAGCTTTCAAGAGCATAAGCTCCAAGCGAGCTTCAATTACGTAACCCCATAAATGAATTCACTTTCGAACCATTCGTAAAGGTGTTCCGCCCCCATCCATGGCAACTGCCTGGTCAAATGTGCAATCGCATACGCTTAAGCCCCATTAAGTTGAGAGAGGCTAGCCCAAAAACGAATTGCCAAAAACAGCACAAAAATGGAGAAACCTGCCGAGCCTCCATTCCCATACCAAAGGAATATCGAGCCCGTAAAAGCAACTTATGCGACACGCACAGTTGATTAACAATGTTGCAATTTTTGAAGCGAACAGCGTTTCGCCAATCTACGCAAATCTCTGAAACAGCAAACGTAAAGGGGATGAGGGAAGGGGAAAGGGGGAGGGAAGTGGCGAATAGGCGCAGAGAGAACAATGAACCAAAACTTCTATCCTGGCCCGCCCCTCTCGATGGGCATCATGCAGTTGCCGCACGATTATTGCACATCACTAATTAGTGATGTGAATGCCGCGCGCGCGCTTAAATTTCACGTTTCGGCACGAATAGATTAGAGCGAGAGAGAGAGGGAAAGCAATAGGCAGAGCGCGGCAGAGAGAGTGAGAGAGAGGCAGAGGTTCAATGGCTGTGAGTTGGGAGCTCACTAAAAGTTGGAGCCAGGCACGGGCCTGACGTTGACATTCCACTAACAGTGAAATTGTTTTCCAAATCCTAAGCTTGCATGTTAGCCACAAGCAACAACAACCAACAAGTAAGCACGACTAGCAGATACCCTGTTGCCATAAATAAGAATGGCCTTAAGATGTGCTTTAAAAACCACATGGAGCAGTTGTAGATCGATGCTTAGGAAAGACTTTTATTGCCGAATACACAATCTAACCTGTTACAAACACAATCACCAAAACATAATACCTCGTTTCGCGGCTGTCAACGGCGACTGGCAATAGGCAACCACGAAACGGCAGCAACCGAATGAATGGCAATGAATGCGACACCAGACACTAGGCCTAAACATTTTCAACGCCATGCATCACCCACGTTCACGTTCACATTCAGAATCACGTTCACGTTGACGTTCTCGTTCAGATCCCACGTTCATGTGTGGTAAATAGTGAACTGCGTTCACATTCGTAGCTAACTCTGGCAGCTGCGTTCCCTTGTCGCTATTTGTCAATTCGTATGCCCTAACCCAAAGCATATGATTAACTTCAGTGTCAAAGTTGACAGCTACTTTAACATATTGTTAATGTATTTTATTTTATACTAATCAATGTAGTTTACACTGAGTTTTATTTGACAAGCACTTAAACTGCAGTTATTTCCGCTTATAATCCAACAAACTGTGCCTGTCAAATTTAACAGCCAAATTTAACATGCTGTCACATAATATGTAGCCTTGCCTTAGACCTAAAAAACGTTTCAAGCAGTTACAGTTATAGTTAAAACAGTTACCTTACCTTTGCTCAACAGGCTTTGCCTGCCAGACCTAGTTGTCTAGGGTATCTGCTATTCGAGCAGTTTGGTTAATCAATTGTTATTTGCTTAATTTTTCCTTTTTTTGGTAGGCTGCTGCTGTTCAGGGATTAAAACTGCCGGACGCAGAGCTGGAAATCAAAATGCTTTGGCAACCAACAGCGACAGATCAGAGCAGGCCGAGATAGAGATAGAGAGTGAGAGAGAGAGAGAAGGAGAGTTAGAGGGAAAGGCAGAGAGTTGGGTTAGCTATGAATGTGTCTGCGTACGCGTTCGAGAACAAGGGGAACAAAAGGGTAACAGCAGCTTAAATGGCAACTAATCGCAAAATGCAGTCAAAATGAAAGCGAGAGACAGAGAGAGACGGAGGTAGAAAGAGAGAGACAGAGAGTTGCTGTAGGCGCACCGTGGCCCATGGTCAGGTTGAGGTGTTTATATAATGAATGAGCTAACGCGAAAGCAGCAGCAACTGCAGCAGCAGCAACTGCAGCAGCAGCAACTGCAGCAGCAGCAACTGCAGCAGCAGCAGCAGCAACAATAACAGCCAAACCATCAGATGTGGCATTTTTTGGAAATTGGAGGCGAAAGGCGGCCAAGCCGTGGATGCTGTCCCACACCATCCAACCACCAACCGAACTCCATTGGAGCCCAAGCCCACGCACAAGACAATGAAATCAAACGACAAACGCAAATGTGATCAATTACAGTTTGTGAATTTCAACGGCAAATGGAAAAGGCCATGCACAGTGTGTCGAAAGCAAGCCAAATTACATTTATCGATAGATATCGAAAGGCACTTCAAATCAATTGTATCGATATATTTTGCTTGCAGACAAAACTAGATTTAGACAAGCTTAACTCCAATACTATGAAGTCTAAGGCTGATAAGCTAGACTAAGAGCTGGAATGATACGTATATACTCTATATCCATGACCGTTAGGAGTTCTTGGCAAGTCGGAAAAACTTTCTTATTTGCTATTATCGCTGGTTGTGCACCACTGTGCGGCACAGCAATTGCAATTGTTGTGCATTTGTGGCTAGGCTGGGCACACTCCGTAAATTGCCAATGTGGCCGTGCGGCGAAATGCTGAAGGGGAAGGCAAGGGGCGAGGGCGTGCAATTGAGACTCGCTGGCATTACGTAATGTGAGGTTAGATTCAATTCGATTCGATACGGTTGGTTGTGCTTTAAAAAGACGCCAGTGCAAATCGAGCTTATGCAAATGCAAAACAACATCAACAACAACAACAACTGCTGACAACTTGACTCTCAAAATTATGGCCACAAATTCCGGAGTCTCAGCGGCCAGACTAACAATTGCCATTTGCCATTTGCCATTCGGAATTTGGCATTTGACATTTGGCATTTGGCATTTTGTTGGCTGCACTCTGACATTGACCGGCAACAAGTCATTATTGTAATTATGTTAATACCTGACGCACATCACATCATATCATACCTTTGTCCATCTCACTCACACTCCCTTGTCTCGTTTGGCTGCCTGACCAGCGCCCACCCATCCTCCGGAACTAAGTCAATTTGCGCATAATTTGTTTACGACCTTTACACACACATTCACACATCCAGAAGTGCGGAAAGTTACTTGTTTACTTGAAGTCGCATCTCTATCTCTATCTCTATCTCTATCTCTATCTCTATCTCTATCTCTATCTCTATCTCTATCTCTATCTCTATCTCTATCTCTATCTCTATCTCTATCTCTATCTCTATCTCTATCTCTATCTCTATCTCTATCTCTATCTCTATCTCTATCTCTATCTCTATCTCTATCTCTATCTCTATCTCTATCTCTATCTCTATCTCTATCTCTATCTCTATCTCTATCTCTATCTCTATCTCTATCTCTATCTCTATCTCTATCTCTATCTCTATCTCTATCTCTATCTCTATCTCTATCTCTATCTCTGGAGTCTTTTCGATACCTATCATTTATATATATATATATATATCTGATAGCCCAATAAATTAGTAAATCTTTTCCATTCATGTCATATAACATCTAAAATACAAAAAAAAAAAAAAAAAAAAATTGAAAATAAGGAAGAAAAATAAAAAAAGAAAAAAAAAATAAATTAAACAGAAACCAAAACTAACCCAGGTAGCGAGGCACACATTTTTAGCTTACTTTCCTTTAGAAAATTCTGTAGAGTTGTACGTTAATGTTTGAGAACAATTGTAAAATTCTCTGGACATATTCGAGGCACGGACTCCCAGGCAGAAGGGGGGCGCGACGGAGTGGGAGAGAATGGCCAAGCATTTTGCAAAGATCATTGTGTATGGCGCCCAATCGGTGGGTCGGGCATTCATCAAGGCGGTGCGGCAGGAAATCGAAGCATCTCGGGTGGCGGCACAACAGCATCGGACGAATAGGTTGAGTAAGGCGAAATGCCACGACTTGGCTGTAAAGGGGATGACCCTGCATGAGGCCCAACAGATACTCAATGTGAAGGATCTTAACAATCTTGATGAGATCCGTAGCAATTATGAGCATCTGTTTCGGGTCAACGAAAAGGCAGCTGGTGGCTCCTTCTACATCCAATCGAAGGTGTTTCGCGCCAAGGAGCGTATCGATCGTGAGCTACAAAGTAAGCTAGACGCGGCCCTCAATGAAACCCAAAGCGTAACCCCACCGCCAACACCCCCACCCCCACCATCAGCACCAGCCTCAGCAGCAGAAGCAGAAGCAGAAGCAGCAACGAAAGCAACAAAAGCAACAAAAACAACAAAAGCTAATCGAGTCTAAAGCAAATTCTGTGTAAAAACTCTGTCCCAAGTGTCGGCAAACCGAACAGCCCATATTTGTTACCGTTCGCCATATTTGCTTGATGCTCATCAAAAAAAGAAACTAATTTAAATTTGAGTTTATGGAAATAAATAATGCTATTCTTACAGTGAATAAAACTAAAATTTATAATCCTTACACTGAGAGGAGCTCTATATGGCTAAAACTGATTTTCGAATTTGAAGCCAAGTCAAAGCCTCAAATCGAAGCAAATAAATGAACATGAAATGTTCCTTTTCTTTTTAAATTCTATACCAAATAGTTGCCTTTCGAATCTTGAGTTTGTTCGTATCAAATTTGAGACTTCTCTGGAAGTGCTCTGTTATATGTTTTCATATATATTTTAAGGCGAATTCTTTCGCTCATTTGCCTAGCCTATTTCTTAGAGTAAGGTTTTTCGTCTAGCTTATCTATGGAGCAGCTCTATGCTGATGCAACATGTTCACATATAGATTTCAGCTAGTGAAACTATGCAAGATATATTTTTGTTCCTCGCTTTTCTATATCGTTTTTGTTTATATATCTATAGAGGAATTATACAGAATAACGCAGTCGCGGAAGGCATTGCAATAAGACACGAACATTTTTCGTATTTTATAGTATTTGTGGTTTAATGTTGAGGCAAGTTTCAGGACATTGTGTAGGACAGGGCAGGTCGCAGGAGCTGTGCTTCAAGCGAAAGATTCAATTGACACGCCGCAGTATATTTGGCTTCTAAGCATTAAGCAAAATCAAATGGCAAAATCGATAAAGTTATCGATATAGTTGCTGTGCTGCAATTGCGCTAATGCCACGCGCTCCAACGAATCGAGCTAAAGTTTCGTTGCCTGAAGAGTCTCTCAACTAATATACCCTTTTCAAACTGATGTATATATTGTACACTCAATGAATAATTTGTATAAGTTTTGTCTAATCAAAGTTAGCCTTGGAAAACAATCGTTAAGGCACCCTTCGAGCCTTCGAGATATTCTCATAACAGTTTGAGCTCTGTTAGTAGTAAGAGCTTCATTTTTTTTTCAAATTCTTCGTGAGCAAACAAAAATTAAAAATAAAAAAAAAAGTATATATTTTTTATATAAATTCAGTTTATATTTGTGTTGTCGTGCATTCGTGGAAATATGGCAAACAGTTTGGCGTCTTCAGATTAGTGTTAAGGGAGCAATTCAAAATTTATAGTCGGAAGGTCACGGAGGGATGTCGAGAGGTTTGCAACAAGAGGCTATAGATGAACAAGAACAAAACAAGTACAAAAACACACAGTAAAAAAAATCACATACAAGAGGTTAAATGATATAAAAAATTACAATTATAATAGTTGCATTAATAATTACAATAACAAGAACAAGAACAAGAACAATAACAATAACCGTACAAAAACAATAAACATAATAGTAAAAATAATAGCAAGAACAATTACAAAAATAACAACAATAACGATTTCACCTAAAACAATACAATGACAATCACAATAAGATTGTAAGTATGTTAAGTGGCTTGAAGGCTTTCCAAACTTAATTTATAATGTTCCCTCAAGTATTATCTATATCTGATTATGAAGGCACTTATACCCAACCCCGATAACTGGCGATACGCTTGGTGTATTGCGTCTATACTGACAATAGTTCCTTGATGTGATGGTACCACAGATCCAAGAGTACCTTATGGGTAAGTCGCATATATGGCCAGACTTTGCTCCATTCCTCTTTCCTATCTCCTATATAATATATAATATAATTATAAGAGACTAACAAATTTTAAATTATGCAAATAGTTTGTCGGATTAGTCACATTTACGGAGAAAAAATCAAATACAAAAATAAAAAGAAAAAAATCAAGCACAAGCAGGCGTTTTATGGCACTAATACAAGCTCACTCTAACTAAATTTCAATTTCAATTTATAATGCCATTTGGGAAGGAGAGACATATGCGTAAGTCCAGGCCATACCCATAGCTATCCTCTCTAATTTATCTATTTCAGTTACACACGAAACTGGCAATGTTTAACATACCCAAATCGAAACACACAGTATTCAATGCTCTAACTTGTCTATATATACCTATACATATACATATACTTATACATATATATATACATATATATATATATATATATATATATTTGTCTGGGAGGTGGTTTCCTTGTCGCACATCAGGAAGAATTTGCTTCATTCATTTCATTCATAAGCCTAGCGCACACTACTGAAGATATTTAACGACGCAAACATCTCGTTCATCGCCACTAAGGGGGTAAGCCATAGCTATATTCTGTCTATATCTGTATCTATATCTTTACCTTCTGTATATTCCTCAGTTGTAAACAATTTCGCGCACGGAATCCAGTTGAACCAAGTGAGGGTTGCGCGTCTCACCTTTATGACAGCTAGAAATATTTTTCTTTTTGAAGAATTGTAAAATGAAATGTATTGTATTTAATATCGTTTCTTTTATCGATCGGTTCCGCTATAAAAAATTATATATCATTTAAATATTATGCACATGTTTTATATAATCCTTCCGGAGCCATCAAACGGAAGCTGCTACTGATAATTGCATTGTTATCGATAATGTTCCATTAGAGCATTACCAGATTGGGCATATAAACCATATACCCTGTATATACCCTACGTATGCTTATGCCGGGCAGTTGCAGGCAGGGCTACAAATCGGGTAGATTCTGCTGGTGTTTTCTCTGCGGACGCTCACATTTCTTTAGGTAATCGAAAGCTGTGGTTACTGAAACAATATTTATGCCAAGTACAGGGTATCTGCCAGCTGAACAGTCTTTGTTTGCTTTCAGTTTTGGGCGCAAGTCAAGTGAAGCTAAGTTGGAATTCATATTACGCATACGCCGCATGGGCCAAACCAACTTCCGCTGAGGTCAGCCGCGACGTCGCTTTAAATATTTTACGATAAATCAAATCAATCAGATTTAATGCCACACACACACACACACACACACGCACGGTAGAAGGTGTTAATCGACGTCATTTTGATATAAAAGCGAGCGATGAGAATGATATTGTATATTTTATGACCGCATATGCGATGCGTAATTAACAGCAACAACAACAACAACAACAATTGTCAGTCAGGTTAATGAGCCATCATTGATTATGCATATGAGTGTGCCTGTGCGTGTGTGTGTGTGTGCGTGTGTGTGTATCTAGCTGTGTGTGTAAAGAGTTTCATTTGCTTTTCACACATCAAATTAAATTGTTACATATGCTAATGAAATCAACCAAAATTATGAGCAATTATGAATAGCTTAATGGGATTTGGCCACAAGCCACAAGCACACACCCACACACACACGCACACACATAGTGTATGTGTGCGTCTTAAAGCCAAAGTCTTTTGTTTAAAGCGCAAAGCTGAGCTAAGACTAAGGCTGTCAGGCAGGCAGGTAGGCAGCCAGGTAGGCCCGTAGCCAGGTAGACAGGCAGACAAAAAACGCAGCCAGGTGTAAATTACAAACTTGTAAGATTTTTGGCCTGGCATTTCCTGCAGCACGCCCCTTGCGCCGCTCCGCGCCAGCTTACTTCTTTCTTTTGCGCTTCTTCTTCCATAACTGTGGGCGTTTTGCGTGGGCGTGGCACTAGCTGGCTACGTCTTGTTCTTACTTTACGTAATGCCAACAATTACGCAGCTGAATATTTTATGAGCCAAGCAGATTAATATGAATATTTTATTATCATTTTAGATTCCGTATTTCTTTCTCGGGGCTGCTTTCTCTTACCAACTTCCCGGTCTCTCATCAGCCACGCCTCCCATGCTGGCTTAGCCATTGGCTGGCTGCCGTCGCTGGGTAGCCCAGCCAAAAACTCAAGGCGAAAGCATGTCCAAAAATATGCTTTATATGCCTTTGCAGTGCTGAGTGTTGAGTGTTGAGTGTTGAGTGTTGCGTTTGCTTTTTTTGTCTCCCTGTGCTCTAATAACAGGCGCCTTACACATTGGGCCTAGTCGCTGGGACGGTCACTTTGTGAGCTTAGTTATAAAGGATTTAATAGGAAAGCAGTTTACAAAGGAGCTTACAGCTGGAACTTGAATTGAAACTAAGCTGAAATATTTGATGACTTCTGCTATCAAATGGAGCAACATTTGCCCAGCTTCCAGTTGGCGAGCGTTTTAGGTCTATAGTAAAAGCTCTATAGCAGCATGGGCTTGTAGCTGTAGCTCTGTAGCAGATACTTACAGCTGCAGTAGAAGACTAAGCCATTCAATACTTTCGTCAAAACTAGTTTTAGTAAAGCCAGGCTCAACAAAGGGACTCCATTGATAACTCCCTTGGCTATGCTGACGATAATTGCATGCAGTTGATCCTTACGGCTGCCAGAACGTGTATTACCTTTAGTGTTTCAAGCTCTCCAGTCTACACCAGAACTGTGGCCCATATCCAATAGAGTCCGGTTAGTCCTTGTCTCTAGTTGTCCTTAATATCCTGGAAGTTGTAGTTAGAGTATGCAAGGACTCGTTGTTTTGCAAATGATATTTAAAGCGTTGCCATTTGGTTGCCCAAAGCTTTTTTGCACCTTTTGGTAGAGTCAAAAATGCTTTTTGCTGTTGGCCAAAAAACACACACACACACACACACATACACAGCCGAAAAGTGAAGCGGGGCCAGCTCGGAAGGAGAGAAAATGTGGTGAGAACGGAATTTATGACCACGAGCCTTCAAAGGGCCAAGCAGCCTAAATGTTTTGCGCCAGGCAACGTCTGTCCCAGACATGCCAAATAAAAACGCTGGAAGCCAAGCCGAAAGGCGGAGAGCAGCAGACGGAGTTGGGGCAAATGCCAAGAGGTGTTACGTGGGGGGAGTTACGTAGTCAACAAAATTGAAACAAAAATATTTTCATTTGTTGCGTTGAAAATTTCATGCACTGCGAGCACGGCAATTACAGAGGCCCCCCCCAACAAAATAAAAAAGAGCCGACAATGGGGAGAGGCTTGGGGGCGCTTGGCTACCCTCCAAGCGGGCCTCCTACGTGGAGCAGCCCTTGAGCAAACTATGTGAAATAGTCGTAATATCCCGTCATCATCTCCAGCTCGAGCCCAATAAATTTGGCCAATAAATGCGCCTCCGAAGGCCACGCCTACTTGGCAAGTGTTCGGAGGCGCGTGGGGGCATGGCCTCTGATTTATGCAGCGCCATAAAACAAGCGGAGAATCGCCTTAAAGCTTACAACCAACAAGAGCACAAAAAAGCACCCAAAACAGACAGAGAAAGAGAGCGAGAGACGAAGAAGAAGAAGAAGCAGAGCCTTCACCAATGGTCGCTGCTCCAACCTTAAGCCAGAGTTGAGTTCTTCCTTGCTGAGCCTTGCTGGCAGCCAGCTCAACGTGTTGCGACGCGGCGCTGTCAAAGCGGAACGAGTTGGCGCAAATAAGACAAGCCAGACTGCTCTAGAGGGCAGTGCCCGACTAGCAGATACCCTGACTCGAATTGTATTAAGCCAGACGGCATTACAGAGCAAAGCAGCGCTCAACTTTCTCCTACTGCAGCTCACATTTTGTGGAAAAAAGTTATTCCTTGACTCGCATAATTTCGCTTCCAATTGTAGAATGCTTGATGAGTTACATTATGCTTGAATTTAACTAAAAAATGTGTAAGCGAACCAAAGACCAAAGCTCTACAACATGGAATGAGCTTATCCTAAGGAGATTGAAAAAAAATGCGTAAATATATTAATTTATTATCAATAATAAATTAATGAATATTATAATCATTAATAATATAATAAATAATAATATATTAAATTTATTAATTTATTATTAATAATAAATTAATGAATATTATAATCATTAATAATATAATAAATAATAATATATTAAATTTATTAATTTATTATTAATAATAAATTAATGAATATTATAATCATTAATAATATAATAAATAATAATATATTAATTGCGAGAAGCTACTTACTAAATTAGCTCTCTGGAGCTGTTAATGCCTTTCAGTTATGCTGCAATAACCAAGTCAATATATAGAATTTAATCGGCTCGAAGCTCGAAGCTGGCAGTTACATATATATCCTATATAGCCACAGCTGCTGTCTCATACACTCACCTCTAGCCAATATACCTTGCTTATCCAGGGGCAGGGTATGCAAAATGTGGCGCTTGCAGCGAGCTCTATTGCACTTTCGCTTATGCGACTCAAGAGCTTTGACTGAAGCGCCTTAAGCTTAATTTTTTGGCAAAGAGTTTATGTTCGCCTTGGCTCACATAGCTGGCCATTGGCATTAAAGAGCTGCTCGATTGAAGCTTTAACCGGAACTGTTGCGCTGCTGTAATAGGGTAAGCAGAGCTGTGCATGTTATGTTAAGTAACATAACTGCAATTAGTTAACAGCATGTAGCTATGTTAATGTAGAAAGCCGGCCAGAGCTGACCTTTTAGCTTATCTCTAGCCGATTGTGTGAGGTTTTTTTATTGTTCTTAGCGGAGCAAAGCCAAATCCTGTCTGCAGCTCACGTAGCCTTTGCATGGATTCTCTGGAGTCATCAGCATTATAATGCATCTCGCCTATTTCTTTTCCATTTCACTCAGAGGCTAAAGAGAGTATATTGGCTTTGCGCAATGTCTAACTGTCCAAAGGTCTGTCTGGCTGCAAAGTTTGACAGTTTCAACTCTTCCACAGCTAGACCTATAAATCATTTAAGAAATACCTGAGAATTTTGAATGGAATTGAAATGTTTTTGCACCTTGGTCGCGTATTAGGCAGTCGTCACACTCTGCCCATAGCAACGTTCTTACTGGCTTTTACAATATCTCTTGGCCTTTTGTTGCACTCATTATGGAGCAACGTCTGGCTGGCTGGCTGGTTATTTGACGATGCAATGCAACAGGCATCAAACTTGACGCCTCTTTTTTCTCTGCTTGTGTCTCGTATAAATTCAGTTCAGGTCTCGTGCGATTTTTCTGGCCACATGGCTGGCTGCACTTCAATCAAAATCAAATATTACAAGCCGTGGCAATGGGACCTGCTGCTTGGCCATAACTCATAAGCAGCAGCAGCAGCAGCAGCAGCAGCCACAGCTACAGCCACAGCAGCCATGTGGCATCCGACCCTGGACGGCAGACACATTCATATATCCATCTATTCATCTATCCATATGCATTTCGCAATTCTTTGGGTCCTTTGTTGTGGCTCGACGCTGGCTCGAATGGCTTGATTACGCACGTTTATTACTGGTTGCGGCATCGATTCCGTACTCTTGGCCATACGGCTTACGGTTACGGTTACGGTTACGGTTACGGATGCCGGATATGCTACGGGTATCGGGCTGCGTTAGGTAAGGCTAGGGCTGGGACTGGGCTATGCTTAGCTCATCAATATGCGACGTGTGAGCTGCAAATGTACAACATGATTACTTGCAAATCACGTGATTGTGATTGGGATTATTGCACACACACACACACACACACACACACACACACACACACACACACACACACACACACCGACACTTGTAGTGGGTGTTGCATATTGTATTGTTGCTGCTTCCAACAATTGTTGGACATGCTCAACAATTCATGGGAGCGTAACGCGCTCTACTTCTTCATTATATTTCTAGTTCTCCATGCAAATACCCTGTACTTCGAAGTGCTACAAGTGCTTGATAGATATGTAGCGAGACATGTGTATGTAGACATAGAGTTAGATATGGACATAGTAGATATAGTTGCCTTCCCATCCACTCATATGCCTCGCTCTCTGCCAATCTCTGTCTAACAAATCTCTCTCTCAGTTTACAGGGTATACGGCTAGTTCATTTGCTAGTGCAACGCAACTTTTGTAACTTTTTGCTCGACTTTCGTTCAGCATGTAATTAAGAGTCGAGCAGTCAGAGTCTGGAATTCTTTTGGCATATTTTCGAGTTGGCTTCAGTTAACTTCGTCTAAAATAATGCATATTTTTGATCAGAGGCCATGGCATTGATATATGGCAGAACGTGTCATTGTCTTGCATTGCAATGCGAAAATGCGAAAGTCTAAATCAAAATTTGGCATTTGAGCAACCGAAGCTCTTCCTCATTGCAGCAGCAAAATATAACAAAAGAAATTTGGTTCGCAATAATCAAAAGGGGCGAGTGGAGTAGAAATTTGTAAATTGAAACGAAATTGAAATTCAGATTGCAGCTGGTTGAGCTGCCATCAAGAAAATGATGCCAATGATAGTAATCGGCTTAGTTTTGATAAACTAATCGACTAATTAAGCTGTGTGACAAGTAGAGCGAGAGCGAGTAGCTATCATTTAGTGCTAGTTGGTTCTGTTAGTTGCTCTACTGCTACTCGACAAGCGAAAAAAATTCGTTTTTGCTTTGCTCGTTGGCTTATTAGACAAGCGTGGAGTTCCCTTTAACCGCTCGTTACTCGCTGCTATGTGGGACGAGCGAGTAGTTGCTCCGCTCGTTACTTACTCTTATGAAAATAGTTGCCTTCGCTTACTTCGCAGCTGCTTTGCTCGCTAAGCGAGTTTGCTACTCGTTACTTTGTGAGATGAAAGTGAAGTTGACTTTTTGTTATTCTCGCTTTACAAGCGAAAAAAATTGACTTTTTGTTACTCTTTACTCGTTACTATGTAAGAAAACGAAATAGTTGTCTCGTTACTTAGACTAGAGTGTACTTGCTCTTTGACTCGCTCTTGCAACATACAACAAGCGAGTGCTGCTCTGTCACTCGTTACTTTGCAGTAGTTGCCTTTCTTTAGATGTTGATTTGTTGTTGTCTCCTGCTGCTCGTTACTCTTTTTCAGCTGTTACTCGTTACTCGTTACTGCGCTACTCGCTACTCTGTTAGACTAGCGAGTAGTTTGATGATTGCGCCTCATTACTTTTGTGAGACTCTTGAGTACATTCTTTTCTGCATCTTGCACCTTTGCTGCTCGTTACGAGTTAGCTGAGCGAGTGAACGCTTCGATTGCTTGGAGCATAGCAACAAGTTGGCTCAGCTAGTGGCCCAGCTTTACTTTAACAGTTATCAATAATCAAACGCATTTTCTGCAAGTGTCGACATGGACGTTGACGCACATGTCGCTGTCGCTGTCGCTGTCTCTGTCAGCGTCGGCGTCGGCGGCGGCGGCGGCGTCTACGTCAGCGTCAGCTTCAAATTGTGCTATGAATATTAATTTGGTTTTTAAGGGACGGCCGCAACAATGCAAACTAAAACCTGAATTACAACTAAATATTTATAACTCATTTTGTGTGTGCACAACAAACACACTCATATCTCTATAAATAATAGAAAAACTGCAGACGCACACACACACACACACACACACTCGCCAACAGTTTTTGGTGTATACAAATGGATATATTTTGGGGCGTTTGTTGTTATGTGTCGCGTGAAAATACACAAAATTAACTTGTATTTAAAATTTAATTAAAACTTTTGCTGTTAGTTACATATATCAAATGCATACGTGTGTGTGTGTGCGTTCGTTTGCCCTTTTGCCCACGCGCTGCAAAGTAGGCAACACTTTTTGTGCGTCGCTCAACTTTCGCTGTTCGTGGCGCCTGGGCGTGGCAGGCGGCATATACTGCGCCATTGAATTAAATCATATTGTATTAAGCACACTGTATGTGCGTGTGTTTGTGTGTGTATTTAATTGAAATTGCGCTCACAATTTTTGGTTTACTGGAAAAAAGGAGGAAAGCCCAGCGAAAAGAATTGAAGATCTTTAAAATGCTGCAAGTGAAATACCCTTCTTACATAGAAAGCTGCCATGTTGCAAAACACTCAGATTCTTACCTGAATTAGACTACAACACTATTGCAAAATCGATAGTTATCGATGATTCGATCGATTAATGATGAATTGAAAATAAAATTCATTTGCTTAAACTAATCTCTATCATATACACTATATGCTATTGCGCTAAATACTCATATTCAAAATCGATAATTATCGATAAGAATAGATACTTCGAAAAAGCCACTTCGTATGCTAATAAATCAGGTTACTTTCTTTCTCCTTGCTACACACAATTGCTCGCTTGAGCTACATTACACTGGCTTAGACTCCACCCTTATCGATAATTATCGATAAGCAATAGAACGGGTACATATCGATAATTACAAATTCTTAATTCCCTTAATTCGCTTAATGAGCAAGAAGCATTTCCTCGTTAACTTACAGACACTGCTCCAAGCAGAAAATCGCGATAATTATCGATAAAAATTATATATATTATATTAGATCAGCGCACTCTCACCAATAACAGGGTATCGCTAGGTGCTGAGCGTATTCCGTCGTGGCATTGGACTGAGCGATAGCAAACATCATTGACCGTTGACCATTCAGGCCAGTCTGGCAGTCGGGGGCAGCAACGGGCCAGTCGCTCTATCGGCCATGGCTAAGTGGTTGTTGCGGTTTTACGCTGTTTAGCATAATTAGTCCTTTTGACCGCGTTTTGCGAAATGCGGTTTCAGCTTAAAGCCTTAACCCAAAAAATGCATTCAATAAGCGTGCCACGCCCACCTGGTCCCCTCGCCCAGTTCGCATCAATTTCAGCAAGAGCAGCAGAAAATTATTCAAAATGTGCAAAAATTACAATTTATTTACAGTGATCACTCGCTACGATGAGCTGGCAAGTAAAACAGCATGAATGACTGCTAGACAATACTAGGTAATACTAGGTAATACTAGGCAATACTAGGCAATACTCTCAAGTCTATATTTCGAATTGAATAGGTAAAAAGCTTACAGATTATAAGCTCTCTCTCTCTCTCCCTCTCTCTTTTGTTTCACATTTCTCGCTCTCTTTGTCGCGCTGTCTTTCGCTTATTTCTTTTTATATAGCCCGTTCTCTCTCTATCACCCTCTTTATCTATATCTCAGCTTCATTCTTTTTGTCAGTCATCTTTCTCTCTCACTCTTCCTCACTCCTTAACTTACTCTCTGGATCACTAACTCTCTCTCTCTCTCTCACTTGTTGTCTCTTGGTCTATGCCTCTTTCACATTCCTTCCCTCTCTCTTTCTCTCACTCTTAGTTTCTTTTTTCCTCTCTCTTGCTTACCTTCTCGTGAGAGTAAAAGGAGCAGCTAATAGCTGCTTTAAGAGAGCATATTCTGGCTTTATATTTCTTAAGTTTACATAGAGTTTGACTAAATACAAAATAGCTGCTTTTTGCGAGGCTTCACTGTGCTTTGTTGCGATTTGCGGTGCTAATGAACAGGCGCTGGTTGCCACATCCACATCCACTTCCACATCCATAGCCGCAGCCACATCCACATCCTCGTCCAAACTTTTTCGGGTGGTGGCAGGAGAGTGGCTGGGTGGTCGGGTGGTTTGAACCACTCGACTGACCGTCGACGCCTTTGGTTGCCCATTGAGCGCAATTTCAATTTATGGTAAATTAATTTGTAATTAATTTTTCGTGCAAATCTAAACAACAAAACGCGACGAGACGAAACGGAATGGAACGGCCAAATGAAATGAATTTCTATTACCATATTGCGGCGCAAGAGACGTAGAGTTGAGTAAAGCTTCTTTTTTGGTAGCGATGGCTATTTGTGTGTGTCTGTGTGTGTGTCTGTGTGTGTGTGTGTTTTTATTTCGATTTTACGCTAGTTTAGTTTCAATTGCGTCCAATTAAACATGCGGTTGCCCATTTCCGATTACGACTCGTCGTTAGCCAACACTGGCCCTTGGCCCCTACTGCTCTTGGCCCTTACTTAGCCATTCATTTGAGTGAGCAGCGTTTTGTGCTTTGTCGGAAATTGAAATTGAATATTTAAATGGCCAAACACAAAATAAAAAAAAAACATTTGTACATTTGCCCCACTGTGCCTGAGGCATATCATAATTCTGCCCACTGGATGCTGCTTGCTGCCTGCTGCCTGCTGCCTGTTGCCTGATTAGCTGCACGCAAATTTCAAATTTCAAATTTCATTTGTATTTCGACAGGATTCAGTGATTAGTCGAACAGGATATGGCCTGGCCTCTGACGTTTGTTGCGTTCTGTAAAATCATTTTTAGCGCTCATTCCAGGAATACTCGGGATTTGTATTCGTATCTTTTGTGAAAGCCCAAATGTGTGCTGACGTTTGCTGATATGTGCCGGAGCTGTTCTTTAACCAAGCTAAATCAACTTGACTGTTCGCCTGTCAAGCCTGAAAATGCTGTAGTCTGTGCTATTCCAACATTCCTCGGCGTATTTTTCCAATTCTGAAATTTAAATTCCATTGGAGAGGTTTTCAAAATAAACGTTTCCTTTCAAAGCTCCTATGAAACATTTCAGAAAACATTTTCATTGAAACAAGCTAAAGGAAGAAGAAAAATTCTGGTTCATAAATATGTCAATGATACCTTGATAATTTGTTTCAATTCCAGCATTGCTTTGTGCACTTTTGATTCCAACATTTCACTGGCAAAAGAGACTATTTGATTATATGATAAGAGATATGACACATTAACAGTTTGTTTCATTTCAACATTCCACTGAAGATAGCTCAGAGTTTGTTGTGTTGTTACCTGCTAAGCAGATGTTCTGCTTTTATTTTCCTTTGTGAACAATATATTATTGTTTGGCAGATTGTGTTTCAATTTCACTGTTCCATTGTTTTCAATTAAAACTGCAATTTGCTAGGGAATGCACTTGAAGGAAGTAGCGTTTCATTTAAACTATATTTCATTGAGCTAGTTCTTTTTGATTAGTTAGCTTCGAATGAACTAGTTCCAAAATCAAAAACATTGTCTTCAGGAAAAACAATAAAGCTTGCTTAAATTTTATCAAGCATGGGTTGAAAAGCTGAAAGAGGCCTACGTGAGCTAGTTCTTTTTGACTAATAAGCTTTGCATGAACTAGTTCTAAATAATTCTCACTAAAAGAAAGTCAAAATTTTACTGAAATATTTAAAATATGAGTTAAATAGCTTAAAGATGACTAAATGAACCAGTTCATTTTGGGTGGTTCTTTTGAACTAGTTCAAACAAAACATAAAAATAAAACCTTTTTTCAGCAATTTCAATTTCTATTTGAATTCAAAATTTGTTGCTCCGCTGAGTGAATAAAAAATGCGCATTTAATTGAATTTGTTTATTTTCGTCTTTATTTTTCTTTCGTCACATAGTACTATTTGCCTTTGCCTTTGCCTTTGCCTTTGCTTTTGCTTTTGCTTTTACATTTGTTTTTGTTTTTATTTTTGTATTTATTTATTTTGTATTAATTTGCATTTCATTTTCAATTCGTTACTCGTAATAATATTTGTTGCTGTCTTTTATGTTATGCATGGGAAAATAATATTAATAATAATACATATATATGCGTATATATAGAGAGTGGGCAGGGGGTGGGCGGTAGGGGTAGAGCGGGGCTGTTGGGTAGATGCATTTATAATTGAAGTTTTGTCAGCTGTTTTGTTTTTTTATTTTAATTTTTTTTTTTTTTCAATTTTTTTCTTCCTTTTGTTATTATTTACGTTATTTATGCAATTGTTTCTTTAATTTCAATTTATATGCGCTTCATAATTGTAGTATAGGATGTTTATATATATATATATATATATATATATATATATATATATATATATATATATATATATATATACATATATATATATATGTTTATTATATAGTTAGTCGTATAGGGCAAACACATTAGTAACTTACAGTTGTCGCACGTGTTTTTCTTCTTTTTTTAGTTTCGCATTTTATACAAATAGACAATTTTATCTACTACATCTAATTCGTGTGGCTATTCTATACCATTCCATTCCATTCCACTTCATTCCTTTGCTTCAACTTAATTGCACAAATTGTTCAGAACAGAATAACCTATATCTTACAAACACAAAAGCTAATTGCTATGAAACTAAGCGCTATGCATTTACTTGTCCGCTGTCCAGCACTGTTTACTCTTACACACACACATACAGACGCACATACACATACATAAATATATATATATCGGCAAAGTACTTAACAATATACATATATATATAGTTATACCAAAAAAAAAAAAAAAATCTGATTATATATTTTTTTCTTTTGTTTTTTTTTTCTGCACCTACTTAATATAAGCCTAGAAGTTTTTTGTCGTTTTGCCTTCAACAAGCTAATCTAGAGTTCAGAGTATAATTTATCGATACTTTAGCTATCGATAACATTTTGCTAATAAGTTATATATATATATATATATATATGCATATATCTTGTAGTACTCGTCTTAATAGACTTCATATAGTTGTTTTTATTTCACTTACTGGTTGGCCCTTAACTTGTTGTCTAGTGTAGCTCTTAGCCTATATTTTTAACTCTATATATGTTAATTATATGTATATATATATATCTGTTTTATATAGTTAGTTTTTTGATGCCTTCAACTTCCATCTGCATTGCTCAATAGTTGTGGGTGGCGGGAGAGAGGGTTATTCCATCTAAGTTTCAGGCAGGTCTGCCAAATGCTTTTCCACACACATATTTATGTGTATATATATATATATAGAGATTTTCCTTTTGCTTTGTGTATACCATATCCATATATAACTATATAGTTTAATGCATATTTCATATGAATATTTATATGATTTTTTTGATTTATTTTTTAAATATGTATTTATATAGGTTTTGCTTTCATTAGTTATTGTCCACCCATCCAGTTTATGGAAATTCTTATTTCATTTGTTGTTTTTGTATTTTGTTGTGGCTTGTGTTTGCTTGAAGCTCTTGCAGCTAGTTCATTTAACCAGTTCTTTGCGGAACTAGTTACTTTTTTGCAATTTCTCTTTCATCGCCATAGTTTTGAGTTTTGCTACTAATATTCACTGTCAATGGGGTAAAGCGGGCATATTAGTTGCCAAAAAAGTGAAGTTGACAGGAAATCATTTAACGATAACGATCGATATTTAAGATCGATTACGAAGAGCAAGGAGTAGACTGATTGATACAGCCTGCTGTAGAGGTCAGCTCTGACCTCCTTTCTAAATAGATCTATTAGCCATGAGCCAATCGGAATATTTGACGCCCTAACGAGTATTAAGCAGTCGACTGCAGCTGTTGCTTTATGATTCGTTTAGCAAGGGCATGCACTAGTCGGTGTACCGATTTGAATATTGTTTGAAGTAGTTTTTCGTGTTCGCCGAAATGAAATATAAAATTGAAACAAATAAAAAAAATATTTAAATCCACAAATAATATTTAAATAATCAATAATTGGTCATAAATAAATGTGAACAAAAACGCGAACAGCAATTTAATAATAAATTTCTGAGTGTGTGTGTGTGTGTGTGTGTGTGTGTGTGTGTGAGTGTTTGAAACTAATATTTGGCTTGGAAATATTTTTATTATTTCACAAATATGAAAAGGCAGCAATTAATTTGTGGGCACAGCATGTGGGCGTGTAAGTTAACAACTAACCCTCGCACCAGTACGATAGATCCCAAGCAGAGCCCGAGAGCATAGCGCCGACTTAGCAAATAGTTCAACTCAACGTTCGGGCTACAACAGTCAGCAGCGGTAACCTGTTAAGATTATTCAGAATATTCCATGTTCACTAGCTTTAGTTTTGATTACTCTGGCTTGGCCGTCAACTTATTATTGCATATATTATCATTGAGCCACAAGGCCAGCAATTAGAACTATTTTCCCAACATAATCTTCTTTGAAGTCCACCACCCACTGGAGGAAACTCAAGGGACCCAGGACATCAGGAAGAATCAATTGATTGGCGCCCAACGTACATTTAGGACCTGCCCTTAATCGAGCTAGGAACCACACCTCATTAAATAACATGCAAGTGGAGTGTTCAATAGGGAGATAAAGCAGGAATACGATAGTGACGACAGCTGGTTTCAAGAGAGTCTAACAATAAACGAATCAATAATGGATCCACTTCAGTTAAGAGCTATAGTAGAAGGGTAGTATTGTCTTAAGAAGTATTCAGTCCGAAATTTGAAATAAACAGATACTTATTTGGGAAGACAGTGACTTCTTAAGACATACTACGAACCTTTCGGAATTCTCGCGAATGGCTGACGAGACCGGTAAATTATCGAACATGTTCCCACAATCCCATATGCGGAAACTGTTAGAAATAGACACAGAACACGTACGAGACTTGTTGTCCGCTCTTGAGGTGCACCATCGCCACGCAAGGAGCCTTGACTTCTTGGGGGCGGCGCTGAAAGTAGTTGCGGGCACCCCGGACGCACAAGACCTTGAAAACATCAGAATGACGGAAGCACAGCTGGTTAATTCAAACAATAGACAAATAGAGATTAACTCCAAGACTCAGATACAGATCAATTCATTAACTGACACGATTAATAAGATACTTAAGGTCGCGAAAAAGGAGCAGGCTGATACCGCTCACCTGTATGAAACCTTATTAACAAGAAATAGAATTCTCATCAATGAAATCAGTACCCTCATGTTAACAATCACTCTTGCGAAATCTAACATTATCAACCCGAATATATTGGACCACGCTGATCTTAAGTCTGTTCTTACAAACGAACTCACAGGGACTACTATAAATGACTTGTTAAATGTATCTAGCATTAAAATATTTCAATCTTCCAACATTATTAAAATTATCATTAAATACCCTAGAATAAGTAAGCTTTGCCGAAAGATAACCATATTTCAAGTCGCACACAACAACACAGTCCTGCAACTCTCTGACAACGTTGTCGCAGAATGCGGAAAACAAATCCTGGCAGTTACAAATTGCAAGCCAACCACCACAACTACATTCTGCGAACAAGCGGCAGAGGAAACCTGTGCTCGGGGTCTGCATGCCGGAGGATTGGCACACTGCGTAACTCAACCCAGCCACTTGAACCCTGTCACCATGGTCGACGACGGCATCATCATCATCAATGACCAGCCAGCTACGGTAATGTTCGACGATAACTCAGAAACTATCTCGACCGGAACCCAGTTGATCACGTTCGACGACTATGCTTTGGTTAATGGGACCAGATACCTGAACCGCAACAACATCCAAGAACGATTCCCAGGAATCGCGGCTTCGCCCTTGTTGGACATCGCTACGTTAAGCCTTCCATACCTCCATCGCTTGAGTGAAGAGAACCTAAACCACATCCGGGAAATGAGAGTTAATGTCACGTCTGGAGCCAAATCCATGCTGATGTTCGGAATGGGTGTCATGGCTTGCGCTACAATCTGCGGGTCCTTGGCTCTCTGCCAGTGTGTCAAGAAGAGGCGGAATTCTCAACAAATTGAAAAGATGCTGAAGACTTATAACGTGGCCAGGGACGGCCAGTCTTTGGAGGGGGGACTAGTTAACTGTGGACACCCTGTACCCACAGAACGAAAGGAATGTTCTCGAGACGTTTACGTAAGATCGGTCGAGTCAGCATTATCACTGGGTAGCGAGCATGCCTAGGTCTGGGTCTCGGGTTCGACGACGTCGAACATCTGCAGAGCCAAGTCAGCGGCGTACAATGTTGTTGCGCAACGTCCGCCGGGTAACTAGATACTCTGCACGAGGCACTGACATTGCAGTTCCCAGGGACGGCCACCAAGTGCCAGCGACGTCGGCGTCGGCGCTGCCGGCAAGCGTAGCTTAAGTGTTAAGGTTTTATTCTTTGTATCTTTAGATTGTATTTGAATTCGAACAACGGCAGATCGCCCGAATAAACATTACATTATCTCATTTAAGTCCCGTGACTTATAATTTACATTTAGGACCTGCCCTTAATCGAGCTAGGAACCACACCTCATTAAATAACATGCAAGTGGAGTGTTCAATAGGGAGATAAAGCAGGAATACGATAGTGACGACAGCTGGTTTCAAGAGAGTCTAACAATAAACGAATCAATAATGGATCCACTTCAGTTAAGAGCTATAGTAGAAGGGTAGTATTGTCTTAAGAAGTATTCAGTCCGAAATTTGAAATAAACAGATCCACATGTCAAAATAAATATTCGCTTATTTAATTTTAACTTGCATAAGCCCACCTCATTCTCAGAACAGAACCCCATTCCAAATATACAAATAAATCCAATAAGTCAGAAAGTACACGAGTTGTTGAACTCTCTAAATTCCAACTAAATAATTTCACAATAAAGTTTAATAACCTCTTTCGTTGTTAAATATCAAGCATCCGGTTTCGCACCAAAACATAAATGCGATGTCGCATATTCCTTATTTAAAAAAGAAAAATAATAACAACAAATATAGAAATTTAAGACTAAAACACAAGTGTTACAAGTGTTTAGAATTTGAATCTTTGCAAAAATAAAAATTTAAAAAAATACGTAATTGAAACCTTATGATCGAATGTAAAATCGAGCAATTCGACAGCGATTTAGAAGAACTAATAGAAGACTTAAAAATGAGCTGATATCAAACAAAATGTCATTAAAACCCTGCTCGAGTATGCTCGGGTACAAACAGTAGAGTTGAGCTGATAATGCATGCTGTGATCGAGTACAACAAATCAATACACTCGGTCACCGGGAGAAAGCCAATAGACACTTTGCATGACAACTCGCAGGAGACCCAGCAGAAGGTTAGGGAAAGGATCGAAAAGGCACAGTTGGTGCAACTTAACCAAGACAGACAGAACAGAGTTTTTGAGAGACTAGGGAACAAGCTCACTCCGCTTTGCACCGAGGAAAAAGTAGAAGCGGACTTGCGGACAACAGTCCTTATTAAGGGGAGGGTGGTCCACAAGGATAACCTCCGCTGACTTAGTAGTTTAGTTGTAGACTTTAAGAGAGACCGTAAATAACTAAATACGTTTCATTCCAGGTTTTACGGGACATTACTGACGATACTGGTGACAGTGACAGCACGGATGACGGACTACTCACACACGGACTACATACCAATTTCTGACGGGAACGTACTTGTTTGGAACGACTACGACTACTTAAGACACACGACTAATCTTTCGGAATTTGCTCGAATGATCGACGAGACCGACAAATAAACGGACATGTTTGCACAGTCCCACATGCGGAAGCTGTTGGAGGTGGATACAGGACACGTACGAGACTTGCTGTCCGCTCTAGATGTGCACCACCGGCATGCAAGAAGCCTCGACTTCTTAGGAACAGTACTTAAGGTAGTAGCGGGCACCCCCGACGCACAAGACCTCGAAAACATTAGACTGACTGAAGCAGAACTGATAAGATCAAACAATAGACAAATAGAGATCAATTCCAGGACTCAGACGCAGATAAATTCACTGACCGACACAGTTAATAAAATTCTTAAAACAATCAAAAACAAACAGAGGGACACCGCACACTTGTATGAAACGTTGCTAACAAGAAATAGAATTCTCATTAATGAAATAGGAAATCTCATGCTATCACTTTGGCATTATCAATCCAAATATACTAGACCACGCTGATCTTAAGTCGGACTCACAGGGACCACAGTTACAGACCTGCTAGACGTATCTAGTATTAATATATTTCAATCTTCTAATATTGTTAAAATCATTATAAAATATCCTAGAATAAGTAAGTCTTGCCGAAAGATAACTATCTTTCCTGTGAAGCTACGTCAGCGTCCCGTAACTCTGTTGCACAACGTCCGCTGGGTAACTTAATACCCCACACGTAGCGCAAGAGCCAGCGTCGGCTGCGGCAGAGCCGCCGGCAACTTTAAGTTAGATGTTAAGTATTTCAACAATTGTACTTTTAGTCTATAATTGAATTCAAAAGCGGCACACGGCCCTTAATAAATAACATTCATATATTCTCGCTTAGTCCCGCGACTTTAATTCTGAAACGGTCGGGAACTATTCTAAATAATTTATATATAAGTTAACACAACTGATCAGCAGAACATAAATATTAAAGCTGACCATGCATTCTCAGCATAAATGCTTACGACACCAGCTTTTTAAGTGGGCATTGCACAACAACGACGGAAGCATCCACGCGCAGCAATGTTGCTGCCCGGTGATATACGATCCCTGGTACTTTATGCAATGCCAGCGTTTCCAGGGCTTAAGGCTAGCTTCTATTATAAGAACGATTGTCAAGTAGAGTTAGTCGATTTTGGGAAATAAAGAACGTCGGTCATCGCCACGGAATTCACAAAGTCTTCTCATTTTTCGAATAAGTGTTAACGCCGATACTCCGTACGCGCTTAACATAATTTCGAAATCTAAAAATAAATAACTTATATAAGGCTTACTTCCTACACAATAAATGTGTAACAAAAAGAGCACTAAGTAAAGCAAATGATCTAGACAAGATCTGATATAATATGCCCACAGACAATTTTAACAAAAGTATATTTAAAACCAAAAAAATATATAAGTTAACACATAAATTCCATAGCAACTAAGTAATATTACTATATTACTATATTACTAACAGCCATCAGCAGCGATCATATGCCACTGCTTATGCTGAAGTGTTGCTTCTATTAGAATGCTGAGTCGGCATGCCGACCATGGCGTGATGGCGTGATGCATTGGCTTTTTCCTGGGTAGAATTATGCTTTGCCTTTGTCTTTAGTTTCAGTTTTGTATTGAAGTTTAAAGAATAAACCCGCACTACTTCGGCACACCGCCGTAATAAAATTGTTATATTTCTGATCATTGCTGAGCCACAAGGCCAGTTAATAAAAAGGGGGTGAAGTCAAACCCTCCAACATAATCATCATAAGAAGATTACACGATCAACGTTGGACCTGCCACCGACGCCTAATTCATCGCTGGACCAGCAACTTACTTAATTTATATATATATAAGTTAACACGTAATAAGATATTAACCTTAAGCTTAAGTGAAATGTTCTTTGTAATTAGTTTTCAGTTTTGAATACAGCGCTCTTCCAGTAAGTCGCTTAAATAAATATTCACTCCGGCATTTGGCTGTTAAATAATTTGTTTCATTGTCTGAGCCCGAGGCCAGCAACATGAGGCACAGTCGCCTCTCAACCTAATCTTCAGCCACTACAGGACTGGAAGGAAATTAATTGGCGCCCAACTAGTGGTCGGACTCCACAACCAACAAGGAATAAAACAGCAGCACAGGAGCTGCAACAACTAACAACAATTAAGACACCAGCGCGGGAGCTGCAAGTGACTAATTATAAGGAGAATTTTTTTTAGTTGAATCATGTAAGTGGATAAGTTATCACATCCGGTCAGACAAAGTCAACGACTGCAGTTCTGCACGATCAGCAAAGCTGCAACAATGCTTAATGCCAATTATGCCGAACTCCACAATACGTTGCCGTCAACATTCCATGTGCTGTCGCAACGTTGAAACATAATCCATTCAGCATAATCGCTGACACAGCGATTATAGGTCAGGGCTAGCTTATGTTAAGAATATTTTGTCATTTATATTTCAGTACGGATTTGACCAATAAACGAACAAGTATAATTCTATCTCACTGACTTAACTTCGTGCAGAGATCACAAGTAAACAGTTTGAGTATAAGTTAATAACGAAAATAATTCCACATTGCAACAAAATCCAATGGGAATTATTGCAACACAAATAAGACATAACAAACTGACCAAAACCATAAGCCAAATCTGCTGACACCACGTCTAGTGGACTTCCTGCACACGCCAACCAGAGCTGCAGCAATTCTAAGAAGAATTGCACAACGGGTCAACAACACCACGAGCGACGCCGCTGCCAGCGTCGTCGACTGAACCACAGCTTAGCTAGGGATAGAATTGATTTAAGTAATCAGTTGCAAAATTCGATTTGAATAAAACGGACTTGTTTCGTCTAAATAAAATAAAACCTTTTTTGTATTATTCAAATAAAAGACGAATTTAACTTATATTAATTATTAACTTATACATAATAATAAAGAAATGAATACAAAAAATTGCATACGCATTTTACTTGAAAGGCAACCAGATTTCGAAGATCGAGTAGTGTCCATAATTCGAGACAAAGTAGGTCCCATTCTAATATATAGTCTAGAATATGAATATATGGAAAGGTACAGCATAGATTTTTCCCAAAAGGGAATAATACTAAGTAATGTAAAAAAATTGCAGGGTATTTCTGAAGCAGAGAAAAACGAAATACTAGGCCAAATAATTATAATAAAAGTTTCATACAAACCATAATAAAAAAAAGAGAGAATGTATAATATATAAGTTAACAACTAAACGTATAAGATACACCCTCACAGTCATACATTGTTATTTCTAAGTACGCACGATCATAAGTATTTGGTTGCCCTCAGCAACAAATACAGCAAACTTAAGCTAGAACATTTCTGTAGCCTTCAGTCTCAATCTAGATCGCAACATTATAAGACGAGTGAATGATTAAACTGCGGCATTGCCGCCAATAAACATTATTTGTGTTATCAATCATAGTTGACCACGTCCAAGACGGGCAACTGGGAAAGTTCCCATAACCTAATCACATTGTTCCAATAGTCACCTGTTGGATTCATCACCACCTCGCAAAGAGAAGAAGTCACCACCGTCCGATCAACGACGGAAGACTTAATTTATATGTAATGAATATTAAGCATGGAATGGCAGCAACTTATTCTCCATATCCGTAAAATAAAAGAAACATTTGGCAAATCATACAAATGCTTAGAACAAAATAGGGCAATACAACAAGACACTCTACACAAACATGCAAAAATTCTCGTCGATTCAGTCAACGACGTCAGAATATTAGTGCATGATAATAAGGAAATAATAAGTAAAACGAACTGGTCAAAAATTTCAAAACTATTGATCAAGCTACGTTTGCAGCTAATAAATGTCAAAGAAAAGTATGAATTAGATATATTCATACCATCAATTTTGAACACCCCTCTCGAAATAGACACGGATAATAAACAAAAATCAACAGAGATAGATTCTGAATCTGAATCTGAAACTGAAATAAAAGAAAGAGATCTAAACGATCTTACAATTCCAGCAATAATAAAAGAATCTAAAGAAAACATCTTGACGGACTTAAGTGTCCAAAGGGCATAAAAGTTAACGACGAAAATATTCTGCATTGTAACAATATCCAACGGAAATTGTTGCAACACAAATGCGACATAATCAGACCAATAAAACCAATCTGCTGACACCGCGTCTAGTGGACTTCCTGCACACCCCAACCTGAGCTTCAACAATTCCAAGAAGAATTGCACCACGGTTCAACAACACCAAGAGCGACGTCGCTTGGGGATAGAATTGATTTAAGTGTGAGTTGTAAAATTCGGTTCGAGCAAGACAGTCCGTCTTGAAATAAAATATATTTTTCAATTTAAAACGAGCAAAGAATTTAACTGGCGCCCGAGCAGGGACCGACTTCGCGCACAATACAGCAAAACAGTTCGTACGTGCGTGATTCTGCTAGATCAGAAGCAGAGTCGGTTGAAAAGTGAAAAAACTATCGCGATACAACACAGCAAAACGACTGTACGCTCGCGACAGTGAAATCACGAATTCTATCAATAAAAGTGGAAAGTTGTTCAGCTATAAACTTGATAGTGAACAGACAGTGACGCGAGAGAGTGATAATACTCTAAGTGCCCCTACTGCAGAAAAAACCCGCAGAGTCTGTGCGAAAGAATCGAGGCAACTCACATTGATTAATTTCAACGTTCGATTTAAATTCGCATCGGTGGACGATAATCCTGTACGGTCCGTCCACAGGATACTCCAACGGAGTCTGGTCGCAGGATCCCCAGTAGGAAACCAGTGAGGAACAAGATCATCGGTAACGCTGATACGGCCCTCGAGTCGCACAACGTGCCCCTAAACTGGAGTGCTATCTCCAAGTGTCTTACATTGCGCTATGCAGACAAAAGAGATATAGGAACTCTAGAATACCAAATGACCATGTTGACACAGGGCAGTAACCAGACGGTAGAACCATACTATCAGGTGGTCTACCACCACTTAACGTTAATACTGAATAAAGTAGGTTGCATGGAACTCAGTAGAGAGTCCGAGATGCTCATGACCAAAATGTACAGAGAAAAGGCATTAGACACATTCATCAGAGGTTTGAGAGGAGACTTGCCGCGTATTCTTTGCATAAAAGAACCAGCAGATCTTCCCACAGCTCTCCATTACTGTCTAAAATTAGAGAATCAAAGCTATAGATCAAATATAGCTTTCAATAAAAACACCCAATCAGGTCATAAAGTAGCAGCTAGAAGCATGCCACCCATGCTACCACCTCGAACAGTTCAATATTCACAAAACACTCCCCAAATAATAAGAACAGTTCCAATAGGCCCCATTTTCCAAATTTCCAAATTTTTCTAAATAATACCAATAATACACAACAATACAACAAACAACAGTTCTACCAAACGAGACCACAACAGACAATTACACCTTCCCGACCGTTAGCACCCAAACCACCGCCACGTCCCGAACCAATGGACATTGACCAAAGCATCCAGACACGGATGATAAATTACATGAACAGACTCAATTTTGAGACAGGAAAAAGGCCTCCACCGTTATCAAACCCAGCCGATACGAGACAAAGAAACTTTAACATTCAAACAACAGTAGAACAATCCGAAATAAAATATATTTTTAAATTTAAAACGAGCAAAGAATTTAACTTATATAAAAGACATTTCGAATGCCATACATTTTATAATCAAATTCCCAAAGATTAAAAGAGCTTGCAGAAAAATTACGATTTATCCTGACGTCCACAAGAACTTCATATTGCGATTGTTTGACAACGTCATAGCCGAATGCGATGGAGAAACCCACTCACTGCAGAGTTGCGCCGCTTCACCTGGAGCCACATTTTGTCGTCTGGCATTAGAGAGTTCATGTGCCAAAGAGCTCCATGCAGGTGGCATGGCACACTGCGAGATCCAGCCGAGCAACCTGGAGATAATTACCCATGTAGATGACGGAATCATCATCCTCAACAACGGGTCCGCAACGATTCAGGTGGACAACGGCACTGAGATCCAGGTGCAAGGCACGCAAGGCACTCATCACGTTCGCAATTAACGGGACTCTGTTTTACAACCACAACAAAGTACGCAATAGAGTCCCAGGTATTGCCAATTCTCCCTTGCTGAACATCACTGCCAACCAAGATGTCCTCAGCCTCCCTTACCTTCATCGTTTGAATGAACGTAATTTGGAGGTGATACAGGTGATACAAGGAAGACGCCCGAACTGATCAAGGCATTCATCGTCGGAGCCATATGCTGTGCTCTAATCTGCATTGGCCTCACTCTTTGGCGGATCATTGGCGCAAAGAAGTCTGCGAAGCAGTTACGAGAAATCGTCACGAGAAGTCGTGATGCGAGTTTTGGCTTAGCTTAAGTGAAATGTTCTTTGTAATTAGTTTTCAGTTTTGAATACAGCGCTCTTCCAGTAAGTCGCTTAAATAAATATTCACTCCGGCACTTAGCCGTTAAATAATTTGTTTCATTGTCTGAGCCCGAGGCCAGCAATAAGAGGCACAGTCGCTTCTCAACCTAATCTTCAGCCACTACAAGACTGGAAGGAAATTAATTTATACACAGTAATACATAAGCTGACCACTCCTCTGCCGGCGTCACTGGCCATAATATTGTCTATTAAACTCGCTAAGATTCAAATCATAAGCCCAATAATTCTCGTCTCAGAAGACATAAAAGAAATTTCAATGGAAATGGTAGACGGTGGTATCTTCACACAATAAGAATGGACAGCGGAATAGAAAATCATATCCATGATACATTCCTGCTGACATTCGACGAGGAAATTAATATCAACTGATCCATTTACAAAAACAAGAGGAGCATCGTCCGAAGACAACTGGGTTCAACACCAAGAAATCCCGAGCCTACCATATCTTCAGAGGTTAAACTTTGAAAACCAACAATACATTGGAGACGTCGAAAAAAAACTGGTAACCTGGCCCGCAACGTTTACTGTACTCATCATCTTTCTCCTGGTCATAGGATTCTTCCTTAGCAAAATGTATCGGGAATGGAAAGCAAATAGAAAACAAGCCGCTCTGAAAACTGTCATTGAAGCTTTAAGGAAATCAGAGGACGGCCTTCAATCTAAGTAGAGAGCAGTTAACACATCCGCCCAGGCATAAAGTAACACCTGCAATTCTGCAAGATCAGCAAAGCGGCAACAATGTTGATGCCATTGTCGCCATCCCCTGCGACGTCGCGGCTGCGTGACGGCATCCATGCAGCATAATCGCTGACACAGCGATTATAGGTCAGGGTTAGCTTTGAATAACAACATTTTTATATTGTAGTCTGATTTGAACAATAAAGTTCAGCTGACGTACTAAGAAGTGAAAGTGAATTGCTTAGTAGCTCCGCACAATCAATCGCATTATAACTTCTAATTTATATATAGATTTTCCTTTTGCTTTGTGTATACCATATCCATATATAACTATATAGTTTAATGCATATTTCATATGAATATTTATATGATTTTTTTGATTTAATTTTTAAATATGTATTTATATAGGTTTTGCTTTCATTAGTTATTGTCCACCCATCCAGTTTATGGAAATTCTTATTTCATTTGTTGTTTTTGTATTTTGTTGTGGCTTGTGTATGCTTGAAGCTCTTGCAGCTAGTTCATTTAACCAGTTCTTTGCGGAACTAGTTACTTTTTTGCAATTTCTCTTTCATCGCCATAGTTTTGAGTTTTGCTACCAATATTCACTGTCAATGGGGTAAAGCGGGCATATTAGTTGCCAAAAAAGTGAAGTTGACAGGAAATCATTTAACGATAACGATCGATATTTAAGATCGATTACGAAGAGCAAGGAGTAGATTGATTGATACAGCCTGCTGTAGAGGTCAGCTCTGACCTCCTTTCTAAATAGATCTATTAGCCATGAGCCAATCGGAATATTTGGCGCCCTAACGAGTATTAAGCAGTCGACTGCAGCTGTTGCTTTATGATTCGTTTAGCAAGGGCATGCGCTAGTCGGTGTACCGATTTGAATATTGTTTGAAGTAGTTTTTCGTGTTCGCCGAAATGAAATATAAAATTGAAACAAATAAAAAAAATATTTAAATCCACAAATAATATTTAAATAATCAATAATTGGTCATAAATAAATGTGAACAAAAACGCGAACAGCAATTTAATAATAAATTTCTGAGTGTGTGTGTGTGTGTGTGTGTGAGTGTTTGAAACTAATATTTGGTTTGGAAATATTTTTATTATTTCACAAATATGAAAAGGCAGCAATTAATTTGTGGGCACAGCATGTGGGCGTGTACAGTCTCTGTGTATTGTGTCTGTGTGTGTGAGTGTGTGTTGCGTGTGTTTAGAAGTCTGTTTCGGTTTTGTTTAGTTTTAGTTAGTTTTCATGGAATTTCGTTTATTATTTGTTATGAGCAGTTTTTTCATTCTCTTTTAGTTGAGTATGTGCATATACCCTGGCAGAGGGAGAAGGGGTAGCTTAGTTTTCGCGTATCAAACAAACATAAATTAAAGTAAGCTCATAGTTGTATTGAAGTTAATGAGTGCCCCTCGCACATTGTTGTATGGAATATACAAAGCTAATATTGGCCAACAGCTGCACTGATAGATGTGAAACATCATACAAATGTATCAATGCTGATAAAACTATAAGATAGACGGAGTACTGAAAAAGAGATTGGTCATCGACTGTAGGAAGCTGAATGAAAAAACCATATCTGAGCGTTACCCAATGCCTAGTATTCCCATGATTCTAGATTCTCAGTACCTTGTGAAACACGACCGCAAAAAAAAAACACATTCGGCAAGAAAATTTTATATTCGCAAAAATATAGTTTTGGATTTCGATAAGGGCACACACAGTAAAGGTAATCCAATCGGGTGGCGACAGCTCAGTATCTGCTGTTACTTTTAATGCATGATCAGCATTATTAGCGTTGCGATCCCAGGCGCTGGCTACCCGAAATACGATGCGTCTGAGTGGAGCACTGGGTCAGCACTTTCAGCGACAGGGCTAGCTTATGAATAAGTATATACTTAGACTTCAGTTGTGATTCGTGCAATAAAGATAGACAGATCGAGAAATAATAACTTAAAGATGGAAGAGCGAAAAAAGGGATTTTGGGAATTTATTCCCTTCATAAAGACTCTTTGCCAGGGTATTTCAGTTTCAGTTATGCGCAGTTTTTACCTCTTTAAGAATGATGCATATATATATATATATATATATATATACGAGATAATTCTCGTAATTGTTGCTATTGTTGCCTGTGCATTTTAGGAATGCTGCAAGCCAAAATGAATCCTGAGCTCGGCCTTTTTCTTTCTGTTGCAAAAGATTTGAAAATGCGAAATGCAGTTGGTGTTGCTGTTGCTGTTGTTGTTGTTGTTGTTGCTGTTGTTGCTGTTGTTGCTTTAGTTGTTGTTTCGATTGCTGTCGTCAACGTATCAGAAGTCCCGTGTCTGGCGACCAGCGATTCGCACGATAGTACATATCCTTGTACATGGAAGGACATGCATTTTGATTCTGTTTTCAGAAATGGAAAGAGAATTCAGAAGGCGTTAATAGTGTTAACAATTTACAGGGTATACATAATTTAGATTGATTGATTGATGCATGAATCTATGATCTATGAACGGAGTGGTTGACAGGTAAAGGAATGCTTGAGTGGAAGACTGAAGATTGACTGATGGATGCATGATTGAGTGGAGTGATTGATGAGTCAGTGTGATTGATAAAAGGATGATTAGGTAGGAGCTAGACTGACATTGATTGATAGATGGATGATAAACAGGCTGAGTAAAGGACTGATTGATTGACTGATAGATGAATGATTAACTCTATATAAATTGATTGATAGGTTGATGGAAGAATGATTGACTGATAGATGACAAATAAATTGATGATAAATAGACTGATGCTTAAATAATGATTGACAGACTGATTAACTGATTAATTGATAGCCTGTTTAACATGAATGATTGACCTTAAGCTAGACTGACTGATCGATAGACTGAATGACTGATAGACTGACAGATGAATAAGTGGCAATAAGACTGACTGATAGTTTGGCAGGTGAATGATTGACAGACTGACTGCTTTATTTATTGATAGACCAAGAACATCTCGGACTACTAGACTGATGATTGATAGACGTTCTGATTGATATGTAAAACTGTTGATGAATTGACTTAAGTTTGGAGGGTCGATTGATTAGTGATAAGTGAGTGACTAATTGACTGATTGAGAAACAGCTTGTCTGACTTTGTACACTGACACACGGACTGATTGATTGACTGATTTATTGGAGTACTTGATTGACTGACTGATGAAGTGATGGTCAGCTTACCAACTACTTAACTAATTGATTGATTAACTTATGGTAGATTTCTCTGGCGACTTACCTTATGACGTTTAAAATCTATGTTCGTCCTTACGGTTCTATGATGTAAACTTTGCACGGGTCGCGCATTATTACCTAATGGAGCTTTCGGTGTACTCTCGGAGCCTTGCATCAGTCGACGGAGTTGATATAACTGAAAGTACAGCGAGATGCAAAGATAAGGTAATGAGAGCTAAGTAAGGGCTATGGGGGGCTTCGGAGGTCGTGAGATAGATTGAGCTTAACATTCTCTTTTCTCAAAGCGCATCATATTCATGGGAGCTGAACATGGAGATGTTTCAAAGTTTTTAGAGCTGAAGCAAATGACAAATAGATCTCAAAGTGAACGAGTATTGTGCAGTCGCTCACGCCTGTCTATTCATTTTTCATATGCTTGTTAGATTTCTCTTTAATGTTTTCTCTATCTCTCTCTTTTTGCCGCTGCGTGTTGTCTAGTTACAAGGCTTTGCTCCCTGCCGTCCGTCCTTTGTGGACGCATATGCAAATTGATTAAACTAACCAAATATTGTTTTTTAATTATGCACAGAGCATTGCATTGACCACAGCTAAACCGCGCTGCGACCGTAGCCCAATTGATGAGAAATTTTATAATTGCATTTATGCAATATTTTTTTTTTCCAACAATTAAAAACATTAAAAAACAAATTACAAAAATAATAAAAAAATTATACAATTCGTCTCTAATTGCAATTGCAAAACGCAAATGCAATTCATTATTTGCGGTCGCTTGTGAAATGGAAGAGAGCGAAAAAAAATCAGAGGCCGAAACCGGGGCTAGCGGGGCAGTGGCAGGATCTTACCTCTTGTTTGGTGATATAGATGGGTTTATTAACTAGTATCCAGACCGTGCTCTCCCAGCAGCCCGGATGCGTGGTGGATCCCTCGTACGTAATGTAATGATCCGTATTCGGCAGCAGCGATCGCACCGATATGTGCCGTATGGGCGTCGAAAAGCCTATAAAAGAATGTTGCGTGACTCATTAAGGAATGTATCTAAGAGAACAAGCAGTAGAAATAGTTAATGCACTGTAAGTTAGCGCTGGCTTGGCTAGTGAAAAGCTTGTTCAAATTGGCCCAGATCAGCTAAAGATGCATGTTGAACTAAGCTGAAGCTTAGATCAGGTTGAGCTAATGTTGAACGTCCTCGAATCTATTGATTGGGTTACGCTAGTAAAATTCGACTTAGTTCAGATTGGTGCAAGTTAGGTTAGGTAGGGTTAAGGTGTACCTAGCTGCTATTAGGCTCTGCTAGGCTAGGTTATGTTAGGCTAGGTTAGGCTAGGCCAGGCTAGCTAAGGTCAGGTGAGGTCAGGTCAGTTCAGGTTAAGTAAGAAAAGGTAATGCTATGTAAAGTCATATTAAGTAAGCTCAGCTTAGTTAAGGTTACGTTAGTTATAAAAAAGCTAGTTAAGCCAATTTGCAACTAGAGGAGACTAGGTTAGGCCCTGTTCGATAGGTGTGGGTTAGGCCAGACTCGCTGACGTTATATGTAGTTATCTTAGCATAGCCTATCCATGACTCATCCAACGATTCCTTTGACACTCTTTATCAGCTAAACAGTTAAAATAACACCTTCATTCATCAAGCTTCAATTTGAAGCCCTGTGACTTTTACAGGGTATCGAAAGTAAAGTTCAAGGTGCATCTGACATTTAAATGGAGCGCACATTTTGCCCTGTCTCGTTCGCAATATGCATGGCAAAAAGTCGACGATACGAAAAAACCTAATGAATAATTCAGACTAGCTAGCAAGGGGGTGGGACAAGCCGACAAGGGGCGTGACAGGGCAATACATTGGAGCTTATGGGCTAATAGGGTGGCGCGGGGTAAGAGTTTTAAGTCTGATTTGTTGGTTGCCTTCTCGTTGGTCACTTGAACGACGGCGCTCGACTTCATTCATACAAATCATTATGCCAAGCCGGAAATGAAGCGCCTCGCGGTTTATGAGACGGCGGCAAATGGTACTAAAAAACGACTGGCTAGAGCGTTGGGCTTGCGGCCACAGAGCTGGAAGTTAGCTGTTAGGACGGCTCTGCTCGGGTCTAAAGGCATTCCAAATAATTATTTGCAACAGAATTGTTAGTTCTTACTTGACGTCTCCTATGCAACGTGCAGCGACAACTGAACACTCTACCTGAATGAATATTTACATATCGATTACTATCGACAAGAAATTGAATTGACTTTCAGAGAAGATATTGAAAGGGAAAATCAAAATAGAGGCATGATTTGAATAGCTAATAGAGTGTATACGAAATGGTAATTGCATGTGTTATCGATAAATCGAGGCCACGACTAGGACTAGGATCCATGAGCATATATATCTATATATATATAATAATTATTTTTTTCACTGGGAGTTCATAAAAATGAAATTTATTGGGTATATCTCGGGAAATTCCTACTATACTATCGATAACTTTGTGAAACAATCGATGACTATGCAAATCTTAATATTTTTTCCACTTTATATGCCATATTCAATACCATCGATAAGTTTACCAAGTGATCGATAACATGCTCCATTTCCAATTCAACATTCTCCAAGAGTTCTTCAAGCTACAAACTTGTCCAGAGATTCTCGTTCTCCGCTTTTGAGTGCATTTGCTATTCGTTGTTTCACGTATTTGAACTTCGTCTTTTAAGTAGTTAAACTTTCAAGTTGTTTTGCCAGTTGGTTCGCAGAAATTGGCCGCATATTTTCTGCATTCTGAGCTCGAGCGGGGCGCTAAAGGAAACCCCAGGCTTTTCTTTATTTATTTTTATTTTTTTTGCACGTTTTTTCCACTTTTCATGGAGCTACATAAAGTTGTACGACCTGTAAAAAGGCTATTAAACTGGGTCGGTCTGTCGGTCGGGTTGATGGGGGGAATTATTAAGTGTCGGTTTAGTGTAATTCGAGGTTTCATTTTCGTCACTTTGCGCGGCGCAGCGCGGCGCGGCGCCAATTTCGCGGCCAACGGCTGTCGAGCAATTTTTATGGCTCACTTTAGGACGTTGCCGCACATAATTATGCCGCTTGTTGTTGCAGCTACACAATTGTTGCAGTTCCACTTGCAGTTAGCAAGTTGTTGCTGCTGCGGAATGACATCATAAAAGTGCTAGCCGCAGAGCCATGAGCCATGAGTCGTAAGCCACGAGCCACCAGCCACCAGCCACCAGCCAACAGCCGAGAACTGTGAGTTGGGCAAACGTTGCAACATTTCCGGTGCATTTTGCGTAACGGAAATGATGTTGGCACGCCCCCTCAGCCAGTAGCGCCCCCTGTCGGTTGGCTGATGGTGCCAGTCGAAAGTCAGTTAAGAGAGGAACTCATCAAACGAACTCGACTCTAGTCCATTGATGAAGAATGCCAAAAAGCCATGCGGGGCTCGGCTAGCGATGAGTCGTGAGTTGGTCAGGCGTGACACGAATGAAGGAGCAACCTGAACTAGAGATGTGCATGCTGTTAGAGATGGGTTGTAAAGCGTGACACGAGCTAGAGAGTAATCAATTCGACTGCAAATCTAAGCAGAACTAGAGATACGCCTTGAGATACGAACTATTTGTAGCTAGAGCGGAGCTGTGAGTCGTGACACGAGAGATGTTCAGTTAAATATATGTGAACCTAATAGAGATGAGCGTGAGTCGTGACACGTAAGTCATATAGCCCCATTTGATTGCAAAGATATTTAAAAAGGCGACCAGTTGTGGAGATGATCTAGAGATGGGAGAAACGAGTCAAGTCGCGCGCAGTTTGCTGCCTCGTGACACGATGCATATAGATAGATCTAAGTAAAAGTCTTCAGAGTAAGTTTTCAGATGCATAGTTTCAAATATATTCGTCAGCAGTAAATCGTGCCGATACTATCGGCATTGGTGTCGTGTTACTCACCTCTGTAGAGAACCTTGTTGAATGTGCTCGTTATGATGCGCAGCTCGGGATTGGGCGTTTCGCCAATTTGCACCATCAACGAGAGTCCGACAATGCCCTGCGATTTATGCTGCGCCTCGGACATGTTGTGGTACAGCTCCTTGTTGAAGCCATAGATTTGTATCTGCGTGTGCGTGTGTGTGTGTGTGTGTGTGTGTGTGTGGTATATGTTACATTATTAATATGACTGGTTAGTCTGGCCATCCTGTTGCCGTCGTTTGATTGACCTACCTCGCCCGGAAAACTGTAGCCCTGTATGTAGTGCTCGGAGCCGCGACTGTTCTCGGTGCCGTAGTGTATGTAAATCTCCTCGAATTGGTAGCGATAGGCCAAAGGACCTCCGGATATGTTCACGTGCTGCTTTGTGTCCTTGTCCACGCGAAAGACGAGTGATTGACCCGTGTTGTGCAGCGTGCCGGAAACCTGTTGACGACGACAGCCAAACAGAGATAGAGGGCGAGAGAGCGAGAGGGAGAGAGCAAGAGAGGGTGTCAGTGAATGTCCTTTCCGGTGTGTTTGGGGGCCGCTGCTCTTACCTTGTGCTTGTCAATGTGCAGCGGTCGCAGGTATGGATCGAAGAGCAGCTTGTCGGGCACCACATCAATGGGCGACTGGCGATGTCCTTTGTTGCACATGTTCCACTGCGGATTGATGAGACCCCAGAAGCTGGGACCTGTAAAATACAAATCGCTGATTAGAAAAAACTTGATGTAAATATCATAAATATCTGTTGATTAAGTGCGGCATGCTCGACTAGCAGATGCTCAGCATTGATTCTGTAGATTGAAATTCTTGAGTATCTCCGACAAAGCTCACATATCGCAGCTGAGCTCTATTTCTGGAATATATTTCGTCTTTACTGATATTGTTTGGCTTGAATATTAGAGTCACCTTGGCTTAGTTTTGTTTCTTAAGTTTGCAAAGCAACTATCTTCAAACACAAGCCGAACTTTTCACTTGGCACTTGACTATCAGTGATCCTTCCTTTCCTTTAGCTGCATCTAACATGGGAATACTTTAAACACTTCCATCGCACATCTGACTATAGTTGATGGTTGATGGGTATTGCAATGGAAGGAAGTAGGAGCCTCCACAGTTGACTGACTGTTTGACTAACTGTCAATCGTGTTGTTCGAATGGGAAATGTGTCCTGTGCGTCTGTGCGTCTGTCCGTCCTTTGTAAACAACGAGACGACAATTCAAACACCAAATGAAATTTCATAAGCTTCGCTTCACATGCTGCCTCTCGCGTCAGTTTAAATAGCAATTAAATGAACCCAATTGGGAGCTCCACTGCGTTGCATAAAAACGCAAAAAACGACAGGGTTGCAACACTTGACCCTTCCAGCCTTCCGCCCTAACTCCCTTTGCCCTGCAGCCCTACGTTTAGCTGAGCGAGTAGCTGGCTGTTGTCTGCATTCAATTTGATGTGACGGGCACAAACTGTCCAAACTTTTCAAAACAAACCCCATGAACGGCAGCAACTAGGGTAGGCACTGCAGCCATATGGAAAAATTAAATATTTTTATAGATGGACCATGCCATGTGTGGCCTGTAGCTGACCAAATACGCTTCTTCCCACACGACATAGCACTCAGAGAGTGGATATAGTGCAAGTCGGTTCTTTAGATATTGCTTTTATATATGGTACAGTGAAGCACTTTGACAACAAGTTGTATTCATATAACGCTTTGATATGCAAAGCGAGTATATTGGCTTTGTGATGTGTTCCTTTTGCTGTCCGTCCGAATGCATATTATGCAATATGCCTCAGTGGGTCGGGTTGACTTAGCAGCAATGCTATATATTGGAGGCGTGGCAAAACGAAAAGAAAGTTATGGATGCCAAGGTCTTAGAGCTGAAAACACTGCTGACTCCACAGATAGATCTCTGATATGGTAGACTACTATGTTCTATACTCTATATCTATAGATATTCTCTTCTATCAAAGTTAATCTTTGATAGGTTTATTTTTCAGCGGCGGCGGAGCAACAATGTCAAGAGTGCTCAATGGATCAAGAGCAACAGAAATCTGTGCAGAGCGCTAAGTAGCTGCAGTGCACGCACACTCACACACTCACACACTCACACACTCACACACTCACACACTCACACACTCACACACACATACACACACTCCCCCTTTATGTGCAGCACAATGTTAGTGCAACATTTGTGGCAAGCGTTACTCATGCCACACGCAGCTGCTGCTCATTTTGTGTTTGCATTCACTCACCTACTCACTCGCCCATTCACTCATTCATTCATTCACTTATTCATTCGTTTTTGTTGCCTGTGTTTTGTTTAATTTTTTGCTTTGTCTGTCGCCTGGCGCGCCTCCGCCTCAGCCTGAGCCTGGGGCTCTACCTCTGCTGTTGCATAAATAAAACTGCGTCCTGTTGCAAGCTGCAGCCGTGTGCCATAATAACAAAAATGGCTGACCAGCTACAATTCCGCACACAGTTGTATTATCCGCAAATATGTTTTCGCGCTCAAATCCAATTTAATTGCATCAAATGACAATTTTAGACACGTATTCCTAGCTCTAGCTCAGCTCATCTTTTATCTGTAGTCCCAACTTTCACACACCAAGAGTGTTACTATTTCCGATAACTATAATTCAGTCACTGCTCCAGTTATCGATAACATTTGGCATTTGTAGCATTCAGTCAGATTGGCCATTCGATTATTTGCGATACTTTTTCCATTTCATATCTATCATTTCTATGCTATGATCACATGAGCCAACTGCTTGGAGAAAGACTTTCTACTTTTCGTATTTAGATGGAGTCTGATGAGCTCATAATCAAGTTCGCTTTATTTTTTTTTCTATTCTTATTTTATGCTCTTTTTTCTCTTTCTTGTATCATATTTTCAGTCTGAGTCTCTGGTCATGTCAGAGATCACAGATCTTCGTTTCTGTTTACTTGGTCACGTTCCCTGCTTCGTATCTCTTTTTACTCTTTCTTTATATCGAATTTCTCTCTGTGTATTTGCTTTTAACAATATCCTCCACTGGCTCGTCCGTCTGCTTATTCTGTTTCCTTTTTTTTCACTCTTTACATCCTTTTCCTATCACTTGACCTTCTCATATCTATTTCTTTCTTCTTGTTTTGTTCTTTGTGCTTGCTTTATCATTTTTCCGGCTTCTTCCCTCTGTTTACCTTTGGCTTTTCTCTTTTGCTATACTTTCGTATACCTTATTTCCAATCACTCGAACTCTTTGCCTTGCTTCTCTGTTGAACTTGATTTCGATCTCATTTCTCTCTGTGTATTTATTTGCATTCCAGCTCTAGCTTGACTTCCATCTTTGGCCTCTTGATCCCCTTCCTTCTCTTTCTCTGCTCACTTTTCCTGACTTTAACTCTATTGCTTTACTTTCTCATACCCATTTTCTCTCTGTGCATTTGGATTCCAGCTGCATTTATTGAATCTATCTTTGGCTTCTTTATTTTTGATCTGCTGCCTTCTCCTTCTCTTCTCACTTTTCAGGCCTTTACCTCTCTTGCCTTACTTGCTTATACCTAATTTCTCGCTGTGTATATATACACATTCGGTAATTTTCAGCACTAGCTCACATTGCATTCCATAATTGAATTCATTTACATTTGAAATGCTGTAACTTCATCTGTAGTCGATATTTATTTGCCTGATTGAGTGCAGCGCGTATTTGGCCTTCGTTAGATTTGTTAACGAGTGAATGCATCGAGTGCTATTCACTCTGTCTGGCAAGTGTTTAAATTCGATTGAGATACATAAGCTCGCATGGGAGTAGGGAAATGCAGAACTTACCCGATATGCCATCGTACGTCCACCATTCCTCCCAGCTGGACAGGACCTCTGAAAGGAAGAGAAGTTCATGTGAGACAAAAAGGCGTAACGGGAAATGCATTAATGTGCCAGGGCTTTAAGCCAGCGTAAGACGAGTCTGGGAAACAATCAGAAAATTACCTTGACAGAATTTGTCTAGCTAAGTCAGCCCCTTCAAGAAGACCCCAGCCACCCGCTCTAGCCTGTGTCAATGACACCCGGATATAGTAACTAGGCTGTCAGGGCATAGACCCCGTTTACCGCGCATCGAGAGGGAAGGGGAGCGAGATGTATGGCAGTTGGCAGCCAAATCTTTGGCTTTTCAATGCGCATAATTCGCTGCCAATGTAAACAGCGCATGAAATCAACTAATGTAGGACTTCCCACTGATGCCTGATGGCGTAGACAAACCGAACGTTAGTGCAAGAAATGAGGCAGACAAAACAAACAAAGCAGAAGCAGTGCCAGTGGCAGTGGCAGTGTCAGTGGCGCCTCTCTCAGCGCTTCTCACTGGCAGCCAACGAGACGCCAGTGCGCCCCAGGCATGTCTGGGGGCTTCCTTTCGCCAAATGCGTGTCGCATGAGTCAACATGGTTCAACATGCTGCTATTTCTGGATATACATATATACATATACATATATATACAAATCTATATATGGAAACTGGCTTCCATTGGCATCGCCATCGCCAGCTTTCTGTCTACCTCCAATTCGGGCAAATGTTGTCGCCAGTCGGTCGGGCGCCAATAAAGTTTACACTCAGTTGCCACATTTCGTTTATGGGCAAGTTCTGCTTCCGCTTTATCAAGCGACAGACAATTTTCGCTATTTTTCTTTCGGACCAACCCCAGAACCAATCTCAATCTCCACCCCCCTCGGCCTGCCGCTTTGAGCGTATTCAAAATTTATGCTATATGCGTCGTGCCGCAGCGGGTAGCATACACAGAGCCAGTGCGGCGGCTGTGGGGCAGGATGTAAAGTCTGCTCGAAGATGAAGCGAGACAGGCAGAGGCAGTGACAGAGACAGAGAGCGAGAGAGAGAGAGGGGCGAGCGGGCGAGGGACACTCTGCATGGGGAAGGGGGCAATAAAGCCAAAAGAAATTGCTGCAAGCCAAAACGGAAGTTGAGCAAGGGAGTCGCTGGCATTGCTGCTGCTGCTGCTGCTGCTGCTGCTGCTTCCTGCAGCTACCAACTATAGCGTTATGCTATGTCTTCTTTTCAATATACCCTTACGCAGTCTGGGCACTTTAACTAATTGAATAGAGAAAGAGAGAGAGAGAGAACGAAAGAGGGAGGGACGCAGGGAGGAAGGGAGTTAAGGCAAAGTTGTCCTTCTTAAATTATAACACCAGTGCTTTAGGATTTGTGAATAAACATATCGATACTGTCTGAGGACAGCTAATAGATTAACTAACTATAACAAAGAGCATCCTTCCAAGCATTATCAGATGCTTGCCAATGCATCTCTTGACATTAAACTCTATAAGGACATACGAGGAAAACGCTTTCTTCCCATAGACTACTGCTCAGTAGGCACCTCCACAGGCCATTTTATATGAGGTACTTCCCGTAGGTCACTTTCCAAAGGGCATTTGCCGGAGACAACTTCCTAATATGATACTTTCATAGAGCACTTCCTTAGGGTCAGTTCATGCGGCCTTCCCATAGGCCACTTCATTAAGCTACCTTCATAGAGAACTTTCCAGCTATAACTTCCGTAGGGCCCTCTACGATACCATGGGGTACAACCACGCACTCATAGTGCCTAGACCTGATAAAACCTCTCAAATATGTGACCCAACTAGTGTCAGTGAGTTAGGGATCATACGCAGCTTTAGAGATAGAAGCTAAAAATCCCATCAATTTATATAGAAGAGCTTAGAGGATCTGGCTGACGATAGAGTATCTACTATCTGCGCTCTTCAGCCATAAGACAGTAAGATTGTTTGAATTGTGGGCGCAGATAGCGCCGAGACTCGGCGGCACAGGCATTTGGTGCGCGGGAAGGGACGGGTATTGTCGTGTTGCTTTTCTTAAAATAACAATGAACGTCCGTTTGGTTGAATACGCGAATTCGTGAAACGCGACTTGCCGTCACTTCATTTTGTTTGTTTGTCGCGTATTTTGTGGGATAGTTGTTTCGCAGCTCGAACCGCTTCCTCTGGCTCAACTTGACGCTGCCTCGGTGCCTGCTTAGCGCTGTAAAGTATGCTATTAAATTGGCCTCGCAAACGAAGCCAAACCGAAAAATGGCACAAAGCCTTCAATAAAAAACATTTGAGAATGTTTTACGGCATTTTGCAAAGGGTCGCTGGTTTTTTGCTTTTTTCTATTTTTATTCCTTAGCAACGAACACTTCTGCAGCCCTGCAAGGGCACTCGCTCTATGGACACCCCTCGACACGCCTTGGCGTGGAGCGATTCGCCCTTTTCTCCGCCGCCAGTTCGTAGTTTTCAAAGTCTCTAGCCGATTCGTTTCATCTGTCGTGATGATTCGTCAACAGATTGCACATTTTCAGCGGGTGTTTTTGTACCCTGGCAGTGAGTGAGTTTGGGGTATATTGGTTCTGTCTAAGTGCGTAAGTATATATATATATATTATATATTAGAAAGTTGATATAGTAATAATCGCCCGTGGGTCCCTCCGTTCGTCCGTCCTTCTGTTCTTCCTTCCCTCTGAGCGCAGCTAAGGTCTTGAGAGCTTCTACCTTCTACCTCTGCTCTACGCCGGATTCAGCGTATCTCCTCGTCGAGCAACGCTCAGCTTGATTTCCTTTGATAGAGGGAGCTACTAGCTTCTCTGACTTTCAACTTGCCCCCATTAAGCCATTTGGCAATTTGGGTTTTTATGCTGCAACAGCAACTTAATTTATTGTTATAACAGTTTTGTCGGCTCACATTCCAGTCGAAGGTTGGCCGTTGGGGGTGCTGGTGGTGCTTCGTAGTGGGGGCTTTCCCTCATTGCCCTTTTATTCTATCTATCAATTCGTTGGCTGGACCGCGTGTCGCCAATTTGGTTGTGAATGCTTTATGAAGAGATTTGCCGGAGTTTCATTATCTATTCAAATGGTAATCGTCGGGTATACATTTCCTTTATCTCTTTGCTGTGAATTCACAAGTTTTAAAGCTTTCGCCTTGTTGTTACCTAATTGAGGTTACGCATTGGCTTTACCACTTAACTCAAATCGCTTTCAGTCATTCAACTGGACTTCTTGTTTCGGCCCTAACTATCTGTCTATAGTTCTGCTATTTTCTGACATGAATTCGATAAGAGCTTGACTTGACTTGATTTCTCAATTAGTATACCTTTCCCACTTAATGGAGTTGGTTGCATAGACTGCAGCTGCAACTGCAGCTCCAACTAGCTTGCTTAAGTCTTTAAGTCTTAGCTGCCAGAGTTTGCAGCTTTTTTTACAACTTAATTCGAAAAATTCAAATTTTAATTTCGCTTTCATTTGTTTAGTTCATGTCTGAGGTCCGACCTACCGCATAAACTTAATATGTTAAGTAAATCGTTGTTTCCCGGCCGCCTTTGGCCTGGAACATGCTCAAAATATTTTGTTTGTGTTGGACAAGCAAAAACTTTCTAATAATTCCAAATCTGTTTCTGCGGCTTTCAATCCCAAAGGCAATAAAAAAGGCGCGCTGCAGTTGAGTGTCACCGACTGTCTAATGCTTGTTCAGAGTCATAAAGAAAACACTTCAGTTTGATCAGCATTCAGTTTTTTTATATGGGCGACGACTTTATGTACTTTTTGCTAGATGTCGTTTGAGAAGTAATCAGTGGCTTTAGCTTTTCCATGCTCTAGACGTGTCTGTATTCCCAACTGAAATCATATCACCTATGTTTGAGAAAGTTCTAATATTTTACGCTTTGCCACGCCCAGCACAATCTCTCAAATGGAGTCATAAATATTGCTTGCATTGAAAGCTGATTGAGCTGACTGACCGACTCACTATCTTACTGATTGATGAGCCGTCTCAAGTCTATAAATCAGCAGCTGAGCAGCCAATATACTCTCTTCGCACTTTGTGAACGAGCAGAAGCACGCAAAACAGAGCCAATAAACAAAAGTTTTCGGCTCTGTTTATATGTGTGTGGGCGTGTATTATTTTGGGAATGCTGGCCCAACTCCTTATCGATAACAAGCGATGACTAAATTAAGCTGTTGTTGCCATTGTTATTGTTGTTGTAATTAAGAACGTTAAATCAAAATCAAAATAGAGCGCGACGCAAAGCAGCGCAAAGGGCGAACTCTGAAGCATTGTTATGTGCTCCTTGATATGTTGCTTGCTGAAGCCGAAGTGCCTATGAGAGGACAACAAGAACAAAAGTCACGCACACTACGAAGTTGCCGTAAGTGTGTGTGTGCGTGTGTGAGTGTGTGTGTGTGGGTGCTTATAATGGCGTTGCGCATCGAAAGACAAAAGACAACACGCCCTGCTAACTAATTCAAGTTCAGGTGCGGACTTCAGTTGAAAGCGGGGCCCAACGGGGCGGTTAGTCTAGTGTCTAGTGTTGCAAAGTGTCTGACAAAGTGTTGTAAAGTCTGCTAAATAAAATTGAGCTATAATGGGTTGCATTTAGACCTAGATTTGGTATTGGCGTTGAGTCTACTGGGATAGCTTGATGGCCTCTGAAGTGTTTAAAGCTGCTTAAAAAAGTGTTATGTATAGATCAGTGTATTCACTACAGATTTCTATTATATATATATATATATATATATATATATATATATATATATATATATATATATATATATATATATATATATATAAATAAATTCAACAACTCAAAATATTTCAAATTATAATTAATACTCTAAAGAGAATTTGTTTTTAGCTAAATATTTTATATCTGTACAGAGAGCGCCCCTGTCAATGCGTCCCAAGTGCCAAATACGCTCCTGCTTAATTTAATTTGAAATGAATGCAATACACGCGACCAGAAACAAAAGTTGAATCCAAGATGGAAAAGACAATGGACAAGACCGCAAAGGCAATAACACACACACAGACACACACACACACGTGCAGAGAGCCCTTTTATGTGTAAATTATGGGTTCAATATAATATTGACAAAGAATCAATAAAGGAAATGTCCTTAAAATTAATAGGCGACATTCTCTGATATCGAATTACTCGCTATGTCATCGCTTTTAATTAAAATTTCTAGACGAGGGCGCGACACACACACACACGCACACATACACACACTCGCACATGTCCTGGGCAAAATTTATGACTTCCTGTTAAGCGCTCGCTGATTAGTATCTGAGAGTATCTGAAGGATCCAGCTCAGACGGCGGCTCAGTTTATCAAATTGTCGCCTCGTCGCGAAGATTGACGGGCATAACTTAGGTCTGAGCGCCTTTCGCATGCCACGCCCCCCTATGACTTGACGGGTTTGAGGTTGGGTGTTTGGTTTCGGGCTGTGCCGTGGCACTTGAACAGCTATTTGGCGAGCTTTTTGGTTTCGGTATGGATTTGGCTTCACATTGGCTTAATTTGCCTTAATGAACGTTCCCTTAAGAGTTAAATACGTCAAGTTTTTTATATGTAGAAGAAGAGATGTTTAAGATTGAAATTATTTAACATTTTTGATTTATTTTTTGTCATAAGACTTGACATTTAAAAGCCACAAGTGACTGATTGACTGCAGACTGAGTGATTGATGAGCTGACTAATTGATTGACTGCTGATTAAGTGACTGACTGAGCGACTTAATCAGGGTTTGACTATTGATTGTCTACTGACTGACTGACCGACTGGCTGATTGATAGCTAGATGGACGGACCGATGACTGACTGAATGACTGATTGACTGGGTGGCTACTGATTGACCAGCTGACTGACTGAAAAATTAACTGATAGGCTGTCCGTCTGATTGCCTGAATGATGGGTTGACTGCATGACTACTGATTGACAGACTGACTGACAATCTGACTGATGAGCTGATTGACTAATCAATCAATCAATGGAATTATGGAATTATTGATGGAGCACTGTTAAGATGAATAATCTATAGCAAATAGTAGTGCTTCATTTTTATGTTGGCTACCTCAGACTTCAGAGCTCGTGCAATGTCTTTTAAAATCAATTCAATTGTCATATGAAGCAATATCATTTTAGCTATGAAAATAATTAACAAACACAATCGACGAATCTTTAAACAAGTTCTATAAATATTTTTCAAAACTTTTGTCTTTCTGCATTTCTTTTAAATTTTCTTTTCCTTCATTTTGGCGGGCGAAAACAAATGAATTTTTGCCAAAATTGTTGGCAATGATATCAAAAGTATTTGTTGTTGTTGTTGCTTATTTGCTTTTGCGAAGCTACAAAAAAAAAAAAAAACCAAAAACCACGAGAAAAAATAAACGAAGTGAGACACTTCCAAATTCCAATTTCAGTTTGCGCCAGGCGCCCCATGAAAACTAAATTAAAAAATAGGTCAAAACACAAAAACAAAAGCAAAATAAACAGCCTAAAAAATTAGAGCGAAAACCAAAACAATAGCGGGGTTACATAAAGCAGAAAAAAAGAAAACGAAAACAAAAAACAGCGAAGAGAAAAGCGAGAATTTGCAATTCACGCGATGAGTTAACAGCAAAAGTTTATTTTTTATACGCAAACCCATCGAAGTGTCGTCGCCGCTAGCCCCTTCCTAACCCCCACAGATAATATTTGAACGAGAATCTAATCTATTTTCACTTGCCATGGAGTTTGCACTCGAAACTGAAATCAACATTTATCGATAAGCAAAATATCGATGTTGAAGGCATCGATTAATATTTTGTTGCTATGCAGAAAAAGGCAGACTCGTCATGATTGATTGATTGATGAATACTTTTTGGATGAATACTTTTTATATATGCGAACTGCTATGAAGAACTTTTTATATAGAGCAAACTGCTGGGCATGATTGATTGATTGTAGATGATTGATGATGATTGATTGATTGATTGACGCATAGATGTTCTTACTTTATGAGAGTTTAACGAAAATGCTTTTAAGTAACGAGCAGCTCTATGCAAAGGTATTAAGCTGTTTGGAGTGATTGAATGATTGACGAGTGCCATTGATGATTGATTGCATTCTTGATGCTTCTTATTATATATAGGTTAACGATAATACTTCTAACAGCTGATCTATATCAAGCAACATTTATCTGTAGATAGGTAACTGCTCTGAGTTGATGATTGATGATGATTGATTGATTGGTAAGTGGCAAATCGAATGCTATTAAATATTTTTCACACATAAGAAGCATTATGAATTTTATTGTTGATAGTTTGATTGCCTGCCTGATTGACGAACTGCGCACAGCAGAAATGATTGAAGCCAGTTAACTAAGTTGCTAACTGTCCAGAAACTTCAACTGCAACTTCAACTTGAATACAAATAAAAGTTTTCCATAACAAAGATCTCAAAAACATGTTTTCAACATTTCACTAACATGAAAATCTCTTTTAAAGTTGAAGTTCAACTTGAATTCAACCTGAATGCTAATTAAATATTTTGTGAAACGTGTGAAAAAAAAGATTTAATCACTGAAAAGCTGGCTATAGATAAAAAATTAGCTTTAAGCAATACTGACAGGCTAGCTGGCTACCCTGTGCCCCCTTGCGAGAGCTGCTAATTAAGAATTTATGCATAAGTATATTGATGATCGACTACAATATACCCTTGGAATAGACTCTTAAGTTGCTTCATGGCAATGTTTGGTTAATTGCAGTTAACTTGTCAGCTTCAGCTACTAATCTGCTTATGATCTAGGCTCAATTGACAGCTCTGCAGACTACCCTGTACTCGACTCAGCTTAAGGTGGCTAATACGCTACACTGCTTCTGTTCAATGTTATTATTACAGGGTATACATGCATATATATGCTTATAAAGACACCCTCGAGGCACTTCAAGCTGTCGCAACTTTCATGCTGCAGTCACGAATACCCTTTCACGCTTCTCAACTTGAGAACAGGGTATACTTTAAATAAAACTTAATATTTTCTATGCAAATACACTGGCTATTCATACAAATGTGTGCAGAAGTTTTCGGTATTATTTAAAAGCCGACCAGATTTGTGGTTGCAAAGGTCGACAGGCCAAATGGAAGAGGAGCTAGAGGCGGCTGGGGTGGGTAGAGTCGAAAAAAGAGGGGAAAAAAACACGAAACGTAAACAAACAAAGCGCATAGTATAGGCCACTCGCCTCAGTGCCCCGCTCTAGCCAGGCACTCACTAAAAACATGCCACACTTTTTTGTATACCCTAGAGCCCATTGAGAAGTGTGAAAAGTGGGCATATTGACTATGTGAGGGCGTATGTAACGGACAATATCAGTATGCAGCTAAATATCGCTGGAGCTCTGAGCATTTCTTCACAAGATCGATAAATGTTGTTATCGATAATTGGCTTTGTTGACTTGATCACCTTTTTGTACACCTTTCTCTAAATACCTTAAGAGTTGTTTGACTGGAGCCTGGAGCTTGGATGCTTCAGCTGTGACATGAATGCAGCTTGCCAGCCTGTTATAGGATATTTGTCAGTCGGGCATGCCCATGAGGCCATACACAAATTTTCTGTTTTTCATTTTTCTAGCAGCACAATTCACAGTGGCAAATTGCATGGCCCCCAGGCGCATGTTGTGGACGGACTCTCTAATGGCCAATTCCTTGACATGCCACAGCACACACACACACACACACACACACACACACACACACAGATATACAGATACACATACGCACACACACACACACACACATAGGCAAATAATTGTGGTTACAAAAAGCTCATGTTAAGTTTCAAAATGAGCGACAGAACGGGGCTACGACTAAATGGAAGAGTGCAAGAGCAGACTAAGACAGAGGTAGCCAGATATATAGACAGTAAGAGAGAGAGAGAGAGAGAGAGAGTAGAAAAGGGCTAGAGTGAAAGGGAGAATAAGCCGGAAAATGAAAACGTTTGAAAACCATAATTTGACTAAAAACCGTCTAGACGCGCCAACTAAGCAACTAACCAACTATCTTAATAAGTTGCTCGGCAAAAACTTTGCGAACACAAAATCCAGGCAAGAAGTGGAAGAAGAAGAAGCAGCAGCAGCAGCAACGGTCGAGGCTAGCAGAAAGAAGCATTCAAGAAGTGGGATCGAGCAGAAGCCAGGAAGTTGGCGCTGCTGTTTTGTGGCATATACAATTTCGATAATAAGCAACAGAGCGCATTACGTGAGCCAGCAACGAGGGAGTGGGCACTGACAGGTGGAGCCTTGTGGTGGGCGTGGCACACGTGTGCAATGCTAATGCGAGTCACGTCAACGCTGCATACGAAATCGTTGCAAAGTTCCCGAAAAAAAGAGAACTAAAAAATAACATGGAAACCTAAACTTGCCACAAGTTGCTGCACAAAGCTGAGCAACGAGCGCACAGAAAATTGGTCGAGAGTACTAGACGTGGGAATACCCTGTAAATGTGACAGAAATGGATCGAAATGGCATCAAATGTTAACTGTCTGAAAATGTGTTTCCTGTAAGACTTTATTGCCACTACTGATCTTTCAAGAGTGTAATAGACTGGCGAATACCCTGTAATTGTTAGAGAAATGCTTTGAAATGTCGCAAATGCGTTTCTTGCATAGCTTTACAGAATTGACATGTGTGCATACCTTTAACAGTCTTTTAATCAAATGGAGTAGGCGTAGGCATACCCTGTAACTGCTTGCGGATACCCTGTAAAAGTTAGTAAATTGCCCCAATATCGTTGTATATCTCCTCAAATGTATTTCCTGCTAAGTACTTCTGCTCTGAAGTGTGTGCATACCTTAAACTGTCTTTTAATCAAGTGAAGTAGACATAGGCATACCCTGTAACTGCTTGATGAGAGCGTTTAAGTGCTGGCAAATTAGCTTAAATGTGTTTCTTGTATGACTTTAATGTTAATACATATATGTGGACAGACTGATATTTAGAAAAACGTAGTAGACTTGCGAATACCCTGTAAAAGTTAGTAAACTGCCTTAAAATCGTTGTATATATCTCTTCAAATATATTTCCTGCTAAGTACTTCTGCTCTGAAGTGTGTGCATACCTTAAACTGTCTTTTAATCAAGCGGAGTAGACATAGGCATACCCTGTAACAGCTAAATAAGTGCCTTTAAATGGTCTCTACTGTCTCCATATGTGTTGTTTGACTACCATGACTGTCCTTGCTAACCTTGTTAGAGCATATCAGGCTGGGAGATACCCTGTAGCGTGAGTTCTGTTCTGCATTTTAGATGCACCTTTCGCTCAGTGTAGCTGATGCATTTGCCTTCGTTTTACAACACTTTTGGCTAGCAGATTGCGAGGCTGACCCAAAGCAGGTTCAATTACTGCCAATGCAAGTGGTGTGCGGGTGTGTTTGCGTGTGTATGGAATTGGCCTTTAAAGTGCCAACAGCAACAACGACGACTGTAATAAATGCCTTTGAGCTGCTCATTTGTCGATTTGCGGATTGTCAGTCGTCATTTATGCCCCACAGCGAAATGCTGCTCTAATGCGAATGCGAACGTCTGCGGCTGAGTGTGTGTGTGTGTGTGTGTGTGTGTGTGTGTGTGTGTGTGTGTGCCAAGCAGACAAAAGCACAATCAGCTAAACACCCACATAACACGCCTATCGAGCGAGACAGAGCGAAAAAAAACTGTATATAATCCATGTCAAAGTGATTTTTCACCTCAAGGGCAAATTTAACACAATAATTTGCACAATTTGTCAAAACAACCCTCGGACTAAATGGTATCATAAACCACAACAGCAGGCAGTCTAACACACACACACACACACACACACACACAGAGTTAGTCAAAAAGTCAGACAGTTGATTGTGCTGCGTGCAGTTTGGCGTCACGCCTTTAACTACACATATATAGCTATACCCAGTAGAGTGCGCAGAGTGATAGGGTATGCACAGCCTGCGCGTGTGAAGTCACATGCATTACCTACGCTTAAGCCTAATTAGCTGCTCATTGATCGTCTTTTGTATGTTAACTTCATTCATCTTATATATATTATATAGCTAGATACCCTATGAAGTCTTCAAGCAGTAGGGTATAAACTATATCACATATTAGAAGTTTTCATGTTCTATGTGCACAACTTTGCTTGAAATGCTTGCAACCAGTCAGACAGCTGCAGTTCGAGACTCATTTAATACCCTATAATGAGTTAACTTTATTTTTATTTAATTAATTATCTCTCTTTCTGTAACTCTCTTTGAGCTTTAGGCTTAAATTCAAATAAATACAAATTCTTATAGATTTTTTCTTAAATTTTAAAATGTCAAAACTTTTTAGACTGTTCTTTGCTTTGGTCTTTGAGTTTGGATTCATCAGTCTGATCTCTCAGTTATGTCAATAACTCTTAGCCGTTATATATATTTCTCCTATATCTCCTATATCTAGCGCTAAAATTGTCAAATTTGGCAGCTGCTGCTGCAGAGCTAGAACTAAAGAGTGTTTATGGGCGTGGCGTGTGGTGGGTTATGCCCAGAAACTCTGTTTTGCTTTTAGGAATCGCCACTCAATTGGAGTATGAAAGCATTCGGCATTCGGCATTCGGCATTTGGCAATTACTCGAGCCAAGCAAACTGAAGTCGCTTTTTGCTGAGACGTCATCAAATTGATGGAGTTTTTAATTTGCATTGATTTAATTATTGGGAATTTGCTTTATTTAATCAAAAGTCTTTTTAATTTTTTATTAAACAAATTATTTATTTAATTTACAAACCGAAACTCGATTTCAAATTGATTTGAGGTTAATAAAGTCTCTCTCTCTCTCTCTCGCTCACTCTCTCCATCTCTCTCTCTCCCCCTGTTTTCTGGTAAATAAACATGCCAAAAGGTAAATTTCAAGTGTCGACGAGCCGGAAAAATTTCACTTTACTTAATAAAACAACAAAGAGAGAAAAAAATAATAATAAATTGCAATTTATGAAAAATTCAACATTTTCCGCATATTCAAATGGTTTTTGCTCTTGCTCTTCCTCTTACCCATTGCACTCTACGCCGTGCCAAAAATATAATTGGAAATTGGGAATTCAGCTCGAATTTGTTGATCCGAAATCTTCTTTCCTGGCACTTATCTAATTAGAGAAGCAAAAACCACTTTTTGTCCATGCGGCAAAAGTTTGCTTCAATCAACTCTAAATTCTTGGTATCATTTTTATTGTCTGTCAATTTGTAGAATTCGACTGTGATTTGCCAACATTTTTCTTTATTTATTATAAATAAATTCCATTTAATAACTCGCATCTAGTTTACCAAAAAAAGCGAGGCAGAGAAAGAGAGAGAATCGTTAATTATTTTCAAATTTGCGCTATGCTCCTCTAAGATGTGCTAAGAGAGCATATTAGTTTTTATGTTAAGCAGTTCTCTCCCCCTCTCTCTCTGTCTCTCACTCTCTGTGTGTTCGTCGCACCTCTGTCGCTCTTTATCTAACTCTCTTTAGGTTTATCTCTGCAGCAACTCCACAATAATTCAATTGCCAGAGTTGGCGATTTCAGCTCTCTGTCTGGGTTGGATATAGCTATATCTGATTTACGTTCATTAGGGAACAGTAAGGCAGCATTATTCAATTTTGCCACGCCTCAAAAAGGCGTCAAGTCGTAGATTTTCCGCTCAAAAATATGCCAAGTGTCAAGTTCAAGCTTCAATAGTAACGAAGCTAACAGCAAGAGAAGCATTGCTCAAAGCCAATATACTCCTCTCACTACGTTGAACGAGCATTAGAATATGAAATTCCATTTGCATTTGCTGCAATGCCTCGAGAAGAAGCTGCTGAATGCAATTTCAGTTATGCATGGCCTAAGCATCAATCAGTCAGTCAGTCAGTCAATCAATCAGCTTACAACAAAAATTTAATTTCGATTTATGAAAATGCAAAAGGAAAATATATGGAAAATGTGTTTATAGCTGGAGTCAGTTACTCTTAGCGAGTGGGCACTGTATTCAAGAGTTTTGCTCTTTTCGCTGAGATCTGAGCTAAACTGGGCAAAACGAACTAAAGCTGCGACTTTAAGTTGTGGAGGCGTGGCAGCTCGATGTCTATGTCTGTGTGTGTGACAAGTGGAGAAGGCTAGAAGAAGACGAAGAGTTAGAAGAAGAAGAAGAAGACGTAGTCGAATGTCTGTTATTGTGCAACAAAATGCATTAACTCAAACAGTTGCAACTGTTGCAGCGCAGCATTTGCTGAAGTTGCAACTGGAAACTTGTCTTCCCTCTCGCTCCCTCTCTTTGCATCTCTGTCTGTGTGTGTGGAATGTGCCTCGCACAACATTTTACATTCGATGACGTTTTCATTGCCAGATGCAACGTCAACAATAACAGAAAATAGAAACAGAAAATGGAAAATGGCAAATGGAATAAAGTAGAAAAACAGCTTCAGTTCGCATGAAGAACTGACCAGGCGGCAGACTGACTGACTGACTGACTGACTGACTGACTGACTGATGTACTGACTGACTGATGTACTTACTGATTGACTCAAAGATTGTGTGATTGACTGCCGCAGTGATGGGCTGACTGACTGATTGACTGTACGTGAGTGATTGACTGACTGATGGAGTGACTGACTGCATGAGGGACTCTCTGATTGAATGATTGATTGATTTACTAACAGCTTTAGCTGCCATTTCTTTCTCTCAATCTCTCTACTTTTAGTATTCATATATACCCTGTAAATATCTGAAAGGCTTTAAGCTTCCTTGTTCAATAATATATAGAGAGCTAGAAGTAATTCTTTTTTTTTTTTTTTTGTATAATAAAATGAAGAAGAAAATGTCAGTCAAAAAATGTTATTAAATTTTTTCGATGGGAAAGAGAGAGACAGAGAAATTTCAATAAATAATAAAAGCCAAACATATTAAAAATGTAGGATATCATCTAGTCTATCATTATTTCCGTCTGTCTCAATATTGAGACTTAAGCTTTATCTGTTACCAGTTGTTAGAGTCTGAAGTTGAAATTTTAGATAAATTGAATACAGGGTATGTGCTGGTTGAGCAAGTTTACTGTCTATAACTAGTCTCAAACTAGTTTTTATCTCTCTAGTCTTTCGTTAAACTAAAATTTAATACATTTGAAGCCAGGGTATCTGCTAGTTGACAATTGGTTTGCCTGTCTAAGCGCTGAGAGTCACAAATCTCTCGACTTCTTGAGAGTCTTCCTTGTGGATGATCAAGTCAAGAGTTGAAATTGAACTAAAACATGACTTTATTGCAGGGTATCTGCTAGTGGCGCCGTCTCTATGTTTTTTGGCTTTTATTTTGTGATTGCATATTTCACTTACCGGAACTGCAAAGCAGAACGATTGCTGAGCAAGCGATAAATCCAGCTGCGGAGAAGCAGAACGTCTGTCCGTGCAGCGCCATGATTGCAGTGGGCGAGCGGCTGCGGGGGACGGCGGCGGCGGAAGGTCGGGGGTGTGGCCTGATGTACTTGGGGTGGACCAGCAGTTGATGAAGCTGTTGTCAATGTTGTTGTTGAGCGTTTTATCTAGTTGTCAGCTAATGCACAAGAGATCTCACTCTCACTCTCTCTCTCTCTCTCTCTCTCTCACTCTCACACTCACTGTTGCTCTCACTCTGCCTCTGTCTCTGCCAGTTGCACTCGGTATGGCTGTCTCTTTCGCTGGCTATAGTTTTGGCCAAGTCAAGTTCTTATTCAAAAAATGGCATCGAGCTGAGTTTTTGAGTGCCGAATACGTTTGCCAGCTTCATCGAGCTTTGGCATGCTGAACAACAGCAGCTGCAGCTGCTGCAGCCGCTGCAGTCCTTTGGCCACATTCTCTGCCCCTGCTTCTGCCCTTGGCACTGCCGCACGCCGTGTCCTGGGTCCCGTGTCCTGTGTCCTGCTGCACATGCAAATTTTAATTTCCGTTGCTTTCTTCGATGTGCACACAACTGACATCCTTCATTTCCGTCCCGCAACACACACAAAACTTTCTTTTACTTTCTCTCGCCAAATTCGCTTCTCTTTTTCAATATTTTTCACTTAACAAAAAAAAAAAACAAAAACAAAAAAAACTTGAGAAAAAACTTTTCGCGATTTCTTTGATTCAATTCAATTAATTCTCATTTTATTTTGTTTTCTTTATATTTTTGCGTTTCTATTCATTTTCTTTTTTTTTTAACTGAAAATTTAAAAAAAAATTGATTAATATGTTTTATTTTTATATATTTAATAATATATTTAATTTATTTGTATTTGTTTGTTTGAGTAATTATATTTCAATAAAAAAAATTGGCATTGATCATTGTATAATTTTGTTTTATTTATTTATAATATTTTATTTTAATAATATTATTATTTATTTTTATGAGTTTGCAGTTTAAGTTAATTTTTTTAATTTTTATTTCTTATTTAATTAAAATTTAATATTTTATAAATAAGCTTAATACAAAATAAATAAGAAATATTTCAAAATTTAATTTTTAATTTTTGTTGCTTAAAATTTATTTGTATTTTAAAAAAGTTTTTCTTTTTTTTTCAATTTATAAAACTTATTTTTTTTAGCTTACAATTTGATTTAAAAGTTTCTCTCTTTTATTTGCGATCAAATTTCGTGTTATCTGTTGGCTTAGTGTTTCTTTTAATGGGGAGACAGGCGTACGCGTCCGTTTGTATCTGCATCCGAATCGAAACTGAGCTGCGTCCTTGCTTAACGGCTGATAGCAGAAACAGCAGCAGCTGCAGCGGCAGCGACAATAGCGACAGCGACAGCAGCAACAGCAATCGGCAGCCACTTGGTCTTCGTCTTTGTGCTCGGGGCAGCGGCAGCCGAAGCTGCTGAAACGGCTCGTCAAATACTGGTCGCTGGCGTATAAGTCAAACATGTATTGGACTATTTGTGTGGGAAATTTGATAAAAGCTGGGAAAAGTCTGCTTTGAGCATGTGAGAACAGTACGTACAATTTATAATTTCAAAATTGAAGCTTATATTTAATAAGAATGAAATTGTTGATTGACTAAAATGATAAATTCTATATTAGAATGGGAAAAATAATATATTTTATATAAATTATTTATTTCAGTTATATGACATTTGCTTGCCCACAGCACTAACTGTACCCAGCTCGCTTTCAAACTGTTCTCGAAACAGTATTTTAGCCGGCTTTCGTCGACACTCTTATACTGCTCTTACTTATACGCAGCTCTTCGAAATTGTGCTCGTCGCGAATCGCTGGCTGCGCTGCCGACGTTAACGCGACTTGTGTCGACAATTTTTCAACGAATTACAACGCTTGACGATGCGCTCGCAGCCACGTGCTGCCGCTGCCAGCGTCGGTAACTGCCGTTAGCTAAACACAGCGTAATATAGCTGCTGCGCTTGCTGTCTGCTGCTTGCTGTTGTTGTTGTTGTTGTTTCTGTTTTCTTTTATGCCGCTGTCGCTGTCGCTTATCAGTGGGCGTCGTCGTAGGCAGCGCAAAACAACGCTACGTACCCAAACCCCTCCCCTACCGACCTAACCATCTCTTGCTACTCTCCCGCCCACACGCTGTTCGTAATGTGCCTTGCGCCTTGCGAGAAAAGCTTTGATATAAATTCTTATTGGCGCATTACAAATTGTCGTCTTCGTTCTGCATGTGTGAATGGCTGCGTGTGAGTCTGTGTGTGTGTGTGTGTGTGTGTGTGTTTGTGTATATAATGTAATCACTCACATAACGCAAACATGTTCAATCACACACACACACACAGAGAAAGAGAGAGACAGACATCTCGCTTATTGTTTGTTTTGTCATTAGATTTCGCGCATATTTTGACGTAATTAGATTTTCACCTCATTTGCATACAAATGATGCCAAGCACAAAAATCAAATCCACCAACACGAAAAAAATGAGTCAAGAATCATGTACCATTCACATATTTTCACGTTTTCATTGTCTTTTGATATTTTCATTGTTTTCTCGTCGACGGCCTGTGGAAGGAATCGTCCCAATTGCATGCATTCATAAATTTGAGGCTAATCAACTGGCTTTTGTTTCTTTCATTCGACCTTCTTCCTCTACCCCTCCCTTCACTCGCTCCTCATTTGCAGCGAGTAACGAGTGCAGAGCTCCCAGTCTTTAACCATAATATACTTCAACTTATCGATTGTCACTCGTTCCTTCTATCTGCTTACTAACCTAAATTTCTCGTTGCTCGTTCCCTTTGACTGTCTACTCGTTAGTTTCAGCTCGCCAGCAATAATTGCCTATTTTCCACTCAACACCTAATGATTGTTGGCAATCGCCATTGTCCTCTCGCCTCTCGTTACTCTCTTTTTCGACAGCTCAGCACTCGCCACTCGTTACTCTCCGCTCGCCACTCTCCACTCGTCACTTTGATACTTCCCATGTTGATATAACTTCATTTTCGAAGTCAGTTTTAATAAATGAAGTCATACGGACGCGGTAAATAAAAAGGGTAAAGATGAATAGAGAAATATAAAATCTATACGAACGCAATCAGAGCGAAGAGCTGCTAATTTAATTCAAAGGTCTCAGCTCAGTTTGAATGGTGTCTCGTTGCATTATTAAATGCGCGCCGCAATTCAATCAGAGACCGCAACGCACAGCTCAGACCCTCGCACACCTGAAAGGGCCCAAACCTCAAACGCCCTTCGCCCGAAACGTTGTCCGCAGAAACCAAAACCAATCACTTGACATTACAATTGAAAGCCAAGTCAGACGCGCCCCGACGTCAACAACAACAACAATTTCCATATTAAATTTAACACTCGGAATGGACTTTGCAATGCTCTATTTCGCCCCGCGTAGAGAATTATGGAAATTTATAGAGAATTTATGAATTGGAAATGGAATATGAGTCTGTACTTTTCAAAAAGCTATACGATCTGTAAGATCTATGAGGTCGATGTGAGCTATATGATCTATATGATCTATATGATCTATATGATCTATATGATCTATATGATCTATATGATCTATATGATCTATATGATCTATATGATCTATATGATCTATATGATCTATATGATCTATATGATCTATATGATCTATATGATCTATATGATCTATATGATCTATATGATCTATATGATCTATATGATCTATATGATCTATATGATCTATATGATCTATATGATCTATATGATCTATATGATCTATATGATCTATATGATCTATATGATCTATATGATCTATATGATCTATATGATCTATATGATCTATATGATCTATATGATCTATATGATCTATATGATCTATATGATCTATATGATCTATATGATCTATATGATCTATATGATCTATATGATCTATATGATCTATATGATCTATATGATCTATATGATCTATATGATCTATATGATCTATATGATCTATATGATCTATATGATCTATATGATCTATATGATCTATATGATCTATATGATCTATATGATCTATATGATCTATATGATCTATATGATCTATATGATCTATATGATCTATATGATCTATATGATCTATATGATCTATATGATCTATATGATCTATATGATCTACATGATCTACATGATCTATATGATCTATATGATCTATATGATCTATATGATCTATATGATCTATATGATCTATATGATCTATATGATCTATATGATCTATATGATCTATATGATCTATATGATCTATATGATCTATATGATCTATATGATCTATATAATCTATAACTTAAATGGGTATCTGTTAGTCGATCACTTGCAATTGCAATCTTTAGCAGTTTGAGATTGATTAAGGCTTTGAGCTAGAGTAAAAAATTTTGGTTTGCCCTTTGGGTTTCTCTGGCGTCTGGCGCTTGTTGTGGCTGCCAGTTTACACCTACAATTTACACACACACTGTCACACACACACACACACACACACACACACACACATAGAGACGCTGCATTGAATGCAATTGAATTGAATTCGTGGCAGTTTTAATGTAATTAGTTTTTACACCTTGCCAAACAGACACGATTGCTGCCACAAGGTGGGCGTGAGGGCAGGAGGCGTGTGCAGTTTGCTGAGTCCTTGAAGTGTATAGCAGTTCCCCGCACTGGCCCCGCACTGGCCCACACTGGCCGCCATCGTCTGCCTCCCTCTTTTGTCTGCTTGCATTTTCTAATTAAAAACGCCAACGGCAATTGTTATTGGCCGTGGCTAATTGGCAACAAGATAAATCGCTGTTGCAATTTGCCGCCGCGAATTATGCGACAGCAACAATTTGGGGGCCAAGGTCCTGCAGCAACTAGACAAGCTACCAGCCCCACCCACCCCCTTTCCATTTGGCAAGTGCAAAGCCAATTGAAGTGTGGCTCATAACAAATTTTTCTCGTTTTTACGACTTTTTGGTCGCACATTAAAGCTGCAAGGTGGTCGGCATAGAGCGTGAAGTGGGGGCGGGGTTTGTTGCAAGCGTTGCCAGCGAATTTCAAATTAATATAACTAAAAGGTTTTTGCACGCTGCGCGTAACTGACGCTTGTTTCGCTTAAAGCCCAACCACAATAACAACAACAACAACAACAGCGACAGCAACCTGAACTCACTTACACTAACTGCCAGCTGGCCTCCCCCACCCACACAGACGCCCTCCTTACCTGCCCTCATCATTCTTTTCCTCGTTTTTTTACTATTTTTTTTATTTATTGATTTCCACGCGCCCAAAAAAAAATAGAGCTGGAAAATAGTAGCAAGACGAAGGCAGACGTAAAGCAAGACGCTTACGCGTTTGCCTGCGGCCTGCTTTTAGTTTTCTTTGACGTTTCACAACACTCACACACACACACACACACAACCTCAGTGCGTATTGCTTTAACCCTTGATTGAATCGCAATCGAATGTTTTTCCCGCTGTCCAACTGCAAAACATTGAGAAAGCGCTTAATGCGCAAATGAACGAACTAGTTCCAGTTCATTTGTTGCTGTCGATTCACGCAATTGACAGCACTTTAAAAGCAAAAGTTCACAAATCAAAGAGACTTCAAGTTGCTTTTTAGTAAACAATCTGGCAACGCTTTGGCTGGTTTTTCTTTGCTTCTAGAAAATGGGATTTCTTTAAAGGCAGCTGAAAATACTTGAATTTTCTCCAATGAGGCCTGCTTACGAATGGCAACACTCTTAAAGGTGGCCACCTTTTTTTGAGTCGCATGTCTTTGTCAAGTGGCAACTCTCTTTAGTCTCTATTAAGTGGTAACTCTCTCTCTCTCGCTCTCTTGAAATTGAGCAGCAATAGTTTTATTTTCTTAGTTTGTAAGTCCCTTTCAGGTGGCGCTTTCTCTCTTTCTCCCTCCCTGACTCCCCCTCTCTCCCTCTCTTTTCCTGTCAACGCCATTTAAGATGAGCGCTATTTGTTATGTGGCAACTCCCTTTCAAAATTCCATCTTAAGCTTAACACAATTGAAAAGTTTAACATTTATTTGCTCAAGCTAAACTAGTTCCGTTCCATAGCATTATGAACTGGTTCATTTGCACAAGGCGCAACTGACTTGTATCGAACACAGTTCATAAACTTATTCGATATAGCTATTAAGTAACTTTTAGAGACCTTTTCCTTGAGCTAACCTGTTTCCTTTCCTTTCACTTATCATAGCTGGCAGGCAGCAATAACTAGTTCCGTTCCGAGGAGTTGCTCAAGTTACAGCGGAAATCATATCTAGTCAAGTCACTTGCAGACAATTACCCGTTATGAGCTCTGGAACTAGCCAAGCTAGACCAAAAAGGATAACCTGAAGAAATGGGAGGCATTTGATATCTCCTTGAGACTTGACTTACTTTTTGCATCACATCAATCAGTTTAGAGCTTGGCGAGCATTTTGTAGTCGTGCTTGCTCGCTTCTGTTGCTGCATTCGTCATTCGATTTCCGGTTTAGCTTAAAGCTCAATATCCTTTATCCGTAGCAAGGGTTTTTTTTGCGCTTTCAGTTCTCAGCTCTCAGTTTTCCGAGTGCGTGCGGCCTTCAGGTGTCAACATTATCTGCATTACAGCTGAAATTTATCGTTGCTACCAAGAAGAGCAAGAGAAAGAAGGAGATGAAGATGAAGATGAAGAAATGCAACAACAACAACAACAACAACAACACCAACTGTGAAGTGACCTCAGAGCTGAAGCTGTGGCAATCGCTGTGCGGTGAGTCGGGACTTTATCGCTGCAATTGAGGCGTCTCATGTTGCAAGCAGCTACATACATGACTTATGCCTTATACCCAGTGCAAGCTGCAGCAAAGCAAAGGGTGTATTGTTGTGGAAGTAGTATGCAACAGGCAGAGAAAGTTCTGATCAATAAGCAAACTGATCTTGATCGATAAACAAACGCAGCAAGCATGATTATCGATATACATCGATATGCAACTATTGCATTTAAGTAAATCGGGAACTATATATACACGCTGCAGTTTATAGTCGAAATGCAGATTTTTTTTATTCAATCGATAAATATCGATAGGTTTCTAAGTTCAAGAAGCATTAGTTTGTTTTACTATAACGTCATCTGTCAGAGATCATGGTCAAAAAATTTTTATTTTTATGTAACTTGAGTTCGAATTATCGATAATTATCGAAAAGTTTTATTTCTTGAGCTAGAGAAATATTGATTTGCAGCTTTGGCTTTTCTGGTACAGCTTAGCTTACACGAGACTATGTCTTTATATCGAATACAAAATCGATAACTTTGTACTGTAAGCAGAGTATCTGTTAGTCAAGCATTCTCAACCAGGGAACTTTAACTAGTTGGTTGCTGCTGCTGCTGCTGCTGCTGCTGCTGCTGCGGCTGCAATGTGTACATTACGCTAAATTACATTTTGAATATTGAATCGATGCTGTTGACCTTCTCGCCCTCGACTCGAGTTCTGTTTATGCCACCTGTCTGCAAGCGAAGTCAACTTTGGGTTTCGAATTCAACTTTTCCTTCGACCCAAGCCGCACGCTTCACGCTCCCGCCCCACGCCCACCCCCCACGCTCCACGTCCCATTTTTCTCGTTTTCTTTCGACTGCTTCAATTGCATTTTGTGGCTGCTCCTCTGAATGCGACTCGATTCAATGCGAGCTCAGTTCGACTTTAATAATATTCAATTATATATCGGCTATCGAACTCTACGCGCGTGTGGGTCAGAGAGAAGATCAGATGGATAGATTAATAAGAATAGGAAGAGAAATGCATAGATACGTAGCTAGGTAAATAGGGAGCTAAATGAAGATAAATATATATAGATGGATGATAAGAGAGATATATATTCCCACATACATGAGGGAGAAGATGCATGGATATATATGATATATGGATATACAGTTAACTAGAAAGATACATAGCTGAGAAGATGTATAGATATATATAGATGGAAGAGGAGCTAAAGCTATCGATAGCTGGATGCTAAGATAGATACATACATACATAGATAATAAGAGATATATGCAGATAAAAAGATAGGCTCCACAGTTAGAAGTATCTTCTCAACTATACAAATAGATGGAAGATGGACACAAAAGCAACCCAAATCATTTCTTGCTCAACATTGATACAACATCAATTTAAATAAAGCTATTTCTATACAAGTCGTAACTCCAGTTTTCCTGGTCTATCCCATTTCCAGCCAGTAAACACTGTAAATCAGCGCGTTTTCACTTTGATTCACTGATTTTCAGATTGCGATAGAGTCCGAGACGGATTCTAATTTCGTTGCGAGCCAGCTACGTGTGGAGTGCATAGCTAGAACTGTCTAGAGAGCTCTTCAAATATAACTTTATACAAATAATCGCATGTGTGTAGGTGGATGAATGTAGATCCGTCTGTGTGTGTGTGTGAGCTGACGGCTTAGTCAGGCATTCAGTCACGCACAGGACACAAAACATTTCACAGACACGCAACACCTTAACTTCGCACACAGACACGCACGCCCTCGCACACACACACACACACACACACACACACATGTAAGCACACTTACGCATGTGGGCGTCAAAATCATTGGCTTCCTTAGCTTTTTTTGTGTGTTTTCTTTGTCCAGGCTGAACGTGTGTCAAAGAGGAAGCGCAGACAGAGAGAGAGGGCTAGCTATATAGCATTATTATAAAGCTGTATTAACTGGGAACAACAACAAATAACAAAGGCTAGAAAGCTCTTTAAAGCTTAAAGGCGAGCCTTATAGATGTAAACAAATAAATACTTGCAGCTGTATGCAAAGAGCTTTAAAAAATGCTAAGATTACTTTAATTTAAAGCGCTTTTATAAAAAGTTTATTGTTAAAAGCTGCTGAAAGCTTTTACTAAGCTGCTGTGAATTGTTAACTAATACAAAAGCTCCTGGCAAGTTATAAGCTTGGCAGCTTCCAAGCTTTATTTGTTCTTTGCTGGTTGACAATATTAGGCTATGACTACTGTACCTTGCCTTTGGCTTTGGCTGTGCGTCTTGACTGCTGGCCTTAGCCACGGAATGGCTTAACTTTCTCTAGATTAGTGTGAGTGTGTGGGTGTATGTGTGTGTGTGTGTGTGTGTGTGTGTGTGTGTGCATTAGCTTGTTATAAAAAGTAATTTTAATGTGTTAATTCTGGTGGCATTGTCGCTGGCAGCGCGTCTGGGATGAAGTAGCCAACTCACAGGCCAAAGTCGAGCCACCTGATGTGACGCATGTGGGGCAGGTCAGTTGAGCCACTGTTGAACTGTTCTCTTATCAACTTAAAGCTGCAGCCAAGTGGAAAACGAGTGGTGCAACAACTCCCAGCAGCAACAATAACAAGAGCAATAAACAAACACTTGCTCGTTTTCAATTAACAACTTTTTCTTTCTATTTTCGAGCGAGCTCTCGGCAGCCCAACCAGTGCATGACTGACTCCAAGTTACCCTGTAAGCAGATAACAAGCAGAGAGAAAGGAACTCAGGTTGATGTCTGTCCCACTGGGCACAGATATATCTTCTATATATTTCAAGTCGGCAATTTCCAGGTGCAAAGCCAATATACTCTCCTTTCACTGTGTGAACGGGTATAAAAAGAATGCGCCGCGTTGCCTAATTGATTTGCAAGTTGTGAACAGAAAAAAAAAATCCACAGCGAACAACAGGTAACCCTTGTATGCTTAAGTTGGCTTGGTGCTCAAGTCCTTAGGACCTTAGGTCCTTAGCTCTTTAGGTCGTTAACAGCTTCCCCTGCAGCTAACCTCACCTGCTGCCTGGTTCGGTTTTTGCAATGTACACAATGAATGCATTTAGTCTTTCCACTCTCTCTCTCTCTCTATCTCTCTCTCTCCCTCTCTGTCTCCTACTCTGTGTGTCTGTCGCCCAACTTCAACATTCTTTAACTCGCGCATCCTTTGGTCCTGGAGACTGCCACCTTTTCCGTTTAGTTTTGCTTCGTGCTCATTTGTTGCCAATTAGTTTGCAGAGCATCGCAGTCAATTGGAAATTTCTGTGGCCCACAACTTTCCCAGAGCCCAAAAGCATTTCGTTCGCCTTGTTATTGTTGTCTGAAGTTTATTTTGTTGCCCTTTATACACTATCTTGTCGACTATCAAACGCCTTTATACCTTCCCATTGTCTATGTTTACTGAGCTCTGCAATACACATTAGATGTTTGCTGTCTAGACTCAGCCTTAGCTGTATTTGAAGCAAATCTTGAACTGCTTAAGAGCGATCTTAGCTAGACTATCAAAATTGGTACGAATAGGACTCGAACTTTGCATTCTTTGTACAGCTATAATATGAATCATCTGGTCAAATCTACTTTACTTTAATGTAACTCCTCCTATCAGGAGTCTTACCAGTGACAGACCCAGCTAGGCTTCTATTGTCGAAGCTCTCAGGAACTGATTGTAAAGTGGAGTTCGAACCAAGGACTCTTTTGGCAAGGGTATTCCAATGGAGTCTTTGCTCTTTTTTGGGCCTGCGCAAAATGATGATGACAAAGTTGCCCGAGGGTTTTCGGAGCACCTTTGGTGGCCTTGTTATTGCTGTTGCTGCTACTGCTGCTGCTGCTGCTGTTTTGGTTATCCATTTATCGATGCGGCAAACTTTTGTAATGACTTTGAAAATAAAACAAGCAAATAATATGGAGGAGTCCTGCAACCGCAAAGCACCCCAGCCAGGTGGAAGAACGGAGCAAAAAAAGAGGAGAAAAAGAAGGCGAAAAAAAAAACAATAAAAAGCAAACGAAACAAAAGACTAAATTATCCAACTATTGACAATAATGAGCTCTGCTAATGAGTAATGCATAGTTGAGTGGGAAGTTTGACTCAGAAAGGGGATATACGGACAGAGACGGGCCGCGAGAGCGAGCGAGAGAGGCCATCAAATGACCGTCCCTAACAATGTGCAAATGACAAAAGTTTTGTCTGTCGATTTGCTCGGCCTCCACTCTCTATATATGCCCAGTGCTAGTCGCCCCATTTCTGCCTCCAACTGTAACTCGTTTGGTCAGTGGCTAAGGAGAGAAAAACTTGTTGTTTTCCAGCGAATTTATATGTTTACCGTTAATTAGGTGCCGAACACTCGAGCGCGTCGAATAAAGTGAATAACAGCGGCAAAAGCAACGCCCTGAAAGAGAATTTCAATTGAGTTAGCATAGACAGCAAAGAAAGTTTCAAGTTTAGCCTCTGTTCACATGTTCTCATCGGGGAAGTACGAACTGAAAACGAAGTACAACTGGGCTGAGAGACAGAGCTGAAGGAACTTAGTTCAGCTAGCTCCTATCTCCTATCTCCTATCTCCTAGCTCCTAGCTCCTATCCCCTATCTTCTATCTTCTATCTCCTATCTTCTATCTCCTATCTCCTATCTCCTATCTCCTATCTCCTATCTCCTATCTCCTATCTCCTATCTCCTATCTTCTATCTCCTATCTCCTATCTCCTATCTCCTAGCTCCTAGCTCCTAGCTCCTATCCCCTATCCCCTATCCCCTATCTCCTATCTCCTATCTCCTATCTCATCTCCTATCTCCTATCTCCTATCTCATCTCCTCTCTCCTATGACCTATCTCTTGTCTCGTCTCGTCGCTTTTGTGTCTCATCAACTTTTCTCAGCTAAACGCCGCAAATTACCAGACAAGTTGAGACGCATAAAACAATTTGCCAGCTAAATAGCAATACGCAAGAGCCCCGACTACGTCATTCAAAAGCACCCGTTGCTCCTCCATCTCCCTAGACAGGCTCTCTCCACCTCTAACCTTATGGCCATGCTTCAAGCTCAATTGGGGCTCTGCTCGCTGTGTCTGTCGCCTAACCACAACAAAGTGCAAGTTTATGCCACAATAAATGTTGCTCTATAGTCTAGTCACTGACAGAACGACACACAGAGAGAGCGAGAGAGAGAGTGAGAGGAGGCAAAGGAAGAGGAAGAGTCAGAGAGAGGGAGCCAAGTAGTTGACCAATGCAGTTCTTAAAGGCGTCGCGTTATGGCGCTTCAAAACATTTTGATGGGGCGACACCTATGAAGGGCCTTCGACAACAATTCACATAAATAAAGCATGACAGGGGGGCGAGGGGCACGGCTTGGGATTAGGGTTAGGCTCTTGTCAATAAAGCAAAAGTAAAAACTTTGGAAGGCGCCCCACAAAACTGTCAGGCATCAGTAACTTATCGACCCTTAGCTTTTAAGTGGATGATTTCAGGTTTCAGATTTCCGTACACACACACAAATACACACCTGGCAGGGCTGTGTGTGTGTGTGCTAAGAGACTTTTATACCCTGTTTATAAGATAAGATATGTGAGCAGAACTCATTGGTGTGCAACAGGTGGACTGGACCTGGTTGAAAGCTATCTGAGCAGACTCAATGCCTAAGGCAATGCCTAGGCAAAACTAGTTATACAGGTATATATTTGAAACCCGTATAGAATATCGTAAGGCATCTATATATATAAGTTTACAGGGTATCTGTGACATACATTTTGCATAGGTTATTTCGGCATTTTGGCAAATTTCTATTTGTATGTAGGAAACTTTTCGGTTCCTCAGCATATTTCTGTCTCACTTTGCTTTAGCATCAAATCGGCTTGGCATATTAACATATTTGAACACATCATTTTGGTTTATAGTTCCATTACCTCAAGGGTATTTAATCTTCGACATTCCTGCTCTCTCTCTCTCTCTCTCTGTCTCGCCCTTTATATTTGTGTCTTTTATTTCACTTTCAATGCGGACGGCAGACGCTTTTCCCGCTTTCATTCAGCTTCTGGTGCTCTTGTTGTCGTTGTTGTTGTTGTTGTTATTTCTATCTGCTATTTTCTTTATGTTGCCATTTTAACAAAAATCACCCTCTGCCCGCCTCTACACTTTCCACTTTCCACTTTTCCCAACTGCTGCAGCGTCGTCTGTTGCCCCACGCCCCTCGCCCTCGTCATTGTCGTCATCATTTTATTTTATAAACTCCTGCACTTTCTGGTCAACTTGACTGACTTTTAGTTGTGCCTCGAGTGGAGCTCGCCTGCGTTAGATACACTGCAAGAAAAGCTGCCGCTGCTGCAGGTAGCTGTAAACTGGGTATGGCTTAGGCAAGTCTGTGAGTTCAATCATCAGTCAGCAATCGATCAATCAGTCGTGTTGTATTAGTCCATCAGTCAGTCAGTCAGCCAATCAATAAATCAGTCAGTCAAGCAGTCAAGTTGAAGTTAATCAGTCAATCAATCACACATAATCAACCAGGCAAACTTAGCTCGTCTCAGCAGTTGTTCAATCAAGTAATCAGGCGATCAATCGCTTAGTTCGTTCATTCAGCAATCAATCAGGCAATAGTCACTCAGTCCATCAGGCAGTCAGTCACTCCATCAATCAGGCAGTCAGTCAGTCAGTCAATGTACTACGGAACAGTCAATCAATCAATCTTTGAGGCTTGTAGATAATATTTGGAATAGAAAATCTTAAGCAGCCAAAATGAAACCAATCTTTGTAACAGTGTAAGGCTGGCAAATACACACACACACACACCTTGTCTTTCCTGTGTGTGTGTGCTAGGTGTGCCTGTTTGTGGTTAGCTGCTGCTGTTGCTACTGCGGCTGCTGCTGCTGCTGCTGCTGGTGTTGGTGTTGGTGTTGCTGCCGTGCACGTCAAGTGTCCTTAAACGGATTAAGGGTGAATGATAGCGGCTTATGTCTTAGGTGTGTCTGGCGTCCTTTTGTGAAATACGCCCCATGCTCGTTCGCCGCTCGCCACTTCCCGCCCCACCCCACCTGCCTCGTTTAGTTCACCTAATGCCCTCTACTGCTGCTGCTGCTGCTGCTGTTAGTTGGTGCTTTAATGTTTTCACATTTTATTGCGGCTTTGCTGTCCTGTTGTGCTAGCCAGCTCCTGGCGACGGCATTTTGCTTGCCTCTTGACTTTTGACTCCTTACAACCGATGGGCGGCAGAGAAAGAGAGAGAGGAGGAGACATATGAAAATGAGACAGGGAGAGATGGACAGAAGCAGGCAAAGATGTTTTGGAACTAAACAGATACTAGTAGTTCCATTTGTGAGCTACTGGTTCACAGCTAGAAGAGAGAACATTGCAGCCAACTCTACTAGTATACAGTCATACTCATAACTGGTTCCTCATTGAACTAGTTCCTTACATATAAATAGATTGAGTGACGGAGCTCGTGAACAAACTTGAAACTGATACGATGAACTAGTTCCATGAAGTTGCTAAATAGCTAAGCTTATTATTAAGGTTGATGCATCAAATGAGGCTTTTACTATAAACTTGAAATTTATAGTTAACAAAAGAACTAGTTCCGTTTGTATGAAACGCGAAATTCTTAAATTTTAAGCACAAATTTTAACACAAGTCGAAAAGGAAGCAAGGTGTGTGCGTGGTATGTGTAGACAGACAACATGTGGCATAGTCCGCTAGTCGGAAAGCTTCTTCTCCTTTGCTTTCTAACCCGGCGCTGTCTAACCGAAAGACAATTAAAAAGTTGGCGCCCGAAAATTGCCGCAAAATTGGCGGCTTTTCGCGGCGCCAAAAACTCAACTTGTGGCACGTACGGCAACTGCCACTGCAACTGCAACAAGAACAACATCTGCTGCTGCTGCTGCTGCCTATGGACAATGACACAAATCAGAAAGTTGAAGGCAATGCAAAGTTTATGCGAGAAGCTCAAGCAAAATGTCCTACAACTTGGCAACGCCCAACCAGCCCCCTCGACAGCTGCTTAATTTTCATGTCTAATTGCGTGGCACAACAACAAATTGAAGTCTGCGCCAGTGGCAGACAGGCAAGCAGTCAGACTTCACTGGCCCGACTGAACAATGCGGCGTATACGTGATTTATTTGTAGCACAAGCACATCAGCTGCCGATGGGGCGCTTGTATAGCTAAGCATAGGCGTGCAACTTGTTGTTGCTCGTGTTGGCTCAGTGTCAATATTTATAAAATATTTGTAAAATACGTGCCAATCCCTCGAAAGTTAAAAATCAATTGCCAAACACGAGATGCGTTACATGAAGTTGAACAACCAACCAGACAGAGGGAGGGAGAGAAAGAGGTGGATGATGGGAGGTAGGGGTGCAGGGGCAGAGTCGGACGACGCTTGCGAGTGGACAGCATTTGAAAGCCAATCCGTTTACTTTCATTGACAGTTGTGCGACACATGCGTCACACACACACACCAGCACAGAGTGAGCTCCTCCCACTCCAACGGCTAGCGCAGTGGGGCCAGCGCACAGTCAATAAAAACAAGTTGTTGTTGTTGCCCGGAAAATATGTCACCAGCGGGTGAAAAGCACTCAAATTAATAAACTCCATAAAATGTGAGCGCAGACAGTTATGAAACAAGTCCATAGACAGCGCGCCAATTGCTCGACTAAAAGACACCCAGCGGAAGAAAAAAGTGTACTCAGAACGGAGCATATAGAGTGGAGCGCTTCAAGCTGTGGACATGGGAAGGACGGACATAAATGAGAACTCATATGCCTCAGATATCATCAGAAGTACAGCTGGAAGAGCCTGAGATATTGTAGAGACCTGATTGAGGCTTGACCATAGCTCTCTTCAAGTTCTACAGGGTATCAAAAGCAGTAGCGCAAAACAAAGTCAAAAAATGCGAAGCAGGGGAAGAGCGCCAAAAATAAAAAAAAAAAAAAAAAAAGGAAAGAAAACAAAAACCGAATACGAACTTCGAACAAGAGACGTGTCTGTGTGTGTGTGTGTAGCATTAAGTGGCTGGCACCCAACCGCACCGTTCACACATGCCTCGACCCCGCCAGTCGGAACAGACCCGCCCCCACGGATTACCCCTGTAAATCAATGCGGTAGCTGAAGGCAACACAAAGGGGACTGGGCAGCAGTCAGGAGTCGGCAGGCGACAGTCGACGGTCGGAAGATGGGAAATGGCCGTGACGGCTGCCGGGCGGGCTGCTCTTGGCCTTTCGCACATCAGACACTCTGTCAAACTTTTGTTAGCAACGGTCAAGGGAGACGAGTAGAAAGCACAGGGGTTGGCGGCTCTAGGCCACTTCAAACTCGTACAGACAAGTGACTCGTGAGGTGTGTGAAACGAATGCCGCATGCACTCAACAGGAGTGGGCACGGGAGCAGGGTAGGCGGGCAATGGTGATGCTCAAGCTGAAGCTGTCAATTGTTTTTACCGTCTGCACTGGACATGGGGCAGCCCTTGTCTCGCATTTAACCAAGTGCCAGTCGAGGCGGTCAACGAGGGGCCCATTGACACCCAGACATGGAGAGAGGCGTAGAGCGTCTGCCTTTGTTTGTCAATTTTAACACTCATAAAGAATCGAACAACAATTGGTACTCGGCGCACAGCTTAAGCACCTTCAACAGACTCGTTAAAAGTTGGCAGTGGGTTAGAGCGTCAAATGTGGCCAAGCTGCAGCTGCGGGCAATGCAACAAGTTGCAACTGCTCGCAATAATGATATAGCAAAAGAGTAGAGCTACTTATAGCTACTAAAGCAAAGCTCAGCTTAGCTAAACCAAGCAGAGTGAAGCTGAGCCACAGTCTTTAGAGCCTCACTTGAAGGAGTAAAGGTTTCTAATTTCTGCAGTCCACTGTGCAAAGCCAATATACTCTCTTCTGCCATGAGCTGCTCCAAAGTGCTTGACTGCCAACTAAAACAAATATATCGAACTAAGTTTAATTTCCCTGTTTGCCTGTTCTCATCTCTAGCTTGATTTCTGTCGTAAATTTTATTATGATTTAATTTTTAATTTCTTTACTAATTTTATATAAAATTTGTAGCTAATTTCTTGATTGGCTTTTCATGCTTCTAATTGATTTTCAAATATGTTGAGTGCATTAAAGTTAAAAGCCAGTGTTGTGGGCGGGGCAGGTGTATAGCTGAGAGCAAGTAGCTAAAGAAAAAGTAGCAGCAGCAGCAGACGAAGCTGTGGTTAAGAGCAAAGCAAAAAGCCCAAAGCGAAAGCCAAAGCAAAGCGACAAAACTTTTGCCACAGCCAAGAAAATGCAGACAACTTTTGTCATCTGATTCTCAGTTTTGCACTTTTCTGTTTTGGTTCAGTTTTGCTTGCTTTTTTCACATGCAGAGGATACCCTCTAAAGGTGCGAAATGGGTCTTCTAGACTTGAAATGAAAATTAGAAAATTGTAAATTTGAAATTTGCTTGCGATACGCTGCGTTTGCTACTGCAGATTGAGTGAGACAGTACAGGGTATCTCTCGGCAGAGACAAATTGTGCTCTAATCTAGGCCAGCTGTTGTTTTGCTTAGTCAAAAGAATAAAAATAGAAATTTTCATATTTACCAACTTATGCAGAAAGTGGCAGCCGCTGACTGCCGCCTGCCTGCCGCTTAGGTTGGCTAATGAAATGCAGCTCCTCTCACACCTTGGCACACCTGGCCGCGGGCCTCGGGCCTCGGGCCGCGCCAGCCAAACGTTTAGCATTTGCGAGCCAAAGCCAGCTGCCAAAAGTGGAGACACTTTTTTCTCAGTCAAAACTTGGCCCAAGTAAATGCAAGCCAGACGTGTGCATTACCTGCTGCAACAGCAACGGCAACAGCAACAACAGTTGTTGATAGACCCGCACAGCTGGCAAATTGTTCGCCTTTTCCCCAGCGCACAACGAAAACAATTTGTCGCCGACAAACAAATTGAAATGCCAGCCGCTGATTATTTCCCAGTCGCCTACAGAAACTACTCTAACTCCCGCCCCGCTGCTCCTACTGCAGCTCTTGCTAAAGGTCAGCTCAGTAAAGTTCGTTTCTTGTTAACTCTTAATGCATCGGGCATGAATTCGAAATGAAAATTCGAACCTGATTCGAACCTGATTCGAACCCTCAAACCATTTATAAGTTTACTACAAAACGAACTATGTGGCAACGCTGTTAGCTATAGATAAAACTGCAGCAATCAAAAGCAGTGTTTAAATATGCTGTACTTTAACTGTCATAAATAACCAGGTGGCAACGCCACTGAGCAACATTTGCTTGCCATCAGCAGTGCAGCCATACATCATAGCCATACAGCAAGAAATAAAGAAGTTAGCATTTCAGTGTTGTAGAATGATGTAAATTGCGCAATTGTGACCAGGTGGCAACACCATTGAGTAAACTCTCATACCTAACAACTGTGTGTGAAGCTAATACACTTTTAGAGTATTGAGTATATTGAGCTAGAAGATATGAATTTGCTATTTTAGTGTTGTAAAATTTTATAAATTGCCCAACACTCACCAAGTGGCAACACTCACACAGTGTAGTAGATGTAGCTGTTAGAAAAGATTCATAGTTGCAAATAAGCATAAAATACGGATGCTTCTGTAACATTTTATTTTCAGTGTTGCTAAACTCCTTTTGTTAAGCTCTAAAACAATATTGAATATTTTCATACTATAAGCTGTGATCTACTTACAAAAGCATAATCAATCAATGAGAAATATAAGAAGAAGAAAACCAATATAAAGTAAAGCTGCTTAGGCGCTTACAACATTGAGCCAGTGTTGAGAAAGGAGGTAAATAAAACAGGCAAGGAATAATAAAGTATTGTAAAAATATATTTTTTAAATCTATTTATTGTTCAGCTTAAAGGTGTAATAACTTGGACTGTGTGTGTGTGAGTGTGTGTGTCCAGTGTTGGTAGTCGTTATTGAAGGCAGCTGACATTGGCATACGGGCGCCACACGAATTGTTGCACAAAGTGCAAATACAAATAGGCATAGCCAGAGTCTGTCTGAGCGTGAGAGAGAGAGAGAGAGAGAGAGAGAGAGAGAGAAGGAGAAAGGTACAAATGTAAGGCAATGTGTAGCGTTGTGGCAAAAGTTGTTTTCGGTGTGTGCCGCATTTTTGGAGCAACTTGCGAGCAACTTTGCACCAATTAAACTTGTTAAAACGCTCGTTTTCGGTTATCCAAAAGCTGACAACTTCACTACACAAAACTCTAATTACATTTTGTGAATGCACACACACACACACACACACACACACGCATGCTTGGCTGCATGTGTAAGGCAAGCAGCCCTTGGTTGTGCATAATTAAAAGTTATTTTATTGTTGTGCAGCGCAACAACGAGTTTTGTCGCCTCGAAACCAGATGCTGGCGTTGGGCGGACGTTGGGCTGGAGAGGGGAGATGTCGGGACGTGAGTGGCGAGCAGGGGCCAGACTCTCATGTGTGGCTACCTAATAAGCCATGACAATGTTATATAACTAGCCACAGATCAAAGTTTGCCCAGTGTTGGATAGAGAACGGGAGAAAGTGTTCAACAACTGGATGCAAAGAGGAAAGAGACTATAAACAGCTTGGGAAAGAGAGAGAAAGTGAAAAAGAGAGAGAGAGAAGGAAGAAAAGAGCAAGAAAAGAGAGAGAGAACTAGAATGAAAGAGACGTTGCAACAAGAGAGGAGGAGAGAGAGAGAATGAGAGAGAAAAAGAGAGAGAGAGCGAGAAAAAGAGATAGACAAAGGGATATATATATATATATATATATAGAAAAAAAGAGGATAGAGAAAGATAGAAGGAATAGTTAATAAAGAAAGAGATGAGTAATAAACAGTAAGAGAGATAAACAGAAGTGAGTTAGAAAAAGAGAGAGAGAGGGAGAGAAATATAGATGGGACAAATCAGAGAGAGAGAGAGAGAGAGAGAGCTGAGAGAATTGTAAATTATTTTGATGATATAAAATTGATTGAATAACGATCGCTTAGACAATTGCCAGACTATCCATATAGATTGTAGTACGTAGTAAATCAATCATAATTGCAAGATTGATCAATCGATGAATGCCTAAAAACGTGAATACTCCAAACAGACGCGCACATTTGATGGGCATTAAGTTATATCGTGACAAGATTATTGGAATGGCAATTGCACGGGCATAAAAAGGCTTTTAGGACTCGGCATGAAGGACCTAAGACCTAATTCCATTTGCCACTTGCCCTTCGAGTTGAGTGAAGCGCTAAAGGCACTTCGATTGGCTTTCATAAAGCTTTTGATTTGCGTTTCGCCGTGTTTTTTCAGCTTTTTCCTCTTCTTCGGCTTCTTTTTTCGGTCTTTAATCTTTAATCTTGGCGCAACTTTTAATTGCCAAAGTTGGCTTGCGGCGAGGCTAATGGCTAATAAACATAAAAAGATGGCCTAAAAGCGATGTACATAAAACGGAAACCAAATTAATATATCCTTGGAGACCAGAGCGACCCACGCAACTTCGAATGGAATGGAATGGAGCCATGGATAGAATTTGTTGTTGTGCAAGACAAGTCGAGGCGTGGCTGTTGCTGCGCAATTTTGCGGCAGCAGCTGCTAATTCTGTCAAAATCACACAAAGCAATACATCACACATGCTTCAGCACTCCCACTACTCCACAGTCCCATCAGTCGACTGGACAAATTCATGGCACCACTCGACGATAGATTGCAATGGGCCCAGCTCCCAGCTCCCAGCTTCCAGTTTCGAATTGCGAGTTGCGTTTTCCCAGTTCCCATTGCAATTGTGTTGTGCATTCACGCATTCATTGTGTGTGCGTGTGTGTGTGTGTGTGTCTGCCCTCTTAACCCTCCGTGCCGAGTGCCACAGCTGAGATTGTCTCTCCGCCTCCCACTCCCTATCTCTCTTTTTCTCTTTCAGTCTGCTTTTGGGCCAAAAATTGCACCGGCATTTGACAGCCACCGCATCCATTCAACGACATTTGCTTTAGCTTCCCTCTATCTCCCTCACTCTCTCTCCGCCATCTCCCTCCCACTCCCTCTCTCTTTGTTGTTTATTTCTCTTATTTTTTCCTTCTGACAGATAGCGCTGTATTTTGCTGTATAGCCTGACGTTGAGATAATGCAAATATGCTTTAAAGCTGCTTCATTCAAATAATATTTAAGCTATCTGGCAACTATGTTCAGCTAAAGAGTTGCCATATCTTTTATATGTAATATAACACACATGGTTAATTTACAAGCTTTAGATTCCCCAAGGGCTATATGCAGACTATAGTCTTATACTAGGCTGACCAAACAACAGGAAGACGATTTCCGATAACAATAAGTCAGCAGCTGCTTAAGTTATCGATAACATAAAGCTAGTTAAATATCTGTTCAGACTTGCCATTTGAGCACGAATCGTCTTACGTCTGTCGAAGATGCGAAAACAATTTAAATTTTAAATTAAGTCTTATATATAAGCTTCAATAAAAAAGCAGAAATAAGAGAATATTCCCCCGTTGTCTAAGTCCCCCAAGTCCACTCCAGTCCTAAGTCCCACTTACACTCAATTAGTTAACTAAAATTCGCATTCAGAAATGGATCCATTTGACTTTTGTAATGCTTCGCATGCCTGAGAAACTTGAGCTAGCTCGAGTCTGCCTCAAAGTGCTTCAAATACAAACAACACAACAAACTCGGCTACAGTTTGAGTCGCAGTCCGAGGGTTGGGGGTAAGACAAAGGTTGGGGGCACTCAACTATTTGCTCTGTCATTCAATTAGGAACAGATAATTCCCACAAAAATGCTACAGCTACATGCAATCACAATTAAACAGAGCCAACTGAAATACTAACGGATGCATGCTCGACTGAAAGCTACCCTGTAAGGGGAAATTCACAGCATAAAGATGTAGCTAAGTTCAAAAAATGTTCATTCAATGGCATAAGCCACTCACTGCACTGATGTATATCAAAGAGCTCTTATACACCTGCTGTATTGGCTTTTACATCATGATGTAAGTGGTATGTGGTTAGCTTAAAACTGCCTATAAGCCGTGAATATCATGCTCTAATCTAGCAGACGTCTGCATCTACTTTCATTCTAGGCATTCATACATTCATACATCATGATGTATGAGCATTATAATGAGTATTCTATGATGCAGCCAATTGAATCAAATGTGAGTTACACAAACTGCATTCGCAGTCCGATATGCATACATACATCATGATGTACGCATACATACATCATGATGTATGCATATTTTAAGAATATGTACATCATGCTCTACATAGAAATAGAAAAACTCGGGGCGTTTGACCTTTCATGATGGACAAAAGTTGCATTGCGGGCTCATTGGCTACCACTAATATACCTCAATCTGTCAACAATGGTATACAGGGTATCTGCACAGAAAATATGCATAACATTTGTTGCAGTAGCCAAGGAATAACAGAAAGCAGCACATTTTTTGCTGACTTATCGCTTCAACGAGCAGAGTCCAAAAATATAATGAAAAATAAAAAAAAAAGTCAGAGCATTGCAGTCGGGTGCAACCGACTGCACAATACTCGCTCAAGGTGCAGCAAACTTAAACTGTCGAAGGATAGCTAAGCAGGCATTGCAGAAAACCAATATACTCTCTTACTCAGCTCGTGAGCGAGCATCAAAAGAATGTGAGAGAGCTGACAGAATAGTTGCAACATTGTTGTGGCAAATAAAATAAATCTAGAGTAAATAAAGCTCTTTAGTTAGACGTACGAAATATATGCAAAATTAAGTGAGTAAAAGTTTTAATTGAGAAGTGGACAAAAGGCGGCGGAGCCAAGGATGAGCACGAAATTGGCATTAAACAAGTAGAAGATGCCCTGAACCCAGTCCTATCTACGTTTTTTAATTTTTTTTTAATAATTCTATCAAGCATTAACAAAAAAATTAATTAAAAATGCCAACACTGTACCAGATAAATAAATAAATTCTTGATCAGGGCAATTAAATATATATTATATAAAGCCATATAGTAAATATAGGTATAAATATTAATGTATTAATTGTTGCCATTTTTTTTTAATTTTTTATCTTTTGTCTCTTACTTTTACTATTTTTTTTTATTTATTTTATACATATTTTTATTTTCATAAATATTTTTTTGTCATACAAAATAAATTATTTGGTAAACAGTTGTCGATGTTATTGTTATTCAATATATTTTATACATTTTTATATAAAATACATTAAAATATTAAATTAATTTTTATATATTAAATATATATATATTTATGTAATACATTTATAAATTATTGTTTTTGAAGTACTTTTTAAATATAAATAATATATATATTAAAATGTCTTAAAAATGAAAATTAAGTGAAGAGATTCCCTGTACATATAATAAAATGCAATATCATTAAATATTAAATATAATTAAATATAAATATTATTTCTCTTATCAAATATATAATAATAGTAAGTTTAGTAGATAACAATTTTCAAGAGAACGACGCAAGAACAACTATTTGACTCTTAACTTAATGATCATGAAAAAACACATTGCTAATGATCATTATCGCCAATGCACATTATGATGAGCTACATTATTATAAAGACAATTAGTGCTTATTGATAATAATTAAAAATAACTAAAATACTAAACATTATACATTTTTTAACAACAATTTAACAAAAAAAAACTTAAATTTATTCACCATTTGCACTGAACTGCACTGCGACCTGAACTAGTCGAGGTCATAAACTTGACTGATCGGCCACAGCTGCTGCTGCGCCCTTTTATACCCAAAAGTCACTCGAACTCCGCTCAGCAACTCGAGCAGAGCTGCTGAGCGCTTTCTGAGTGAGTATTTACACGCAGTTTGAATTGAGTTAGAATCAGAAGCAGTGACGAGCTCTACACACATAACTTGTCATTCCGATCGGTAATATATATGCTATATATATATACTTCATCTAAAGTATATTTTCTCTCTGCTGTTGAGCAGATTAATTACGTTTTTACTCATTTGACATGATATAAAAGACAGACAAATATATGCAACTATATAGATAGCTACTGATCATGCTGATCATGATCATCATGATCATCATGATTCTTTATTATCAATTGGTTTCAAAGAGCTGCTGCGAACTGGAAAGGGGTTTCAAAAGAGTTCTCTCTTCTCTTGTTAAGTGGCCAGCTTCTTAAGGGCTGTAAGAACTTGCTAGATCAGCAAAGCAGCTATCGATAAGAACACAAAATGTTATCGATAAGCAGCCACAACAATCAACTTGATTCACTTAACATGACTTCTGAAGCTTCCAACTTAATGCAATGCTGATGGGATTATCAAGCATCATATATAATTGTATGTGTCTAGATCTGTAGTTAACTTATCGATATTTATCGATAAGCAAGCAGAGTTAATTGAATAAATACACAAATTATATTCAACTGCAACTAAGTTCAGGTTTGGCATCAACATTTCGACTCTGCCGTTGGGACGCTGTGAGTGGGTGTGGCTGTGGGCTGTCCACTGCCGTCTGCCGGCTGTAGCGGCTGGGGGTGTGGGGCGTTGCGGCCAAGAGAGCTATTAAAAACTAAACGAAACGCAAGTTGTGCCACAAACTGAAGCATGCTGAATGGTCGAGGGGAGCGCTAAAATGTTTCAATTTAAATTAATTATTGTTTGCGCCACAAGTGTCGACGGCTTGTGGCAAGCTGGCTAGGGGGCAGAGCGGCAGGGGGCGTGGCAACAAAAGCAGCCCAACTTTTAATTATGGTTACAAAGATTTTTAGTCCTTGTCGATGGCGGCGTCGGCAACTGGTTCTCTGTCTCTCAGACTGTGTCGGTGTCTGTGTCTGAGTCCGGGTCCTCTGCTTCCTGTTAGCCGACGCCTTACCCCCGCGCTGCACTTGCCACGTTACCCCTTCTGGCAAGTTTGACCAACATCGATTAAAACGATGAAAACGCGGAAAATTGCGCCAACTAGGAAAAACTGCAGCGACTGCAAATGAAAATTGCGCGAAAAAACGAAGCGAGAAGTTGCAAAGCAAAAAAAATAGAATTGAAATTAAAGAAAGAGAGAGCGAAAGAGAGAGAGAAAGGGAGAGAGAGGCAAAAGTTGAACGTTTTTATAACGTCAGAAAAAGTTGTGGGAAAACGCGATTGCCGCTTAAGATGGGATTGGGATTGTGAAATGAAACAAACAGAGAAGAGAGAGAGAGAGAGAGAGAGAGAGAAGACAGAGAGGCGACGAGAAGGGGTAGGTAGTGGAGTGTAAGCAACGTCATGCCGTGGTTTGATTTAGTTTTTCTGTTTGTTTTGTAATATTTCGAGTGTTGTTAAATCCAGTTTCTCTCTCGCTCTCGCTCTCGCTCTCTCCCTATCTCTGTTTCGCTTGCAACCAGACACTTGATTTTAAAACGCTGGCAGCACACGATGAGCAGTGAAAAGCGCGCTGCCATAGCAACCAGCAAACGCACGGGTTCTTGACTAACAAAAGCTGCTTGCAACAGTGAATAAACGTTGTGTCCACAGAAGGAAGTTTGTCAGCGAGCCAGCTGACTGTATGAATTGTGAGATTATAAGCGAAGTGATGCGAGGTCAGATGAAACTAGTTGAGTTTGCTACCTGCAATAATGGCAAAGCTCACGTTTTCCCTTAATAAGCAATGACTGAATGAGACACGATTAAGCAACAATCCAAATGCCTGTCTCCCTCTCCCTCTCTCTTTCTCTCTAAGCTACTCTTTGTTATTCTCTCTCTCTCTCTCTTTCTCTTTCTTGACTGCCATTTCCCTCTCGTCCTGTTTCTCAGCATCCCACACACTTCCTCTATTTATCTCTCTCTCTCTCTCTCTAAACTACTCTTTGTTATTCTCTCTCTCTCTGTCTTTCTCTTTCTTGACTGCCATTTCCCTCTCGTCCTGTTTCTCAGCATCCCACACACTTCCTCTATTTATCCCTCTCCCTCTCTCTCTCTCTCTCTCTCTCTAAGCTACTCTTTGTTATTAATTTTCTTGAATTCTATCTCTCTCTTCTACACTCTCTTCTTCCTGACATCCTGCTTCTCAGCATTCCACACACTTCTTCTATTTATCAATCTTCCTTTCTCTCTATCACTCTCGCTTTTCTCTTTCTTTCACTTTCTGACTCTCACACTACTCTCTCGATTTCTCTCTCTCTCTCTCCCTCTCTCTCTCTCTCTCTTACTATGTCTCACTTTCACTGTTTCTCCTTGCCCCTCTCACACTCACTCCATCTCTTGCTCCCGCCTGCTCTGCTACCTCTGCATACGTTTCTCTCTGCCCATTTCACTCACATTCTCTCTTATATTATTCTCTCCTTTACTCTCGCTCTCTCCCTCTCTATCGTCTAATTCTCACTCTCGCTTATCATTAACACTCTAATTGAATTTCAGTCACTTAGCTCAACTCATTGCTGCCCATTGGGCTGGGACTGACCGCAGCTACTTGATTTACGTGCTGCCTCCTTGTTGCCGTTGCTGTTGCTGTTGCTTTTGCCTTTTATTCGTTAACTGCATTTTTTGTTTTTGTGTTGCAGCCACACCCACATTTGATGATGCCCCGCCCGCATAACGCAAACGCTGCGAAAATTTGTTGGAAATTCAATTTGTGGAAAACTTGAAAATGCCAGCAGCACTGCCTCGCCATCGCACAGTGCGCGCCACAAATCTAAAGTCACCTTGAAGGGAGCGAGCCCAGCCCTCTGTGCCTCTGCTGCACTCAACTGCTGCTGCTGCTGCTGCTGCTGCTGCTCCTTGAAGCTCATGTTTATCCATGATATTTAATTGGCTGCGCCGCACAGCAAAAGCCACAGCTTGAGCTGCGTGGGAGAGAGAGAGACAGAGAGAGTGAGAGAGAGAGAGAGAGAGGGTAGATGAAAGTTGTGTTTGCCACTTGTTATACTGTAAATTGGCGCTAATTTATCAGCACAATGACGCCACCTGGCGTCTTAATTAGCGCGCGACTTTAAAGCCAATTGTTGTTGCCTAACGCTTTAATGTGTGTGGCAGCCCTGGCATCAGCTCTGCACCTCCGCTTACCAGACGTGACGTGACAATAATACCTAAAAAAAAGTATACACACACACACACACCCACACACACACACACACACATAAATAGAGAAATTCTGTGCACCGCGGGGCATAACATGTCGCTGCATAAATTTTACGCTCATCACCTGCTGCCAGAGTCGAGTGTGTCGAGAGTGAGTGTGTGACCTTGTTGTTGTTGAAATACCCTGTAATTATGAAAGCCTACAAAAGCACAGGTAACTTCATTGGCCAAAATACCAAACAAGCTAAGCTAATCAAAAGTGTTCGAGACTCGCTGCCAGCTCAAGGAACTGTAATGCTTCAATGCGTCATGTAAGCTATGATCGATAAAGCTATCGATAACAGCTGCTGCAGCAAAGTTATCGGAAATGGCATCACTCGAGTCTCAGTCTAGATGAGATATAAAAGTATTCGGGAAAGTCTCATATATGCTTATACAGAGTGTGCTCTCTATGCAGCTATAGTTACAGGGTATTTGCTAGTCGAGCGATTACAACAAACACCCTTCAACTTGTTGTTGAGTTACTTATTTAGCATACTTTTCCTTTATTTTTCCTTTTTCTCCTTTTTTTTCACATGCATCTATATGGATATGGTGTCACATACTTTTGTGCGGCATGACACGGTCGCTGCCAAAAGCAAGAGAGTGAGAGAGAGAGAGAGAGCGAGGGGGGGGGGTGAGAAGGGCAGGGAGAGAGAGACGGGTGTGCCTAGTGTCGAGTGCTGAGCCCGTGGCTCGTAAACAAATTGAATTGAAGTCATAAAAGTCGTCGCCAAGACGCGAATGATGCGCATTGCCTACCTTACACACACACACACACACACACACACAGAGAGAGAGACCCTGTGCTGCGTATGCTGCGTGTCAGTGATTGCGACATTTGCACGCTTTGCAAGCAGCCCCAACTCCAGCTTCAGCTTCAGCTTCTGTTCCACAGCTCCTGCTGCTTGTCAGCGCCATTATGTCGCACTTGTTAAATCCGTGCGAGCGAGTGTGCACACACACACACCCACACACACGCACACACACAGTCATGTGAGGCAGCTTCCCTTTTTTTATGGCTCAATAAAAATACAATACGTTACAATTGAATTGAACTCAATTGAATTTGATTGAAGTTGTAAAGCTCAGACAGCCGCTGTGTAGGTGTGTGTGTGTGTGTGCGTGTGTGTGTGTGTGTGACAGCAACAACAAAATGCAATAATGTATCGCCCAAAGAGGTGTCACCGAATAGCGTGGGGCACGTTGCTGCGTATGATAATCATAATGACGTTCGATAATGATCATCTGTAATCATCTTTATCAACTTGATTATGATTGTTGCAACGTTATTGATGACGATGCTGATAAAGTGCTTGCTATAAATACACTTTGAAGACAAAGTGTCGAAGCACCTTTTGAACCGCAAACTTCCTCCTCCACAGAACTGATTATCTGCCCATATAAGATATATATATATGTATATATATATACATCTGTGCCTGTGTAGAAGTAATTGAAGTGCCATAAAAGGCCATATGGATTCACACGTATTCGCACACGTATTCATTTCATATTCATATTCGGATTCATATTCATAACTCACATATTGACAATATCAATCAGTGGCATTTATTGCTTCCTCGTTCTCGTTCGCTTTACAACACTGGCGAAGCGTCTGATGTGTCAGGTTATTTATAAATGAAAATCTATTATGGTACTCAAAGCTCAGTGGCTTTAGTCTCGAGTAATATAAATAGTTTTGGGACTAAATATGCAGAGCCTAGAGCTGAGATTGCCATAGTTCATAGTATAGCGTGCAGTGTAGTAGGCAAAGAGTAAGAGAAAAATAGTAGTAGTAATTTAGTAGTATTAAAGGAGCGGTAGTTAAGTAGTACAATAACGTTGAGGTAGTAATTCGTGGTGCACAAAAATTAGTAGTAAAAAAATAGTAGTGCAAATGTAGTACTAAAGTGTTAGTAGTAGCAAAATGGGATTGGTAGTAATAAAGTAGCAGCATTTACAAAGTTGTAGTGAACTAGTAGAGCTAGTTGCAAATAAGTTGTATTAAAATAATTGTAGTAAAGTAGTAGTAGTAGAGTAGTGGTGGAATAGTAGTAATAGAATAGTAGTAGCAAAAGGGTAAAGTAGTAGTAAAATAATAGTAGTAAAGTAGTAGTAGAATAGTAGATGTTAAATAGTAGTAGAAGAGTAGATGTTAAATAGTAGTAGAATAGTAGGTGCTAAATAGTAGTAGAATAATATATGTTAAATAGTAGTAGAATAGTATATGTAAAATAGTAGCAGAACAGTAGGTGATAAATAGTAGTAGAAGAGTAGATGTTAAATAGTAGTAGAATAGAAGGTGATAAATAGTAGTAGAATAGAAGGTGATAAATAGTAGTAGAACAGTAGATGTTAAATAGTAGTAGAACAGTAGATGTTAAATAGTAGTAGAATAGTATGAGCAAAGTCGTCATGGAATAGTATTAATAAAGTAGTTGTAGAATTATAATACCAAGGTAGTAGTGAAATAGTAGTAGTAAAATAGTAGTGTTAAAGTCGTACAAACAAGAAGTAGAAAATTAGTAGTGAAAAAGTAGCAAATTATAGTAGTAAGGAAGGAACTACAATAGTAGTAGAGAAGCTGCAGTATCTAAACAGTAGCTGAGTAGTGGTGGCAGGAGTCATAATAAAGTTGTAGTAGCAAAAAAAGTAGTAGACAAGAAGAAGAGTACTCATCTAGCAGTAAAGTAGTAGTTGGCAGTTAGTAGAAGAAAAGGAACAGTGGAAAGTAGTACTCGCAGCAAAGTACTATTTAAAGTAGTATTAAAATAAGTTCTCGAGGCAGAAGGCAGATAGAGATGAAGTTTGGAGGGAGTAGGAATAAAGAAAGCTATGCAAAAAGCGTTCTACAGAAAAAGTAGTTAAAAACAGTAGTAACAAGAGTAGCTGATTCTAATGCTTAAAATCCAGGCACTAACCAAATGCACGCTCCCAGGCATATAGAATATTCATGAGGAATCTGAATAATAAACAAAGATGCTAAAAATATATGAATCGGGGCTTTCGCAATTGTCGTCCCATTGATATCTATTGGCCGCAATTGAGAGGCTTCGCTTAACACCGATTTAGGCCCACAAAAAATCCACTGCTGGCTGCATTTGATTTACGGGACATGCGACAGAGGCCAACGGGAAAGCCTGTTAATCCCTGAATGCGCCCCCAAGGGGAGCACTGGGGCTGGGCATTTGACCCTTTCATTGCTCGCTCGGTCGCTGGGGGCTTTTCAGTTGCTGTTGCTGTTGCTGGTTGCGTTGACATTTTTTAATTTCCGTTGTAAATGAAAACCACTTCCGGAGTGGTGCGAATTTCACCTGAAATGCAGCCAGCGGCTCAAAGCTTTTAACGGCTTAAACCCAATGATTAGGCGCATGCGAATGTTGAATCCCACACACAGCTACGTCACGTGACTGCGAACACTGCTGTAATACGGGATTTATCTAAATCTGCATGCAAATTTACATACATATATCCAATTATATATAAGCTGTCAATCAACTAATTGATTTTCTTTTTTTTTGCATATATTTGTAATCTAAAACTAAATCCAAGTAATATTTATATTTGTTATATTATCTTGCTGACTTTATTATGTTCAAGCCATGATTGTTGAGAGGGCTAAATTTAGATATGATTGACTAGCTGAGAGATTGAGTGAGTGATTGGCTGACTGGCTGCCTGATTGATTGAGAAACTGTTATAAATGATTGAAAGACTGATTAACTGACTTACTGAATGACTGCCTGATTGACTGATGAGTGATTGATTAGTTTATTGACTGACTGATTAACCAACTGCTTGACTGACTGATTAAGTGACTGATTAGTTGATTGACTGATTAACCAACTGATGGATTAATTGATAGACTAACTGATTGATTGATTGACCAGACTCATCTAACTGATTGACAACCTAACTTACTGAATGATTGACCGACTGACTGATTGACTGCCAGAGGGATCTGACTGTTTGATAACCTAACTCACTAAATGATTGACCGACTGACTGATTGACGGCCAGACTGACTGTTTAACCGATCTGATTAATTAATTGAGTGACTTACTAACTGATTGACGGACTAGTGCAGTGACTGATTGATTGAGAAATTTGCTGAGATACGTAAAAGATCGACAGACTGACCTTGTGATTGAATGGCAGATTGACCGCATGATTGACTGCTAGACGTGTTGATTAACAAACTTTTCATATGACTGACTGATTGACTGAAAGACGTCAGTTAGCTTCAACGTTAACAGTAGGTTAACAGAAAGTTAAGTTTATTCAATCGAATCTAATCAAAAATTAATTTTCAATTATGTAACATAAATTATTATGCAATGCTTATGAGAACTTAAAGATAAGAGAAGAAGACGTTTCTGATGATGATGTAGGAGAATGTTGATAAGGCTGTTGCTGTTGACTGGCAAATACGCACATCTGTATGTGCATTTGTCTTGGCCCACGCACACAGCTAACATGTCAATTGCAGAGTCACACACACCCACACACACGCACACTCTGGTACGCACTCTTGAGCACGTAGAACGTAGTTGCCGCTGCTCCCTGAAGCTGCGCCACAATATGCAACAGCAGCAGCAGCAGCAACAGCAACAGCAAATGTGCTGCGTGCTGGCAGTTGGCTGTTGACAATGCATTTGGGCCCTTACATGTTTAATGATGTATTTACCTATGCCAACTAAACTTGCGCCCAGCAGCAGCGACAGCAGCAAGCACTACTCAGAGATATCCTAGGAAAAAAACCAAAAAAAAAAACTCAATTTGGCAACTTCTAGATGAAATGTGGCAGCCCTGCTTGAGGTCCCAGAGACACGAACATTGCTACGCCAACTTCATTCACTTAATCTTCTATGCACTAGCTCAATTTGGCCATTGCGTGAGCTTACAGGGTATCATTTTAGTCTTATAGAAAAGTCAGCCATTGACCACTTGGCCCTGGATTCGAATCGGACTCGAGCTGGAACGAATTAAAGCCGGAGTCTGATTGCAAGCGTGCAACTGCCAACACCTTGCGCAAAAGCAGCAAGTGCTTGCCCCCATAAACACCCAACTCCCTGCCACATGCATATACGTACCCTCAAACCAGCCCCGCCCATCCAAACACACGCCCTCTTTTAATCCACTCAATCGCCTTAACCCTTGGCAATCGGCAATTGCAAAACCGAATTCGACTGCATTTGACGTGAATTGTTCGAGGCTTGAAATCTATGATTGCAGCTATAACTGAGCACACACAACACACACACACACACACACGCACACACACACACGCACACACACACACTCTATATATATACGCTCTGTGTAAGCAATTGGCAGATGCATAAATTTTGCAAGCTTCTGCCATGTCCTGTCTCTGGAAAAGCATTATAAAATGCACTGTTCCATGTTCCATTCCCAGCGTTCCGGCCTCAGGTTTGCCAGGTGGCAAGAGCTGCAACTGCAGCCAAGTGGTGCACATGGCATTTTTGATTGTTTATTGTGTTTATTGTTTATTGAAATTGATTACCATAAAATTAATGTGTGTGGGTGAGAGGGTGGGTGTGTGGGTGTATGATAGTAGAGAGATGTAACTAGAGATAGAGATAGGTAGAGATAGATGAATAGAGAGCTTAAAAGGAAATATTGATAAAGAGATAGAAAGATTTCGAAATGGAGAGATAGAGAAATAGAGAGATGGAGAGTGAGAGAAAGAAATAGAGAAAAAGAGGAATAGAGAATTCGAGAGTTAGAGAGAAAGAGGAAAAGGAGAAATAGATAGATGAAGTGATAGAGAGATGAAGAGATGGAGCGCGAGACAGATGGAGAAATAGAGTTAGAGAGTTAGAGAGGCAAAGGGATATTGAGAGCTAGAGAGATGGAAAGATAATCTGTATACTGAGAGGCAGGGAGCTTCAGATTTCACTTGATTAAGTTCAACATTTCAAGTGCTCACTGTACTTAACCCCAAGCAACTTGAAATTGTTTCCCGTTGATTATTGATTTGTTAGTAGACTTTGTGGTGGCGCCTAATGGGCTTGCTTAGCTTTTAAGCCGGAAGATTGGGCAGGTTTTTGTAGCCACAGCTGCCTAACTAGCCCCACTCCAGCCCCTCGTCCAGTCGAGATTCGATTTCTGTGCCTAACTCACGTGCTGACCACAAAATTGATGAGGCAGGCAGTCGCTGGGCCTGGCTGGACTTCAAGGACTGCAATAAACATTGAAGAGCGTCAAGACATGACAAAGGATATTGGCCAAGGGAGGGTAAGGAGAAGTATGTAGAAATAAGGAGTCAGTCAGAGGGGCTGAGAGGTGGCGGCGGGGGCAGTGAGCCACGGGGAACAGGGGCAAAGCCAATGAGCCATGATGAGAGCAAATCGATTGCTCAACTGCAAAACCACAAAACGAGTTTAAGTTCCATTTCAAACACAGAAAAAAAGACGATATTACATGGAAAGACTGCAAAATACCCTGTACTTCACTTCGGAAAGTAACCGACCAAGAGATGCTCTGTAGCTAAAGCGAGTTGCGATTATCAATATTTCAGATGGCTTTTAGTTGGGAGTTGCTCTAGTGCATGACTAAGAGATACCCTGTAGTCAGCATTAAAAGAAGTGCAGGCAAATCTTTGCTCAGCCTGCTACTCGAAACCATTATACCCACTCGCATTAAATTACAGGGTATTCAAGAACTGTAGCTAACTAATGCGAGCAAGTGAATAGCTTTAAATCAAGAGCTGCGACACAGCAAATCAATTTCATAAAAATGCACGATGTCTAGGTACGTAATCTAATCTAGTTCAGTATGAGCAGACGGGGCGGAGCGGGGCGGGGCAGAGCTGCGAAGTCAGCGAGCAAGAAGACATCTCCGGCAGCCATCCATCAAAAGCGTTTTGGCGCCCCAAGCGTTAATCGTTGTCAAAACCTGATAAAGACTGATTGAGTGCTTAATGGCAAAAGCGAAATACAGCACAGCGTAGCACACGCACACACGCACACACACACACACACACACAAACACACAGTGAAGCGACTTTATGGTAATCAAATGAAAATGAAAAAAAAACCCAATTTCTGGCCAAAAATGTTTTGACGCAAACGTGGCCCATCGATATATTTAGCATCGATACCAAGCGATACTTACACACACACACACACACACACACACCTCAACAGCAGTCATTGATGAAGATTGAGCATTTGGCTAAACATTTGAAGTTCTGATTTACTTAGTGCCAAGAAGACTTTGCCTTTAAAGCCAAATATTTTTATTGTCTATAGCCAATGGCTAGCTGGAAAGTGGAAAGAGAGAGAGAGAGAGAGAGAGAGAGATGGAGAGAGAGCTGGAGAGTGTATGTGTGGGTGGGTTTAAGAGGCATACCCTAGAGCTTGCTTTGTTTTTGGCTTTTCAATTGCAGCAGCTGAAATTATTTGCATACGGCTCATACTCATGTGTGTGTGTGTGTGTGTGTGTGTGTGTGTGTGTCTGCTGACTGCCTTAAGCGGCTGCAAGTGAAGCGCACAAGCACTTGGCACATGGCACAAGCAAAATTTTTACTTGAAAAGATGCAAAAAAAAAAAAAGAAAAATTGTGCGAGCGCAAATAAAACGCGCACACACTCTACACACACAGCAACACACAGAAGAGGCAGCTCTGCGCGCTTTAAGCAGCATAAAAATATGTTTTTGCTGCTTGTGTCGCACGGGGCGTATGCGTAACGTGCGCTTAAATATGAAGTGGAACATGTTAGACAAGAATTTCAAGAATTTTTATGTTACTTCTCTCAGTTAAAGATACGAATGTTTATAGATATATGGTGTATAAAGTGTAGAGTATTGGGTGGCTAGGCAGGGAATGTAACCAAGACTAAAACCCGCGTAGCCATGGCTTACACATGCGTCCACTGCACAGGGTATAACGACTCTCATGCAAGAGTTTATATAGCAAATTTCATCTGCTTAGCTGTGCTCAAAGCTCAATTCCCATGGACTCCATAGCTCTCTCTCTCTCTCCCTTTTTCATTTCATATTTACAGGGTATATATCATACTAATTATTCATAACAGACAGCTTTTGCCTAGGACTATGCCCAGCTCAGCTCATCTTATCTGAGGCGACTATTAACACCCGGAATCTTATAAATATGCAGCTCAAGCTGTGGATTGCACTTAAGAAACGTTAATCAGCTGATGATATCTATATATATAGGGTCTCCAGCCAATCTTAAGTTAGTTTTCGTTTCACAAATTCCAAACGAGCTTAATGTCTATATTTATGGATTTAACCTTAGGGTGCCCATGCCTAGGGGTACGTCATGCTCGCTATATATATATATATATATATCGAGATATATACATTTCTCTTATCGTAGTTAAAGGATTCGATTGACTTTTGCCTTTTAGCTGTGATTTTCGGGGCGGAACTAGTTGCGTGCCACTGGCCCATTAACAAGGCCACAAATTAATTAATTAAAGCGCTTTAAGTGGCCAAAAGGGAAAGGAAAACAAACAGCGGAACGCCGGCAGCCATAGACAGGCAGCTGGCGGGGTGGCATGGGTGATCCACTAAGAAATTACAAGAGAGTTCAATGCGTTTCCAATTGGAAGTCATGAAACGGAGCAGCGGGCAGGCACGACTAGCAAATGCCCAGTCAAGGCTTACTACAGGGTATCTGTAATAGCTGACAACAGTTTCTACGCTACAGGGTATTCCATCGCATCAACTTTGATGGAGATATTTGCAGGGTATCTGGCGTTGCAACAACATTTGCCCACTGCATTACATTAAATATGGATTGGACATATCGGAAGAACTGACTCTCTCCCAGTCAGCCTGCCCTCCGCTGTCCTTTCTGGCTCTTTCTAGCTATATTTTAATTATCAGAAAAGTTTCATATTATTTTTTTATGTCTTTGCCTTTTCGTCTTTCATTTGCTTAAGCCTTTTTTGGCGGCTGCCGCACGCAGGCAGCAACTTTAATCCGAGCCCCAACCCCCTTTGGCAACATTTTGTGCCTTGTCATGTTTTAATGGGCGCTTCGGCAGCGGCGGCCAAAGGGGGCTAACAATAACAACGGCAATAAAATGCTATGAGTCCTGCCATTTATGAGCCCATTACAAACATTTCTTGCTTCTTCTACAACGTCCTCTTCTTTCTCTTCTACTTCATCATCGTCTTCTTCAGCTGCTGCTGCTTCTTCTGCGGCACTCAGGACATTTGCTGCCACTCGCATAAGTCATTAACATTCTAAAAGGTTTTCCTAGTATATGAAATATCATCATCATCATCATCATCGTCATCATCATCATCATCACATTCATCAGTCTTTGTCTTTAAGGTGCGTTCCACACACATTAGCATAAAATATATTTATCTATATTGGAATCATTTGAGAGAGAAACACAAATCTCTGATATCATTTCATTAGTTTCATAAATATTTATTCAATTTATTGTTGCTGTCGTTGTCGTTGTCGTTGTCGTTGTCGCTTTCATCCATAATTTATCAATATTTGTGTTGTGCTTCTCTCGTCTGGCTTCTTCGTCACGCTTCTCTCTGCTGCTGTCGTCCGAAACATTTGCGCTGACAAATTTTCTAATCCAATTGATTTGTGCTGCGGGCCATGTACCTACAGAGCGACCCTCTCAAAGACCCGCCGGCCCCACCTCCATTTCGTAGTGCCCGCCCGCTCTGCCATAGCTTGTGCGACCGCAATGTGCGTTGTTTATCTTCATGAATTTATCAACCAAGCGCAAGAAAAAACACATCTTCTATGCCGTATAGACTGAGCGACTAGCAGATACCCTGTAATTGCATAGTTCAGCAAGAGAGAGTGCGAGAGAGAGAGAGAGAGTATGCTGCTACTCTTCATATATATTCTGTTGGTTCTATACAATATCTTCTCACACAAGACATGCCTAGGGTATTTGCCCAGCTATGTGAACATTTTTATTCATCTCTGATATATACCTATCTCCATGCAAAATTTGCTTCGCCTAGCTCTGCTAGTTCCTGAGTTACCTGAGGTCACATATTAAATTTGATAGACCGACTTATCAACTAACCCTCGCACTAGTGCGATAGAGCTTAAGCAGCCCTCGAGAGCATAGCGCTGACTTAGCAAATAGTGCAACTCAACGCCCGGGCTACAACAGTCAGCAGCGGTAACCGGATACTCGCAATATGTTGCAAGAGCAGCATTATCGCTGACGCTAGGTCGGCCTGCCGACTAAGACTTTGTAGCTGCATGCCCAGAAATTGTTTATGTTAAGCTTATTCAGAATATTTCATGTTCGCCAGATATAGCTCTGATTTGAATACAGACAGCACAAGACGGTTCAACTCGACTTATTATTTCATATATTATCACTGAGCCCAAGGCCCAATGTCATTTTCACTGAACTGAAGCACACCAGGACCTCTTTTAGCTATCCTTTATAACACTCTCCTGTGTCTGACATACCCCATGCTTTCATTTACAGGGCATACCGAAAGCTCTCCAAAAAAAAGCAGATATAATAATAATAATATTTGTGTTTGCTCTGCTGCTGGATTTTATTTATGTGTGCTGTACGTAGATACATGTATCAATGGATGTTTTGGCTTGTCGCATTAGTAATGCAAAATTTTGTCATGCAGACAGCCCCAGACCCTCCCTCTCCCTACCCATTCTCTCTCTTTGCTTCTCTCCCCCTTGTGCATATTTATTGAAGCTGTGTCAGCAGCTCGCATCTCCTGGCTATGTATATCCCATATGCGTATCATTAGCATTAGCCAGACGGACAGAAAGCTGATTGCTATGCGTGCAGTGCATAGTCAGAGCTCAGGGCTACATAGCAATGACTCGGTGAGCTCTGGCAAAAGCTGATTGCTATGCCAACTCAGTGCGATAAGCTTGATTATAGAACTCGACATCATTTGCCTGTTTACAAGTGAATTCTAATAAAATCTAAGTGGATAATAGCCTAATTTTAGAATAATGGCAAATGCATTCAGAAATTAGGGAAACTATCTGGCTATCGTCAAATACGTGCGCCTAATGCGCATAAATAACATGAAAGTCATTAAAATCACATTTAATAATGTAATCAAATGTGCACCTCGAACCGAGCCGGAGGGGGCGCTGGGCGGTTAGCTAATGCGATAAGGGAGCAGGTTGAGTAAGTTAAAGTTTGAGCTTGGACACATGTGAAATATTCATATGGCAATAGTCGGGGCAGAGAGCTAGAGCGGGAGAGAGAGAGAGAGAGAGAGAAGTTAGATAGAGTGAGTAATAGGAAAAACTTTAGTTAAAGCCAGACACAAATTACACTGAGCTACACTGAGCGAATAAGGGCATAGCTAGCAATCAAAATGATTAAGTAGAGGCAGGCCAATGCCACGCCCCTCAACAGACAGGCATGCCAAAGAGGTGTATGTTCAAGTCAATATACCCTAGCCCAACTGATTCTTGCTTACAAAATATTCACAGTGTAGTCCGAGAGTCAGTGAAAAGGAACTCAAAGTACTTCAGCCTATGCTTCATATATAGTTAATAGAGCACTCAGCTCTGTCTCTCTCTACCACTCTCTATCCCTCTCTCTTTCTCTCTCTCAGTAATTTGTTGTACTAATTGCATTTGTGTTCAGTTGTCGTTGGCTCTGATTTGATTTGAATTGAATACGAAAATTGGGAAAATTATTATTTATGTTTCAATTAAGTGTGCATGTGTGTGTGTGTGTGTGTGTGTGCATATGTGTGTATAATTTGTTAACGTGCACAGGTTTCGTGAACAGCATTATTCAGTTTTAATCTATTAATTAAGCATTCGATTTGAACAACTCCCAACATGCACCGCAGCTATTCAAACAATTCATTGAGCAAATATTGCGGTGAATTCATTGGGTTAATTTGTTGATTGAAAATCACATGGTTTGTCCATAATTCTAGTAAATTATTGTTAATATAGCTGCGATGGCAGTCGATATGCAGAAATTGCTCCATTTGTTCAGCTCAATCAATAAACGCAAACGCAAACACAAACACGAAAACCAATCTGCAATTGTTTACAGCTGGATAATAATATATGTACGCTTATTTATGTTAGTTTAAGACACATATTATCTGTATTCATTTGGCACTAGGCACTGCATTGTCTGGTGTGCTAGAGGACACTCTGTAGCTGCCTCTTCTTAGCTGAGTTGCTGCAGCTACTGAAGTGAGCCAAGCAAAGAGCGGCTCATCTATGACTTTGCAGGGCTCTGGCCTAAATGTTTCAGCTTAAAAGCTCATTTTCTTGATCAATTGAGCAGGCTTAATGATCATTTGAGACTTGACATCAATGCATCAATCTGGCTAAGGCTAAAGAGTTTAATTGCTTAATTGTTGAGAACTTGATGCCTGTTGACTCTTTCTCTCTCTCTCTCTCTCTCTCTCTTTATATATTTATTATATATCTATAGGGAGAGAGAGACAGAGGGAGAAAGAGACAAATATATATACTTCCTCTTCACTTCCTCTCTCACTCTATCGTTGCCTCTTGCTCTCTTACTCTATCTCTCTCTCGTTCTCATTATCAACCTTACTTCCTTTCCAGCTTAAATATAAATAGCTTTTGTTTTTAAAACCCCAGGGAATATTAAGTTTATTTTTAATCAAACAGCACAGTCCTTGAAGCCATGTCCGTTAGGCCTTCCGCTCGTTCTTCCGACTGCCCAGCCGTCGGAATATACATACATGAGTAATCTAAGTTTTTGTTGTTTTTTAAGTTTCACCATTATTGTTTTTGTTTCTGTTTTCTATAATTTGATTTAAAAATACCTATTGAACAGTTAACCATTAAAAAAAATTAGTTAAATTAAACAAAAACTCTTTATTTTTTTACATAAAGTCAAAAAATTGAGATTTTTTCCACTGTGTAAAGTGTTTCTTGACAGACTGTATGTTCGTTCGCTTGTCCATTCAACATCTGGCAGTCAGTCTGAAGTCCGTCAATGCGTGCTGCTGGCAATCGTCCCTTAACAGACGTGCTTTAGCAATTGGAGTTCAGGGTATCTCCTATTCGAGCACTCGCACCTGCATTATCGCCTTGCAGACACTAATAAGTCCAGGAACATTTGCACTCAACTCAATCTGTTCACAGCCGCACTACATCAAGAGTAATTCTTTAACAATTGCTTTAAAATTTCCATTTACCTTACGAGTTATATGCACTCCGGGCGGCTTTTGTACTGCTGTCTGCGTAATATCTACAAGCTGCTTAGATCGCTCTTAAATAATGCAATGGCGTTGCCTGGTAACCAGTAATCGGTCCAGCGTAATCATGGGCCAATTGTTCTGGGCATTAAAACGAGCCTTCAATTCGATGTCTGCTGGCAGCCTGGCAGACAAACAATGTTGTCTCTACTCTAACCCAACTCTGTCTGTCTCACTCTCGCTCACACACTCTCCGTCTCTTTCAGCAGCAAGTTCATTATTTGCGTTACGTGACCTGCAAGTGCAAGTGCAACTGCAACTGCAACTACAGCTGCAACCTCATAATTGCCGTGTGTGCGCCGCATAAACACTCGCATACTCTGCCACGCCCTCAGTTCTTTTGTGGGCTTAACAGAACAAACTTTCCACTGAGCTTAAGTAAATTATAATTGCATTCGTTTTAATTCCTTTTCTCTTGCCCATTGATTATTTATCGAGCATGGAGAGCTTAGGCCACGTGCTTCACAGACAGAAGCTCAGGGACGCGTCATAGTGCCAGCTATAGAGCTGCTTGTTATGAAAGCGCATGCACACACACACACATACACGTAGTGTGATTAGCATGTTACTAAGCCTGCCAGACGGTCAGAAGCTGTAAGATAACGGTGATCTGTCTGCTTGTCTAGGCAAAAGCTGTTCGATTTGAGAATAATTGAAAGTTGCCAAATAGCTTTGCGAATGCTGATCTTACACAAAAGCTGATTGCTACGATGGCAACTGATTGGCAATAAAGAGAACATGTCAGACAAAAGTTAATTGATATGATATATAGTCTTTAAATATTACTTAAATCTTTTCAATAGTTGCCAAGTTAAATAATTGTTCTTAACTATATTCTCTATCTACATTTTGACTCTAGTTACTTGAAGTACTGTTCGTGTCTCGCTTATCTGTAAGGGTCCCGACTTGGGGGCTACTTTTGGCATTTGATGTGTTAATCATGCGTAAAATTAATTCGTTCCACAATGTCTCATTAGTCTGCATTAAGTGAAGCGGCCAAGCACGGCCGAGCTGGGCAGGGCCATGGACATCGACACAAACATGCAGCAGGAAGGAGCGGGCGGAGCAGAGCAGGGGATAAGGGAGATGGGGTTGGACATTACCCTGGTCACAGATCATATATTATTAACTTAATCCCATGGATGTTCATTTGCCATTGGTCTGCAGCTCATTGGCGGCTCTCGACGCGCTCAAGTGCTTAAAATTAAATAATTAATTAAACTTCCAGGCGGGCCAAGCAGCTACAAAGATACAGAAGCGTAGGGAGACACCGAAACAGAAACAGAGAGGGAGAGAGGGAGAGTGGGTAGACAGATACAATGTATCTGCATGCAGTAACTGGCTGAATAGCTGACTGGCTGACTGGCTGGCTGGCTCTGGGGGCATCACAATGCGAGTCACATCTGCGCTTAGCAGTTCATGAATAACCTATTAACTTTTACTCTTGCCAAGCAGGGGCGGCAGCTAGCTATGGAGGCTACGCAGGCTACGTGTTTCGTATATAGTTCTGGCCTACATCTGCGGTGAGACAGGAGGACTAGGGGTGCGTGGTCGACTGGTTTGCCAAAGTTGTTCAATCAAAGTTCAGTCGTGGCTTTATGCTTAACTGTGCGAAATCTGGCAAAGTCTTATGTGCGTATGAGTGTTATAACAGGTAGCCTTGTGTATATTATCATATTAGCAGGTAGAGAAGAGTGTATCATAGATCATCCAAGTAGGAGACGTATTCCTATGAGAGAAAAAGACTCATGCAGTGAGTGTCATAGCAGACAGTCTGTAATCACTGAGATGATTGCATAGGAGAGTGCCAGAGAGAGAGAGAAAGAGAAGCATGCATAAGAGTGTCGTCAGCCTGCAGTATTATAACTGAGTGTCCGAGGACGTAGCTTATGATAGAGAGCGAGAGCGATGAGATACTTACATAAGAGTATCATAGCATGTAATCTGTCTTATGAAATGGCTCATATGAGTGGTACAACAATCAGCTTTTTGTGTCTCTATTAAATAGATACGATGATCTGAGTGCCAGATCAGAGAGCTTGTATTTTAGTAATGTAGTCTTGATTAGGTCTCTGTGCAGAGTGCCATATCAAGTAACCTAGAGCACATCGTATATATACGCATATGAATGTCATAGCAGGCACCCTACTGTAGATCGCATAGAGTATCATAGCCACTAGCTTGTGTTCGAAACATGAGTCTTAAATAATTCATGGCGAGACACATTGATGTGAGTCACGAAGAAGGCAGCACAGCAGTAGAGATATTCGATTACTCAAGTATCGTTTGTCAGATAAAAGTCCACTCGATAAGTGTTTTTCTAAGGAATTTATCAAATTATTTCGATACTACGGAAATATCGATTCGTTTCCTGCAGAATTTGTTTAGACACATCATCGATGCTTGAGCAGTTTCAGAAAGTGCTATGAGTGCGTTACACACTTATACACCTACACACACACACACACACACGCTCACTCGCACTCGCACTTGGCACTTGGCACTTGTCCTTGCCGAAGCTTTCCAACGCACAAAAGTGTGTGAAGTAGCGCACTTTTTACTCGCCGCCTTTTTGGTTGTTGTTCTCAGTGGTGTTGTTGCCGCTGTTGTTGTTGTTGTCACATTAACCCAGTTCTATGAGAGATGATAACACGGAAGTGTCGGCGCTGTCGTCTGCGAGTGCAACGCTGCAAAAACATTTTTGTTGGCCGCATAAAAACATGAAAATATATGTAACCAAAATCTCTGCTAACCACACACACACACACACACACACACACACTCAGCTAGCTATGGGCGAGTAGTGTTTTTATAATGCGCTACACTAAAGCGGGCCTCACCTTATTTTCAGCAAGAAACGCTCGAGGCCTGTTCCAAGCAACAAAAAGTGCAAGCTTTTTGCTTGGCGAGTAGCGAGCTTAGTTAACAAGAAGCTTACATCAGAGCTTTAGCACTTGAATTTGTAGAGTACAACTTTACAGAGCTCAAACCCGAACTGCCTTTAACGAGTAGCGAGTGCTTCTCTGATAAAAGCTTCAAGACAGCGAGTAACGAGCTTTATGCAAACTTAAACTATCTGGAGCTCCTCTAAAGGAACGAGTATACAACTGACTCTAAAGCTCAAGTAACGAGTGCGCCGCTTCCAAGCTGCTTAAATGTAACGAGTGCTGACAACTAACGAGTACATGCGACTTGATTCAAAGTTAAAGCTACGAGAGCGTCTCTCACATGCTGCTCGAATAGTCTACGTCTATGTCAATGAAAAGTAACGAGTACGTTTGCTCATCGCAAGCTGTTCAAGCTCAAAGTAACGAGTACTGTACGGAAATTCTCACTGTGGCCTTCTTGACTAATTGAACGCAACGAGCGCAGCACTTGATGTGATGAGTAACGAGTCCTGAAAGTTGCTAGCAAACTCAACTTGTCAAGGCATATTAATGGGCTACTTCAAAGTAACGAGTGGCACACTTAACAGCGAGTTTCCCACGGCTGCTTGCTTGCGGAGAAACTCAGCTAAACAGCATATAAAGATTCAATGCAGCGCATTTGAAAGTTTTTGCAACAGTTTAGCGAGTGGCAACGGGCACGAGCGAGAAGTTCTGTGTTAGACAGAGAAGTTGCTGTCGAGGAACTATGCAACATTCGGCTGGGCATGACAATTTGCGAGTCTTGCACGTATGCAGCGCATTCCATAGTTCAGTAATCTCGAGTACATTGCATTCCAACTTGTTTAACTTTGCACTTTGGCCTCGCCTGGAGTGGCGAGGCATGGCCCAAAGGTCGTCGTCAACAGCGTGGCCAGTAGCTGTGCTGGGTGGGTGGCTGGTGGTGCCTAGAGCTGGCTGCCAGATGAAAGCCGTGCCATATGATGGCACACATAAAGGCCGACGAACAAATCCGGAACAAGTCACAGACCGTTATGGGTAGCTGCGAAAGTGTGGGCGGGATTAGGACCTTATTTAATTATGTAAGTAGCTGTGCTCCGACGAGTGCTTGTGGCCTTTTTAAATTAGCATACGAGTCAAGGATTAAAGCACCAACTGGCCTGGTTCCACAGATAGTAGGATTCGCTATGCATCTCCTGCTCCCTCTACCTCTCTCTCTCTCTCTCTCTGCCCATATATTTATGTATGTGTGGTAAGGCCGTAAGGCCAAAGGCCACGTTAATAAGAAATCAAATAGCCAATGCCAAATATTCAATAAATTTCACTTTAGCAGTCACGTGCCAGCCAAGTGCGAACACGTACACAGCTCAGTGCAACTGATGCCAAGGCCTGCCGAAACTTGCCTCCACCTCCAGTTGGGCGTCCAAGTTGCGCAGCTGGCAATGGAGACGTTCGACTCGGCGTGTCTACGTGGTGCTCCAGGTGCAAAGGTTCTGAAAAGTGTGCGCCACATCAATTCCTGTCCAGTCCAACTGGGCAACAGACAACATTTCTAGGCACGAGCAGGGCCAACAGCTGAGGGGCACGTAGCACGTGCAACGTCGACGACGAATTCTCGTGGACGATTGAAATTGCTCGTGGCAAGTGGATAAGTGGACATTAATCAAAATAAATATGAGAAACGTGTTGAAATACGAGATACACCCAAACACACACACACGCACACACACACACACACACACTCAGTCACTAAACGATGCGAAATATATTCAAATATGTGGAAACATTAGCTAATGCTATTGATAGCGCAATTAGCTGTTACGGGATATGCTCTGGATGCTTTTTTGCAGTCTAGCTGATCACATTTGCCCTTTTAACTCCTAGAGAAAACATATCTGCTGTTAGGGCTATGAGTTGCTTGTGCCTTGAGGCACCTAGGTCAATAGTTACCTATTAAAAAATATTTTTTTTTGTCCCACATTACATAAGTTCAGGTTGTAGCTGCTGCTCCAGTTGCATAGCTTGCGCTCATTTGTGAGCAACGTAAGATCCTGCTTCCTTGGCCTTTCCTCCTTGACTTTTCTTCCTTGGCGCCTAGTTCAGTTAGTATCTGATTGAAGAATAATTATTAGTTTTCTTGCCTCTTCCAGCAGCGTTAGACTTCGGAGCAATGCTGCTAATTCCTTACCCCATACTAGGTCTCTACGAGATATGACATATGAAAAATCTCTTTTTTTTCTCTTCCTTAAGAAGCAATTGCTAAGGTTACCTGCCTCTTTTCTTTCATTTGCCTTCAAGACAATCTTAATTCTTCTTTGTCCTTTTCAGCCCTTGCTCCTTGGCCTATCCCATGTAATTTCTTCATTTCTCTTTCGATTTATATCTATTGATAGCTAGTTGTTCAGTTATATTTATTCCTTTGTCCAGCCCACTTAGACTAACCAACTGAAGTAACTTTTTGAGTTTCCTGCAGAGCTGCGTGTCCCTAATAATATGGGCACAAGTCAATGATTCCCATTATGCTGCTAATGAAAGCCTGCTGCGCTTAGTTCTTCGAGATATTCCCAGCAATGATACACACTTTCCGTGTCTCCATAGAACTTTCTTAATATCAGGTTCAATAGCTTAGCCAAACTTAGTTCTCCCCTAATGTCTTGTCCAATTAGCTGCTTGCTTCTTGCTTGACAAAACCGGAACCAGTTCGTATTTTCGTTTTTATTTTCGGTTCTCCTCTACTTTGTGGAAAGTTACCTTAAGACGTGTTAAGCAGTTTTTCCAGGTATTTCTCATTGTCTCTCGGCCGCTCCTTTTTACGATTCGATTACGCACGCATCATTTGATGGCCGCATTAAAATTCAAAGCACATTTCTATAAACTTGCGTAAAACCCAGCCAAAGCGAGCCAAAAAAATGGGGAATACATGAAATACATCAAAGTTCAGAGCGGTCCAGGGACTTGTCTGGCTGCGTCTTCCCCTTCTGCCCCTCTTTTTTTTTGTTTTTGTTGCTTGTTGTAAAACTTCTAAACAAATTATGCATGAGAAATTCAATTTGCATTTATTTTGCAATAATTTCATATCGGCTCAAAATATCAACAACAACAACAAGAACAAACCTCAAACAACAACAACAACAACTTGACATGCAAAAGAAAAACACGCATTCAAAATGTAAATAACCGGAGCTACGACAAAGGTCGCCTCCGGCTAGAGCATTGCAGAGAAGCGAACAGACTGAGCGGAGATGTGGGTGAGTTGTGGGTGAGGGTGGGTGAGGGTGGTTGAGAGTGGGGTAAGCTGTGCTCCAATTGTGGCATTGGGTCAGGGCCGCTGCCAGCTGCGCTTCATGCGAACATTCGGCCCAGGCGAACAGCTGGCAACATTTTATTACAAAAAGATTTGCTCTGAGTCTAGTTGGCTCGTGGAGTAAGCTTTCACCTCAGTTGCTCACGCTCCGTCAGCCTTCAGCTTTCTTAGTTCTAAGCGCATTAAGAGAGAGTTAATCAAAGTGCTTAAGCAAATGCAAAGCTCTGTTAAAAATAGCTTCATTTGATTAAAGCTAGCAAAGAGCTTTTAAGTTATGATTTGCCTTCCCTCAGACTTAATTATCGCCAGCTTAACTCCATGAGCTTTAAAGCTTCCTCTCTTGCTAGTTTGAAGTATGCCTATATATAGTACTTATACTGAGCTTAATGATCGATTAAATTCATCTGCTCAGCCTAAGCTCATAAAAGCTTCGTTGAGCTTCGTTCACTTGTCAAAAGGAGCCCAATTTCAGGTATGCCCCAAGTAAGTAGCGCATTAAGAAAACCCATCTTCCATGGAAACAGCCGATGCCGAAAAGATCTTCGCACAACAACAGCAGCAGCCGCAATGGGAGGCCAAAAAAAAGAAGAAAAAAAACTTTTTCAATATTTTACGAATCAGGTGTTTCCTGTCGAAGTTTCCGCTTAAGGACACGCACACCGAGCTAAGGTATGGGGCCGAGCGTTGAGGGCGCCAGGGAAGACACGTTACAATGCCTCGAGGCAGGCAGACAGCACGTAAAAATAAAATTTAATGAAATGTAACTGGATATGCCACCCACACACAGAGAGAGAGGGAGGGAGGGAGGTAAGGAAAGCTGTGGAGGCAGCGGTTGGACAGTCAGACAGGTAGAATGTCAAAAAGCCTATTTAGCATATATTTACTGCCAGAAACCAAGACACAAAGGCAGCCCAAGCTGAAGAAGAAACAACTTTTGCCGAAAGTTAAAAAATAGCTGAAAATCCCTTTCGATGCAAGCTGTGGCAGCAGAAGGAGGCTGGGCGGCGGGCGGACGGGCGGACGGGCGGACGTTCGCTGTCATTGAAAATATTATAAATCATGTGCTACATTAGCCAAGCGACGCTCTGTTGGCTTCTGCAAATTGCCATAAAATTTATAGCACAAACACAAACAGACCAAAGAGACTGAGGCCAACTTCTGACCTGCAGATTAAAAGCTGTTTTTTTCTCGTTTCAAGAAATTGCCGAATCCTTTTTAAAATTTAAAGTGAAGTAAGACATGAAAGGATGCGCATGAAAAGATTACAGAGGATTAGATGGAGTTCCATAATTTGATCCACGTTAGATTAACCATCCACGTGATCAGATAACGCCTTTAATTGCTCAAGAGAAACAAGAGATCGAGGCTTAAGTTCCTCCTTGACAAAATCCCTAATATAGTTCGCTCAACACATTCATGTATTTATGTCTTCTACAAATAAACTCTTATATTGCTATACAATATGTCTGCTGTTTATAGCATGTTTATAAAACTGTCAAATGGATCTTAAAGATCTTCAACTCTAATATGAGCATTTGAAAAACATTTCTTTCAGCTACTTATACAGTGTATAAGAATACATTATTGTTGATGATTAACTCTTATAGTCTTATACAGCTACTTATACCACTCTTATACACAATTGAAAAAAACATTTCTTTCAGCTACTTATACCACTCTTATACACTCTTGTTGATGATCAAATCTTATAGTCTTATACAGCTACTTATACCACTCTTATACACATTTGAAAAAAACATTTCTTTCGGCTATTTATACCAGCTACAGCTACTTATACCACTCTTATACACATTTGAAAAAAACATTTCTTTCGGCTATTTATACGTCTTATACACTCTTGTTGATGATCAACTCTTATAGTCTTATACAGCTACTTATACCACTCTTATACACAATAATGAAAAAAGTCAAGTGACACTACTTGATGAACAACTCTTATACTCTTATACACTTCTAGTGAACAGCTTATACAGCTACTTATACCACTCTTATACCTAATAACGAAGTGTATCTAGTTGCTAACGATAGTTCTACAACGATTCTTAACTAAAACATTCTTATACATCGGGTTATAAAGCCACATAAGCCACTCTTAAACCATATTGTTAAAAGAAGTTTCTTTCTTAACAATCCTTAACTCTTATATTTTTGGCAATTGCTACTCAACTCTTATACTCACTCTACTAATAGGAAACATTCACTTAAACTAACTTTATACTATATAAATTTAATTCTTAAGATATTCCTGTCTTATATTACTCGTATATATGCATATATATATATATATCTCATACACTCTTATACTCTCTCAAAATATTCTTTCAACTATAATATTTACAAATACTTCAGATGAATAGATTATATATACTATTATTCAGCGCATATTGTGATATCTTGCCTTTTGGCCTCCCGTAGCTCAGTCTTATATTCAGCTTATACAACACTTATACACGCATATAATTGAATTGCTGTCTGGCTTGGCATTTGGTTCGCTTTTGTGCAGCTGTTGCCGTTGCCGTTTAAGGCCTGGGAGCGAGGTATTTGACGCCGTTTTGGCTACCAAAAAATACAAACAATAGATGAAAGCATGTGACGGTGACCTAGCCGTGGCTGACTGACTACGAGATACCCTACACTCCGAGCAGCGCTGAAGGCAGCTCAGAGAAGGACGAATGGACGCACGGATGGACATCGTCTGAGTTTGTCATCCTAGCCAGGTATATAACCAATATGCCTTTCATAAGCCGGCGCGTTCTCTTCCTCCATTTTCGACTCTCCACTGCCTCACTCCAGCTACAGCTGGTGGCACTTCTTGGGCTCTTGTCACGCCAGGCACGGCACGAAAGCAACTGCAATTCAATTGTTGTTTCCACTAAGCCCTGGCTACCGCCCCTGGCCCTTCTCCTGGCTCCCGCCTGTCCACAGAAAGAAAATGTTTGAACTTCTTTTCCCCGACAGCAATTTGCGGCGGAAAATTGTGATTTGTTGTAGAGCGCGCGATTTCCATCAGCTGTCGTCGACATCGTCCTGCTAGTCGTCATCGTCATCGTCATCGTCATCGTCGTCCCCATCCTCATCCTCAGCCTCAACCTCGTCCTTTGGCAGCTTTGCATTTTGTTCAGATACTTATCACACAGTTTGGCAAATGCTGCACAAAGTTTTGCTTAATAGCCTGGAAGTTTTTAATGAAATGGTTTTGCTTTTGCTTCAGCTATTGCCATTCCCTTTGCTAAGTTCAAGCCTTAAAGCATAGCTCAACTAAAACCAAACGAAGCCAAAGCCAGCGCCAACAATGACCCTCATCAAATGGCGACCAACAAATTCCTCACCCATCACACTGCAATCTGCAAAAATTTCATAAAAAAGGGAGCGAAAGCAATGAAAAGAAACGCCGAAAAGAAAGGCAGAAAAGGTGAAATGTCACACTCGAATTTTTGGTTTATTAAAATAATACGAGTACTTTCCATAATCACAAATGGCACTGCCACAAAAGGTAAGCAGCTGGACATGCCTCACCTGCGCTGCAGCCTGTCCTTTGTCTCACTGACAGCTGTCCTCGTACTCGAACAGAGGCGGGCAACGCAAGGTGGCTAGCACGACTGCTTCATACGCGTTCATAGCTAGAATTCGGATATCAAGACTACTAAATATATTGAAGCCATAGCTTGAGCAGTCTGTAAACAAGTTGTAGAGCTTTGATCCGATTTGCCCTGACCCCAAGCAGTTTTAGCTCCTTTGAGTGATGCTATTTACGCTTGAGCTACTGCCAGCTATCAGATTCTTATACTAACAGATACGATATAATATCTAAAATTACTTTTGTTACATTACGATTTCTTTTGCCTGAATCATTGTTGAAACATTTACAGCCAGGAGATTCTTAGAAGCGAAGCTATTCAAAGGGCTAGCTCTGTCTGCATCTGAGCTCTTATCCGACTCGCCACGCCCTCAAAGGAAGGTGAGTTGTTATATGGCCACTTTATATATCTATCTGCTTTGCTGCATTTGCTAGCCAATAGACTCTCTTTGCACACTGTAAACGGGCATGGGAAAATCAGGAGAAGAGACCCTAAAAAGCAGATTAAATGTTTACTTGGTCAAGGGAAATTAATTTGCTTGCGTATTAAGTTTGATTTTAATAAAGTGTCTCCGGCATTTGGGTGCGGTTCAGTTCGGTTCGTAAACTTAATAAACTGCCAGCTGTGTGGCTACAGGCTACAGACTCTTCTACTTAATATGTGTAAGTGAGTGTCCAGCATTTGTCATTTGCGCCAAGTACGCAGCATTCTTTTGTTTTGTTGCTGTTTGTGCGAGGCAAACATGACAGGACACATTAATTTACTGTGCTCTCGGCGCTCGGTAATTAAAAGCGAAAGTGTTTGACGCCGCGAAAGCATGCCACGACACAAAAAACTAACAGCCAGAGGAGCAAAGGGCCAGCCATGCTCATTACTACGCCAAAGCCGACACTGACCCTTTTGACGCGTCCGGGACATTCAAGTGGCAGCCGCTTATCGTCCTTCTGACAACTGAATGCTCTAACTTTACAACCAATTAAGCTAACTTACTGTAATGGCAATCATAGATGACTCCCTGAGCTGCTCAGGACAGGTCGGCGATGCTCTTAGCTAAGGAGACACCCACAAGGACTAGCGCTTGAACAGGAAGTTTCTCAAAAGACTCGGAACATTTGCGCAAGAAATTTCCGAGATCTATCGATCCTAAGCCTCAGAGTTGGAAGCTGCTGGCATCAATCATAATGGATCTTCAGCAGACCCAGAATTAACTTACATTTGTCTATTTAGATTGCGCTCAACTGGGTGGAGTAGATATCTTAGCTAGGGCTTTCTTAAGAATTTCTCTAGGCGACACAGCAAAGCCAAGCTCAGACTCTTAGCTGCTTTCTTTGACAACTTTCTATTAGAGATCATTGAAATTGATATGGGACTCAGAAGGCAGCTAATCAAAGAGCTTCAGAAGCATTCGAGCAAAAAGTTTTACGGACAACCATTCAAGAGTCTAGGCAAAGCGATCTTATAGATTGAGACAGCCTAGACTGCAGCAAGCATGACTTGGTCATAGTCTTTCCATGCCTAACAGAAAGTTTTACTGAATGCCAATTGCTACTAAAGTTCGCATTAAATTGAAGTCGCAAACTGACTTCGACTAGGGGATATGCCCGAGTGGCCGCAATGTGTGAACTAAATAAGAACTAAAGCTTAACAAGGAGCTCGCTTGCTGTTAGATTTATGATGGGCTCATTAATTATGGTCCAGCCCAAATAAAAGATGGCCCTTGTCGCACTCCAAAACATGCAATTAAAATGGGGAAGCTGCCAAGTCGCGACACGCAAATCAACATAAATTGCAAACGCAATGCACGGAGTGAGAGAGCGCGGGAGTGGGCGGTCTTAAGAGCCACTTGCAGCAGCAGCAGCAGCAGCAGCAGCAGCAGCAAAGATATCGCATATGGAGGGCCATAAAACGGTCGAAATGCTGGAAATGGATTGTGGCATTTGGCACGCGCGACAGTCAATGCGCATATAAATTGCAAAAAATCGTTGCCAATTTGCTGGTCGGGCGCATTTTTATGTGGGTCTGGAGTGGCTAAGTGTGAGGATTTTGCCAGGGACTTGGGCTGGAGCTGGGGCGACAAATTCATTAATTCCGGCAGCTCGCAACTCGCAAACGGCAAGTTTTCTAATTAAAACAACAAACAAATGGCCAGAGCCAAGGCACTGACAATAACAATACATATGGAAATCGAGCTGGTCCTCCCCCATTTCCAGCTGCTCGGCACATATCTGTGGAGCGGAAACTGTCTGGCAAGATGCTAATTCGGTTAAAAACTTTTGTCGTCAAGTTTCTAGCAACTGGCAACTGGCAACTGGCAACTGGCAACTGGTAACTGGCAACTGGCTTGCTCCCAGTCACTCAACCAGTCAACCATTTCAAATTCTCAGTCTCTGTCTGACACAAACTTCGTTTAGCGTTTGTCCTTGGTCCAGAATCAGCATCATCAGCAGCAGCAGCAGCAGCAGCTTCAGCTTTAGCTTCTGCTTCTGCTTCTGTTTCTGCATTGTAATGCGTCGCATGCAAATTGAAGCGGCAGCTTCATCATCAACTTCATGTGATATGCATCAGTTTTTGGCCAAAAATTGTTTCTTAAATATGCAATTCGAACCCCTTCATCATTCCTGACCCTGGCCCCATTTAGCCAACGCCACCATTGTTTGCCCACAATCTTACTGCAGTTTACATGCCATTCAAATGAAAATATTTTACCGTCAATTGTTTCCACCTCTCTCTGTCTATCTCTCTTCTTGGCCCTGCCTGATTCAAGCTTCTTTAAAATGTTCGTCAAGTGCGCTTAGGCCATTGTGTAATGAGAGAGACTAAGTCAATTTTCCGAGTGATTGAGCAGTTAAGCCTTGTCTTAGACAATCTCAAATATGAATTAGTTGAAAGGCCGATTCAATGGAATGTGTCTAAGATAAGCTAAAATACTAATTGAGTTACAATTACTTATTCGCATGCAGGCATAAGGCTTGAGCTCTTTGAGTTGGATTAGTATTCCGACAGAGACTTGAATGTTTAGTTTGGCATTTCTCTAAGTGATGACTGCATTAAGAAATTGATCTTTAGATCCAGTAGGAACTTATCTATAAATCTGAGCTACACAGCCAAATGTTACTCACATGAAGCCAGCTAGACTCGTAGGTCTCTAGCTCTAAAAGAATAATAATATGGGGCAATTATCAAGCATCAGAGCAGAGCAGAACTTTTCGATTGCTCTTTTAGAAATTGTTGTCAAATACGTGACAATGTCTAAAAAGATGCTTAGACTTGGCTCTTATACCACAGTCTTATACTTATACTACATAAAAGTAGTTATGACATGGCCTTTGATCACGCCCTTCCACTGACTAACTGCACCGTACTCTTGCACCACACTCTGGTCTAACTCTTATACTCTCACTTATACTACGTCCCTTGAGTCGTCTTCTCTGATTTGACAGATTGTAATTGAATGCGAATCGTGTCTACACTTAACTCTTATATAACACTTAACTCTAACTGCAGTTTCTTACTATTTGCAACATATATTTTATTAATCACGTCAATCAGTTGAATAGGTCTCAAAAAATCACACACTTGACTCTTATACTTCGACTTATACCAAGCTCTTAGACCAATCTCTTTCGATTTGCAGATTGCCATTGATTGCTAATCATACACAGCTTGTAGTTGCCTAAGAAATTATATACACTTAACTCTTATACCACACCTAACTCTTATACTTCCCCGTATACGAAGCCCTCCGACCTGGCTCTTTCGATTTGCAGATTGCCATTGATTACAGTTGCCTAAGAAATTGTATACACCTAACTCTTATACCACACCTAACTCTTATACATCCCCGTACACTATGTCCTCGGGCCAACATCTTTCGATTTGCCAGATTGCGCCTGATTGCTAATGTTAATCAGTTGAATGTAGCTCAATCTATTCTAGGCACCTTTATGCTTGTCACTTTGCCCACTAGATGGCGCTGCACTGGGCGCGCCTCCACCTCCAACTCCAGCTCCAGCTCCATCTCCAGCCGTTAGCTAAACGACTAAACATTTATTTTGCTAATAATTTATTTATATGCCTGTCAATATACATGTAGAACTGTAAATAGCAGCGCTGCCCCCTCGAGGCGCACAATTTGCTGAAATAAGCAGAAAAAAGCAGCAGACGAAGAACACACGAAATCTATATGAAATGCAGAGCATTGAATGAACTAGAAGAAGAGACTGTTTAACGCGACCACAGAGCGAATTGATTTGGTTTATGGACGTCAACGCCGACCGAGACGACGCACGCGATTATTATTATGCACCCTCGTCGCTGGAGCCTTGGAGTCAGTGACTCATATCATTATGGCGCATGTCCTGCGGCGCCACGCGCCTCGCAGGACAGCCAGGCAGCTAGACAGCTAGACAGTTATATGACTATACAACTACCCGACTTCCCATTGAAGCAGCTTCTCAATAACGCTTTGATGCCACTTGGTTCAGCTGGCGATGGCGGCTGCTGCTGCTGCTGGTCCTGTCGCGTTCTGGTCCATGTTTGCGCTTGTTTTTTATGTCTAGTGCCGCAAACCGCACTCGATTTCCACATGAATGAGCCAAGGTAAAGATATCCTAGCGGAAGACGACTACAAGGCTGGGCTACCTGTTTGCCAGACTCTCCCCATCCCCACTCCCACTCCCACTCCCACTCCCAGCCCATTCTCATCCTCTCATCATTCAATGCTATCCATTCGCATTCGTTATATATCTTCGATTCTTTTTTTCCAAATATTCCTTGTTGCTGTTGTTGTGTTTGCCTCATTGATTAATGCGTAAATATGCGTTCCATCGCAGCATTCTGTTTGTTGTCCTGCCGCACATCCTTGGTACGTCTGAGCGTGGCCTTAAATATTTTTCAGCTTTACGCTCTCTGGCCTTAAAAAATAAACGAAAATGTTTGTTTGTCATCAATAAGTCTTTAATAAACGGCAGATTACGACCTTTTGACTTGCAATTGATAAAGAGCTTGAACTGGTTAAGAGCTCAGCCTCAAGTAATGAACTCCAGTTGGGCGTATCAATGACATATGGTAGATGCCTTCGCGATGACTTAAGCGCCTCTAGAGACATAATAAGACTTGCAGGTGGAACATGAAAGATTCAACATATTAAGCACCGAGTCTGATCTATCCTTTGACTTATATTCATATGAATGCTTACCTTTATGCTCAAGGCTTTCTTGATTCTCATACAGTTCTATTGATCAAGCTTTACCCTAAGCTATATATATATATATCCACGAGTTCTCTTCAAACTTCTTCTTTACTTCTTCCATTCTCGCTCGCTTTATTTATCTTTCTCTCTCTCATTTTCAATATCACTTCATCCTTCGCTTACTTACTATAAAATTTCTCCATCCCCGCTGCTCTTACTCCGCCTTCCTCTCCCCTTCTCTCTGTGCTGATTTCTAGATGGCTCTTTCCCCCTCTCTCTCTCTCTCTCTCTCTCTCTCTCTTTCATTTCTTCTCGTGGTCCCTCTCTCTTTCTGTCCCCATCTCTGTTAATCATTTTCTTTTCCTCTCTTTCATCCTCTCTTCCATTCTCTCTCTCTCTATCGCCCTCACAATCGAATTCCCTTAAAGTACTGCCAAACGTAACCTAGCCTGTGAGAAGCGCATAGCAGAGCTCATATTTGTGTGTTGACAGCTTATTCACTTACATGCGGCCTAGCGCAGCGACTTCAGGAGTTGGCAAGCCGCCGTCAGCTTTTGATAATGTCATACAAAATATGTTGATAATTATCTAAATCACGTAACATGTCTGGCTGAGCCCCGTACTCCGCAGCCAGCCCATTGCCAGAGCCCTCCAACCCTTAACAAAGTTGCCTGTCGTGCTCTACATGCAACGTGTCAGGCAACAAAGTGTTAATACACTCGACACACCTGTAAAAATGTGAACTGTGAAGCAAAGGGGAAAGCAAAGCGTAGAGGCGGGCGCTGGTAAAGGAAAACAGACTGAGAGAGGGGGGTGGGCGACGTCAGGTGACGGGGTCATAAGCATGTGCACATGGCAGCGATTACGTAACGCGACAGGTGCCATCAATCATATTTAGGGTAGAACAGAGCAAACACCCGCATCCTGCGTGCGACCCAAAATGAATTGCACAGATTTGTAAAATGTTACACATTTTGCAGCAAGTGATTAACTAGTCGCATGATATAAGAGCAGAGCTAGAGCTAGTAATTATTAAAACATCAGTCCATTGGCATCAAAGTGGATGCAATGGCCGTAGAACGCCAGATAAGTTGAAAAACAATTTCTTATGTGGGATTTGGACATGGCCTGAAATTGAAACGAGCCAGCCCAGGGTGGATGGCTTGAGGAGTGGGTTTAGAGTAGCTGCTGATTGCGCACAGCACGCGCAATCCAGAAACTGCTCCGCTTCCAGTTTCATTCTATCTTGATAGTGCCGCCGGATTAAGCAGCAAAACGCATGAGCTGACTCCCACACAGTATAAGTGGGTGTGTGTGTGTGTGTGTGTGTGTGCTTGGGTGGGTGCTTCAGTTGTTGGTCGATGCTTAAGGGCAAAGTAACGAAAATAACGCAAAGCTGCAGCTGAAGTACAAGGATTACGAAAGGATTCGTTTCTAACGAGATTGACAACAAACCGCAATGCCAACTCCACACACACACACACACATTGAGTGTATCTGTATGTGTCGCTGGGTGTTGCGTTTTTATTTGTATGTTATATGCTTTTGCCCATATTCTAGCCCAAGCGAGTCACATGACTTGCCAATGAGACGGGCAACATGCTGAAAAACTCACTGAAAATCACATGAATATTCATGTGTCGCAAGAGGAAATTGCAATTCTATGAATCCAATTGATGCAACTTAATATCTCGACTTGACTAAGTGAACTTACTCGCTGCTGAGTCTTTTATTTATGGACTTACACTAAAGCCTTTATTGAGTAGCTCACTCATTGAACTAGTTCTGCCAATTTTGTAGTTCATTTAGCGATGCACTGGGCAGCTTATTAAATCGTTCAGTTCATGTTGGAACTACTTATTTGAATCAATGGCTGATTTGGTTGCTCAAAACCCCAATTGTGAAGAGTTCATTTAGTGGTTCGCTTAGTAGTTCACGACTGGTTCATTTTGTTATTGTACTCTCAGAGCTCAGTTACTTTACTGACTCATTTTGTGAATTACTAACTATGAAGCTGGTTCATTTAGTAGTTCACTATTGGTTCATTTCGTTCACTATTGGTTCATTTTGTAGTTCACTTAACGAATGGACTATCAACTCTCAATTTTGCTTTGCTCATGCAGTGGTTCACTTACTAGTTCACAACTGGTTCATTTTGTAATTGAACTCTTAGAGCTCAGTTACTTAACTGACTCATTTCGCGAATCGCTAACTATGAAGCTAGTTCATTTAGTAGTTCACTATTGGTTCATTTAGTAGTTCACTATTGGTTCATTTTGTAGTTCACTTAACGAATGCACTATCAACTCTCAATTTAGCTTTGTTCATTCAGTGATTCACTTACTAGTTCACAACTGGTTCATTTTGTAATTGAACTCTTAGAGCTCAGTTACTTAACTGACTCATTTTGTGAATCACTAGCTATGAAGCTAGTTCATTTAGTAGTTCACTATTGGTTCATTTTGTAGTTCACTATTGGTTAATTTTGTAGTTCACTTAACGAATGAACTGTCAACTCTCAATTTCGCTTTGCTCATGCAGTGGTTCACTTACTAGCTCACAACTGGTTCATATTGTAGTTCATTTAGTGATTTATTTCTTGCATAGCCATCTTTAACCAGTCATTTAGTAGTTCCCTTGGTAGTCCACTAAGTAGTTCATGCTGAACTAGTTCCGTTTCTATTTCTTAAATATTCGTAAGAGTATTTCGTCATTGTTCAGCTCGCACAACAAATTCCTTTAGTCCATCCAGTGCTCTCCAGCTGCCTGATATGGCTTACGTATGTGTGCACTCACACATGTACTAGACACTCTATATATATGTATATATATATATATATTTATATATGTATATAGTGTGTGGTAGTATATTATTTTGCAAACAAAGCAAATTTCACCCCATAAAACTAAAACGTTGGATTTAATTTTGCAAAATAAACATAAAAATCGCCTTTTCCTCTTCTTTGGCCATCTCTATTTCCTCCTGCTGCTGCTACTCCTCCTCTTCTCTCTGTGTTTCTGTGTCTCTTGTGTGTATATTTATCTTAAGCGAATCTTTGGCAAAGCCAAAGCTCTTAACTATATACTCTATATATATATATATATATATATAAATCCTTTTTTTGGGCTTTTACGAGCAGCAGCTGCCCTCACTCCGCCTCACTCTCTCTCTGAGATAATGCAAACTAAATGGAAATAAAAAATTGAGTATTTCAAAGCAAATGCGAAATGAACGTAAATTCGAAATTCATTATTCATTTGCCAAAAAGAAAACAGCAACAACAACAACAACAACAACAGCAAGAGGAAGAGGAAGAGCAGCAAACATATAAACAACAAAATCAAATAGAAAATGCAAATAATACAAATACAACAAAATGCAGGCGACCTACAAGGGGCAAGGGCCGAGGGGCGAGGGGCGAGGGGCGTGGCAGTCGGAACTTTTGTAGCGTTCAAAACCGTTTTTGAGTTTTCTCATTTGTTGTTGTTTGGGAAAAAAGTTTTCTAATTAACACAACAACTGACAAACGCAAATTGTCAACGTATTCGCACACAGAGCGAAGGAGAGGCTGAGAGCGAGCGATAGGGAGAAAAGGGAGGGCAGGGGCAGAGAGAGAGAGAGAGAGATATTTGCCAGCTGCAAAATGCTTTGTTAGGCAAAGCGAATAGCAGCAGATGGGAGCCTAGAGTAGTCATGGGTGGAGCGTGGAGCGGGTTGGAGGGGCACAGCTCGCGCTGCCCTGCGGCCATTTTTTTGGGGCGTTCGCCATGGGCATGGCATTAGTAAAGAGAATGGGGAGAGTGGCAGAGAGGGCCAGAGGGTTAGGGGGTGCTGGCGAGCAGCTCTTGTTGTTAGCAGTTGTTAGATTAGTTTGACTCTTTTCTCTGCTTTTTTTTCTGCTGTTTGCCTGTTGTCAAAATGTAAATGCGCAGCCAAAGCGGCAATGGGCGTGGGCAGCGCGGCGGAGAGTAGAGCTGGCTCGTAAAATTGTCAGTTGATGATGCCCGCCATGGCAGTGGCCGAAAACACACACAACATAACCAGAAATAGAGAAAGGATCAAGCAATTGTTTGCATGGAAATTAACTAAAAAATAAAACAAAAAAAATGGGAAAAACAACAATAAGAATGAAGTAAGTCAAAGTGCATGACGTACAGATACCCTAGAAAGGGAGTGAAAGATAATTTTATTTAAATATTAATTTATATGGTTATGCATAGAGAGAAAGGGCACGAAAGACAGATAGAGATATAGAGAGATGGGAGATGAGAGGAGAAAGATACAGATAAACTGACAGAGGGAGAAATGAGGGAGACTCTTTGAAAGCATCATCTTCTAGGCCACTTACACTTATCACAGTATGATTTAACCATGAGTCTAAAAATTAGACAAACATGCATCAACATTACAGGGTATCAGAGCAACATTCAAACAACAACTGGAGTGCAAAGCACAATATTTCGGTTGTACTAACAAATTACCAGAGCTCTCATTGTGTTTATTTATTTAAGCTTTAGCAAGTGAAAAGAGAGTATATTGGTTTTGTGCAATTAACAAGCGTGTCCGCTATGAATCTAGACTGAAATGTGGACTAAATATACTCATAAAAACAAAACATATTCATATTCGTATTCATATATTCACTACAGAGCTAGACATGTAAGCCAGTTGGGCGATTGGCAGATCGGCGAATGTAGAAAGCGATTGGAGTTTGTGAGAATCGCATAGAAGAGTCGCAATGTGCATGAAATATGTAAACAAAACTTTAAAGAGCTCTATGAATGAAATTAATAAAGCGAACAAATTGCATAATGATTGATTGACTGATTGATGGATTCATTTACACTTTTAGAGTCGAGGAGTCGAGGGTCTGCCACGTCCATAAATTGATTGAAGAGTTGTGCTTCGCTCAGCTGAAACTTTTGTGCTTTAGCCAATTCAATTTTCAATTTGATAAAATATATCAAAAGTATTCAAGCCGAAAATAATTATTTGCTTAAAGTTTGCAACTGAAAAGCGGAAAAACTGAGAAATATGAAAAACTGAAAAGTTTCTGTTTGATTTTTGCTATGCTCCGCTCTTCGCTGTGGTTCAATCAAATTAATTTGTGCATTTAAGCCAAATGGCCAATCAGTAGCCTCAGCTGTGTCTATACCTACCTCTCCCTTGCTCAACCCCCTCTCACTCAGTCCTCTATGTATATCTGCGTATGAATCATACTTTTGATTATTACGTATACGCCGCGTTCGTCGTCGTCATCGTCGTCGACTTTGTTTTCATCATTCCAAGCGCAAATTGCTGTTGTTATTGTGGCAATTGTGCTCTGACACACACACAGAGAAGTTATTATTATTTTAACAACAATTTTCAACTGTGTTTCGCCGGCGCCAAACGTCGAAGGTCGCGTAATTCAAAAGCAATTTGTCGAAATTAAATTTGATTACATTTATCGCGCCAGCCGTTGGCCCACTCAGCCAACCCATCCCCCACCCTCTGGCACTCCCTCTCTCGCCCCATTTCGTTTTGCATTTCTGTCTGCGGCGCCAGCAAAAGTTTCGCTTGCGCTCAACTCTTTAATCGCTGGTAATTGCCATAAATTGCCGACTGAGCGCAGGACCAGTCCGTCTGCCTGGCATAGCCAGCCTCTGGCCCCCACACGCCCCAATTCCAATTTCAATTCCAGCTGCGTGCCTGATCAATATGAGACGCATTCAACTATCAAAGTATGCAGCACACAGCTCGCAATTTACCCTCCTAGATACCCTGTAAAACGTACACAAGCAGAGCTTCTGACTCCTAGAAAGGACTTCCAAGCAAGTTAGTTGTTGCACCCTCAAGCCTAGCATGCCTCTGCTTTCAATTTCTAGCTCTATTCTGACAGTACAGGGTATCAAAAGTCCTCATCCTCATCCGCATTGCTGACATTTAAATGATGGAATAATTAAGCGTTTGTATAGATGGCCGAAAAGAAAGCAGCGAGACGAAATTAAACTTCAGCTTTGACACATGCCTGCAACAACAACAACAACAACAACAACTAAGATTATAAAATTAATGATCTAAGTTGAATATCTAGCTAGGAATCTAGATACGTTTAGCCAGAGGATAGGCAACAATTCCATTTGCAAAGTCAAATGAATTTATATTAAACTAAACTTCAAGCCTTAGTTGCGAATACTCGACTGGCAGATACTCTGCACGCTGTGTGGAGCTATGCAGAAGAGCACACGCTACAACTGCGAATCTCTTTCACAGTCTCTGTCCACAGTAAGACGAGCAGTCAAGCGAACGAACAGTTAGATAGAAGAAAGGTCAGACGGACGAACGGTCAGACGGACAAACGGTCAGACGGAGGAACATGGAGGTTACATGGAGGAACGATCAGACGGTCGAACGATCAGATATGGACGGTCAGACGAACGAAATCTCAGATGGACGAACGGTCAGACGGACAAACGGTCAGAAGAAGAAACAATCAGACGGAGGAACGATCAGGCGGACAAACGTTCAGATATAGAGACGGTCGAACGGACGAACGGCCACAAAGGGACGGTCAGACAGACGAAAGGTCAGACGGAGGAACGATCAGATGGAGGAACGGTCAGACGGACGAACGGTCAGATGGAGGAACGGACAGATGGAGGAACGATCAGATAGAGAAACGATCAGACGGACGAACGTTCAGATATAGGAACGGACGAACGGTCAGATAGGGACGGTCAGACAGATGAAAGGTCAGACGGAGGAACGATCAGATGGGGAACGGTCTGACGGACGAACGGTCTGACGGACGAGATCTCTGAGATCAGCTTCTCGTCTTGAACAAGAAATATATAGAGATTTTAATGGTGTCCTTTATGCTGTTCATATGGACAAATTGCCAGACAGTTAGAAGGACGGAAAAGACAGAAGAAATTGGCTAGATGAGCTCAAACTCCGCGTCTTGATCAGGAACATAAATATATGTAGAGCTTCACAGACAGACAAAGAAAATGAAGCGCGGACGGACAAAAATTGCTAGGCAAGGCCAGTGACTCAGCTCTGCACTCTCGTCTAAGCATACACCTCGCATAGTCAATGAATCTAGGGTATTTGCATTTGAATTTGCAAAAAAGAAAAAGAATCAAACTTTTATTCATAGCAAATATATATCTACAGCCATGCATAAAGTGCCTATTCGAACTGCAAAGAACTCGAACGAGTTCAGCTAGAGGCTGAGCTAAATATAGGGATTTGCCTCGTCGCTGGCAAATTCTCGCCTGAAGTCCAAGCCGGGCCCAGTCTCAATGCGATTCGGCTGTCGCTCAGCTGTGTGGGGAATGCAATTCAACCTATGGGCGTAACAATTGCCATGGGCGTGGCACTTACCAACTACGTTGTCATCGAGCTTCATCATTTGCCTGATGGCCTGCTTGAGCCCGCGATCCGACTTCGTTGGCTTTGCCTCCTCTTCGTCCACATTAATTGTTTTGATGTTGATCTTATGGATGTTGTCTGCATTCCCATCAGAGTCTGTGTAGTCACTAACATCGCAATCGTTTCTATATTTATGCCCATCCTCATCCTCATCGTCGTCGTAGTCGTCGTCCTCATTTCCGACAGCGTCCAGCCGCTTGCCATGGCCTGACTTCACGACTGCAAAGGACACTCTATGAAGTAGAACCGATTATTGTAGAGCTCTTCACATACCTCGCAGCTGACTCTGCGCTCGAGTGAAATCTGTCGACTGCTTCGCAGCAGCATTGCCCTGTGCCTTGGCCGCGATTTGAACTGATCGTTTGAATTAGAAATAATCGCAGAAGCAACAACAATTCCCAGCTTACCCCGCACGCTAGGCAACAGCATAAACATCGCGCAGATCAACAGCAGGCAGGATAACTTCGGTGCTAGGCCCATTTCTCTTTTATATCGGGTTTATATGCGTAGCTGAATAAAGAGCTCTGACATGGATTTTGTTAATTCGTAATTTAACAGAAAAAGCGAAAGGTAACTAGATTTCTGAAGACGTAACTTGCCTGACAGCCTTACATAGGCCAAATGGCTAGCTAAATAGAAGCAGGCCAAGTTTCATGGGACATTTGCTTCACTCAAGCTTTTTCCTGAAGCTTTAAGCACTTGCTTAGTTCAATGTATCTAGGCACAACACTTAAAGCCTTTTAACTTTCTGTTAGCAATTTGTTATACCCATATCATTTCAGAAATGTTATTTTAATATTTCTTCAGAATTTTCCTTTGCCCCTGCGATGTGCCTGCGCTTAGCGCGTAGTTGTTATCATTTTGAAGCGTTTGCGCTCTTTGAGCTTTTGGCTTGCCACAATTTTGCCTTATGCGGCTTCCCCATAACCTCAAAGCCACCCAATCCACCCCGCCCTTATCAATGTATGCAAAAGGCATTACGAGTGGGTGGTTTGAGCGGGGCGTAAACGTTCAAATGGACGAAACAAGCTGCTAAAAGTTAAAGTTTTTGTGGCTGTGGTAACAGCAGCAGCAGCAGCAGCTCTTGTTGCAACATAAAGAGCCACACACTACACACACACACACACACACACACACACACACACACACACACACATGCGTAAACGTTTTGGTAGCACGAGTCGAACCTCAAGAGCCAACTAAACAAGCCCCAACCAAATGGCGACTGCCGAGGGGTTGTATAGATGACAGAGATAGGGGCGTAGTATGCGTGTGTGTGTGTGTGTGTGTGGAGTGTGTGTGCCAGTGGCAACAACTTTTGATGCTCAATATTTTTGAAAACCCAACGAAATTGTTGCAACAAATTCACATAACAGTCAATGCACTGAACACGAAATAGCTGAAGCTGAGGCAAGGAGTGCTCGACTTAAAAATACCCTGTAAGCAGCTCAAATGCATTTATACACATTGTGTTTAGAGTGAAAGCGGACGAGAGGGCAATCTATCTGTGAAAGAGCTCAACAATGAAATTAAGCTCTTGAAATGAGGAAGAGATAAGTTTAAGAGGGTTAGAGGGAAGACAAATGAAGAACGATCAAATAACTAAATATATTAAATTATAAAAAAAGGGTATCTAGCAACGAATATGCCTGCTTAACAATATAGCCTATTTTATTCTAAGCATTTTCAATGGGTAAAGCGCATGAAAAATGCCAAAATGAAATGTTTTAAGGTTTGCCAAAAATATTTTCCAACAATTTGCCGAGTGTAATGTGCGAGTGTGCGTGTGTGTGTGCGTGTGTGTGCGTGTTAACGGGCATAGGCAAATACCAACTAAATGCCCAACAGAGCTGCTACTAAAAAGAAAAAACTTTCGCCAACAAGCCCCACGCATCTTTATTAAAATGTCAAGCCATAAACGAGGATGGAGAAGGGGCCGAGGCGGGCGGGCGGGGTGTGGCAATAAAATCCCATCAAACACATTTGTCAGTTGTTATTGTTGTTGTTGTTGCCATTAAATGCAGCACAAAATGGAAACAAAAGCAAAACTGGCAAATGGCAGCAACAGAGCACAGCGTAGAATCCTATGGAGTGGAAGCAGGCAGCTAGTGAAAGGAGGTGCAGGGTGTGTGCGTGTATATGTGTGTGTGTGTGTGTATATGTGTGTGTGTGTGTGTAATGTGTGTGTAAAATGCTTTTCACCATTTGCCAGTTAAAAACATCTTAAAAGCTACTTTTAACCACAATTATGTAAATATTAACACAAACGTAGCCTAAGACAACAGCACAACACAGAGACGACTCTGCAGGTGTGTGTGTGTGTGTATGTGTGTGTGGCAAAAACAACAACAAGTTGTGTGTCTCTGACTGTCGACAACACAACCATTTACCATTAGCATGTGTCTAGCGGGTAGCTCTTAGGGGTTCGCCGTGCGGCTAGGGGGTAGTTAGACCAAGTTCGAGGATTCCCATAGAGTTTTCTGCATGTGACAGAATAGAAAAGCGGAGTTTGAGGCGGAGTTTGAGGCTGATGGCGACAGGTGTTGAAGTTAGCGCTGAGACGAGGCGGAAAAGTCGTGAGACGAGACTACACAACGATACGCAGGTGTCGAAGGCAGGCAGGGGGCCAGGCTGTCGAGACATAATCCCCAAGACGCACACACACGCATACCTTGAAGAGAGCAATGTTAATAAGCAGCAGCAGCAGCAGTAGGAGCTGTAGCTGGGGCTCTGTCTCTCTCCCTCTCGTTCTGTTCCATTATTATTGAAAGCTTTTAGACATGGCAGCAGGTCACGTTCCCGACGTACGTCCGGCTGTCCGACAGTCTGTCCATCAGGCAGTCATTCAGTCAGCACCCAAGTCAAATGAGCAAACGAAATGCAAAATGCACAGACAGCTGGCAAGACAGAGGACAGGCAGGATACAGACAGTGGAATACAGACGACAATCCGTTTTCATGGCTGATTTAACAAAGTTGGGAAGATACTGAATGGCATGACGGCAATACAACAGACAGCGAGCAGGCGAGAGAGCGGATTCTGGGAAAGCAGCGTTATAGTAAGCTGCCAGCAGATATAGAAAACGAACGTCAAATGCACTCTCCTCAACGAGCTGTCAACACAGCAAAGCTAACTTTAGTCAGCCTACAGCTGTAGCCAATGGACTCGAGCTCATGTGCAGTGTAGCCTTAAACTGATAAAATGTGAAATTGACAAAGCTTTCAATGATTTGCTGGTTGCTGGTAAGCCAACGGCTGTGCGGAGTGCAGCTGGAGAGTGAGTCGGGGAGTGGGCGGGGGGACTTAGGCCAGGCTAGTTCATTGATAAAAGGCGAGGCAGGTGTAGAGCGAGGCAGGGGCCAGAGCGCACTTGTTGCCAAAAATGAAAATTATTTCCATGCACAAAACTACGAAATAACAAGAAATCACGAAAAATCAGGCAAACTGAAAATGTAACGCGACATTAACATGGGAATCGCGCAGGACGTGGCACATGCAAGGCTGAGTGGGGAGTGGCACTGCCAGTGGGCGTGGGTGGCTTACACGCTGAGCGTAAACCAAAATCACATTAAGTTCGACGACGTTGCCAATGCGAATATGTGGAACAAACAAGGGAATGCTGATAATGTGGGAGCAGGAGAAAGCAGAAGGAGGCGAAGGTGGAGCTGGCGGAGGTCAATGCAGTCACGGGTCTAAAAATCAAAAATTTGAATTTCGATCACGTCTTCAATTACGTCGAATCGACGTGCATATAAATCAACAGCGAACAGCAGTCCACACACAGGAGGCAACTCGCCTCGGTTGGGGCAGGCACTCGGCCAGCCAGGCAGCCAGCCAGCCAGCCAGCTAGTCACTCAGTCAGTCAGTCAAATGTGGTTTTCTTATTGTTGTTGCGTTGAGTTTTGTAAATCAAGTGGAAATGCCACAAAAAAAAAAGCGAAAAAAAAATAAGAAAGAGGAAAACCAAATAGAAGCCTCGAATGTCGAGGGATGATACACATATAGGGGGGGGGGGCAAACTGGGAGCTAGGCGAAATGTCAGCTCGATTTTAGGCAGGGCCATCCAGGGGAACAGGGGCTTGGGACGCACTCATGCAAAGTGCAGTTGACATGCGGAAATTGTAGGTGCGCTGCGAGCTGAACTGAACTGAATTGAATTGAAGTCTTCTTCAATGGGGCGTGGCCACTTGAGGGGCAGAGCGTTAGATGCTGGATGCTGTCGGTCGGGCGAATTGTAAGCACTCGACAACAAATCGTGCGAAAAGCGTAATATGCACGCACACAAACACACACGCACACACATAGACACACGCACGGAAAGTGTGAGCCTGGAGCGGGTCTCGAGTGCCGCCAGAAGATGCTGCACTCGAGCAATGCGCATTTCGCGTCAACTTTTTAGCTGCAAGTGCGTCGCTAATTGCTGCCACTGTCAAAAGGATAAGCAGTAAATTAGAATCAGAGCCTTTGCTTTAAAGGCAACTACACCCAAGGTCAGACTTCAGAGCAGTTCGGGGAAGAAAACGGGCCTTAGGTTGAGTCCGATGGGATAAGCAACAAATAAGAAGAGCTTTAGCTGTAAGGCTACTTCGATGTTCCTTTAGTGAATAAGGAGAAAGTCTCCTAGTCTGTGCTCAAACTTTTCTTAGTCTAGAAAGTCTTTGCCTTAAAGTCAACTACAGCCAAAGTCAAACTTCAGAGGAACTCTGGGAAGAGAAAGGGTCTTACGTTGAGCTAGCAACAAATAAGAGCTTTAGCTGTAAGGCTACTTCGATTTTAGTGAATAAATAGAATGTCTCATAGTCTGTGCTCAAGCTTTTCTTAGTCTAGAAAGAGCCTTTGCTTTAAGGTCAACTACAGCCAAAGACAAACTTCAGAGGAAGCCTCAGCAGAGCAAGTGTCTTATGTTGAGCCAACTGGGAAGCGCAAAAAATTTGTACAGATTTAACTTCGGTTTTCCTCCAGCAGATAAAGAGAAAGTCTTCTAGTCTAGGCTCTAGTCTACAACAAGTAACAGCTTTAAGAGCGACTGCAATCAAGGTCATGCTCAAACTGTAATTTGCAATAAGAGCAACTGTAAGGTCAAGCTGCAGCTGGTCAAGCTTGGACTAACATCCAAGGCCATGCTCAACACCTGCCAAATCTTGAATTTCCCTTTGGGAAAGCTGTGAAAAAGAAAGGAATAAAGACGGCACGCTCGACTTGCCGTTGTTGTTGTTGCTGATGTTTGTCGGGAATTTGATTTGATTTGAAGCAGCTCTCGTCAACGGAGTTGCCACTTCATCTGCCATGTTGTGCATGCATGTCCTGCAACTGTTGCCCACTCACTCTCTCTCTCTCTCTCTCTGACTCCCTCTCTCTATGTTGCCCTTCAGTTGGAATTACGTCTGGCAACTGCTTGAGCTGCTGCTGCTGCGCACACCCACCCACACACCGTAACAACAGCAAGCACAGCGTTGAATTTGCATTGCCCTGCAGCGAGAAACGTGTCTCCCCAAACCTTCACTCTCTCTCTCTCTCTCTCTCTTATGTGTGTGCGGAAGATGTCAGTCATTGGCACAAGTGCGCTTTATATGGCCCTGTCATTGTCAATGTGTTTGTACATTTGACATTAGGGCGACTCACGCCTGTTTTGGCACTTGAGCCCAGGGACTGAAATTTCAGCTCAAGCGCTGAAATGCCCTGAGGTTACGGCTTCGACGGTTAATCATTTAGTGGCTGACTAAGAAGAGTTACTTGATATTAACCCATATCAGTTATCTACTTAAATATCTGCGCGGAAGCTTTAGTATCTAAAGACTTTCAGCTTGAGAGTTAGTTTGGAACCTAAGGCGAGAGACCTAAAGCCAGACGCAGTTCTAGTCGAATGCTTTAAGCTCAACTTAGCCAAGTCTGAGCTAAGAGCAGTCAACAACTACAAATAGCTGCGATGCTACTCAGCCTGTTTAAGACACATTCAAATTGTTGCACAATTGACTAAGTTTCTCAGGGATGCCACATCACTTTTAGCTCGATGCAGCTCACGAGTCACCCTGTTGCAAAAAATAAAGAGGAAAAGAAACGGAAGCCCTTGAGCCTCCTACATATGCATTTGGCCTGGCATCCTCCGCCAGTTGCCGCCGCATTGCCTGTATCGCCTTTGACGTCAGCTGACGTCAGTGTGACAGCTTTCTTGTGATGCACTTCACGTGCATTTGACTGCTTAAATAAATTTTGCTCATGGTAATAAATTCACTTAGACTCAAACTACCCGAAAATTGTGAGCACAAACGCCCCACAGCCCAGACATGCGAGCGAGCTTCAGTGTGTTTGTGTGTGTGCACAATGAGGACAATGCGAAGATGAAGGCTTTATAGAAGTTTTTGTTTAGACATTCATAAACATAATTGACGTCATAAAAACAGACAACAATGACAACAATGACATAATGTCATGTAAATCTGTGCAGGGCATGTGTGAGCCAGAAGATGCTGCCAGCCACTAGTCTAGCCCCACTCCTCCCCCTCTCCCCTATATATCGCTTTCTCTCTCTCAGTCCGCCTATGGTAAGTGAAAATCATTAGTTGCAAGTTTATACAAAAGCCTGGGCATTTGTTTGAGCTACTTTAAAATAAAATGCCACTCATGTTTTATATGGTATACGCCTGCCGTGCCCACACTCAAAGCCCGTGCCCAGCTCACCCCTACTCCGGTAGCCTGGGCAAGCCATGCAAACGCAAAAAAACCATCATTCGTTGCCCAAAGCGGGCTGCGTTTTTGTATAAATTCTAACAAATTGTCTACACTTCCGAGCAACCACCGCACCAACCTAACCGAGTCCCAGCCCCAGCCCCAGCCCCAGCTACAGCCCCATTCTCACACCCAAACTACATAAATCAAAAAGTGCTTGGCTACAGTTTTCAGTTTTGTGCACTTGCTTTGTGTGTGCTATCTATGTGAAGTCCGGGACCCCGATTCACTTTGCTGCTGCTTCTTCTGCACTTTTTTCTATTTTATGAACTCTCATAGCTCTCTCGCATGGGCTGGAGTGGCGGGGCGGAGAATTCCGGATTCCACATGCCTAGCATGCCGCACTTTTGTGCGCCGTCGAGTCCACAGTTTAACATATTAAAAGTAAAGTAAGCGCCAGGACAAAAGCAGCTCAGCTCAGTATGGGCATAGCACACGTCTATGCTAGTTCTTATTATACACAATATTATTGTTGTTGTTGCCCATTCATCACTTGCGCGTTTCTGGAATGTCCTTTATGGCAACAAAAAACGTTGCTAGTCCCAAATATCCTGTTGCATTCCTCAGCGTCACTTCATAATTAGCAAACAGTGAAAATTGATGTAGCAAAGCCTTACGCCTGATAGCCTGATAGCCTGATATCCTTTATGACTCAAGCATCCTTTTTAACGATAATGCAGCTGTTTGCACAACACTTCAAAATAAGCGCATTTTTTATAGACGATGTGCGACGGCTGCAGTTAGAGCTGAGTGCCAGCTCGTGACACGAATTCCAGCGATATTTGTCTTTTATTTGTGTCTTGAAATCTTTTGTTTCAACTCAGCTGCCAATGAGTCTCATATAACTGCTCGCTCAAGCTGTGAATTTGTCCATAAGCCTAACGCTCTTGTCGGTCCTGAGAGAGTTTTAAGTTGAGTTTGAACTCTAGCTTCTTCTATCAGCTGCAGTGCTTCCTTTCCTTTTTACTACATGCCTTAGCCTAAGTTTCTGCCAGCTAATTAGAAGAGATTAAGTTTCTGCTTGTATTAGAAGCACATGTTAGACACGCGCTCATCTCTGGCAGCGAGCGCAGCAGCCTTTCGGTCTTATCTCTTAGCCAGCTCGTCGCGTTTATCGTCGCTGTTGTCCTTGCACAAATTATTGAACAGCATTGAAAACATTTGAAGTGTTTCAGCTGAAAGCCAAGTGGCCGGCCCTAAAGACGTGCAGCCAGCGTCAAGGACTAAAAGGCATCGAACGGAACTGGGCACATGGGAACTGAGCAGCGCGCACAGTGCCTTCTTCCTTCGCCTGCTCTTGGCCAAGTGGCAAGGCGAATGCTTTTATGCTTATTAATGGCACTACACGCAATTTATGTGCGGTAGTTAAAATGCAGGCGCAAATTAATGGCAGCTGGCAGAGCAATGCACTCGCCGGCCAGACTGCAGCACCAAGGACTACCTCGACTACCTTTTGTTGTAAGCCCTTTGAGGCTGCATTGCATCAATTTCATTGGCATTGAGAGATGATCGTATCAGTTTCTAGACGGCGTGTCAACATGCATAGCTCAAATTTCTGAATTTTAAAATAATTCAATATATTTTCCGAAAATTCCAGTTGAGTACTCTGAATACTGGCCATCGTCACACGCAACTTTTCCTTTTTTAAACCTATTAACTCTGGTTCCTCAGCAGATTCGGTTTATTCATTACTTTTCACTGGTTCACGCTACATTTAACTATTTACTCTCGTTACTCGTCAGTATCAACTCGTTACTCTCTACTACTTAACCTCAAATCGATACTATCTACCCGATACTATCTACCCGTTACTCTAGACTCGTTACTTTCTACTCGCTACTATCAACTATTTACTCTTTACTCGTTACTCGTCACTATCTACGCGATACTCTTGACTCGTTACTTTCTACTCGTTACTATCTATCGCTATTATCTCTTTCTTACTATGTACTCGTTACTCTCAACTGGTTACTATTTACTCGTTCCTCTTGACTCGTTGCTATCTACTCGTTCCTCTTGATTCGCTATTATCTACTCGTTACTATCTACTTGATACTCTTAACTACTTTATCTTTACTCGTTACACATTACTCACTACTCACTACTATCTACTCGCCACTATCTAGTCGCCACTCTACTGCTTAATCTCGGCTCCTTACTAAGTATTCGTTACTCTCTACTCGTTACTATCCTCTTGACTTTTTACTCTCTACTCGTCTGTCTCTTCTCTTTACTCTCTCCTCGTTACGTTCTACTCGTTATCCTCTACTCGTAACTATCTACTCGTTACTCCCTGCTCGTTACCGTCTATTCATTCCTCTTGACTCGCTTTTATCTACTCGTTGCTATCTACTCGTTACTCTCAACTACTTTATCTTCACTCGTTACTCGCCACTATCTGCTCGTAACTCTCTACTACTTAATCTCTACCCGTTACTTACCTCTCGTCATCCTCTAGCCATGACTTTCTATTCTTTACTCTTTACGATATTGAAGGCTATACTTAATTCCATAGATAATATTGATATTTCCTAATTTCAACCTAGGCATTTCTAGTGATATTTTTACCTAACTCTAAAGCTTGCTAAGTTAAGTGCGCAACGAAAAAGATCTCAGAGTCTGACATGAAAGCGCTTAATTAGCCTTAGCTTAGCTACATATAATTCTCTTTATACGCACCTGGCAACTGTTTAGACTAAGACTAATGCGAGTACTTTTACATATAATGAAAGAAAGAGACACTGAAGCAGAGAGAGACAGAGAGAGACTGACTCAGTGCTAGCTAAACTTTTGCACAAAGGCCCAAGTGCAGAAGGCGTCCTTAATACCCCATTGCCCCCGCCTCTGCAGCGCTCTGTATGTGGCCCAAGTGACTGCAACTTTTGACTTTGCGTGATACGTTTGGGGTTTTCTAAGGGTTGGTTCGACGAGGCCGGCGTTGGGCGGAGGTTTACTGTTTCGCTCTGCGGCTGTTGCTAGCTACGAGAAAATTTATGGCCAATTCAATAAACGATTTTATTACATGCGCACGTTGTGTTAACAATGTTATTATTATTGGCGCTCAGTTCCGCAAAACTGTATAGCAAACCTCTGCGCCCAGCCCCCCCTCCGCCATGGGGGGCCATAGCTACGGGCAATGCGGCAAAGGGTTGATGGGACTTGCTGGCTGGGCCAATTATTATTATGAAAATTAATTTATTTTCTATCGATAATGCAGGCGCCAAAAAGGCAAAGCTCGCACGGCTGCAAGTCCTTATCAACAGCTGCCCAGCTAGCCCACTCCCCCGTTCGCCCCATCACGCTCTACCCCCACTGTCTGCCTGCATTCAGACTTTGGCGTGCATTTCCAAATGCTTTTACTTTGTTTGGAAGCCAAACTGCTGTCATACCCTAGGCTTTATGAGAGGGTGCTAAAGGGTAGGCTAACTGTTGTCTGGCTCGCTAGCTACAAGAACTGCAGATCTGAAAGTTAATATATAGCTTTACTCTCACATATCATATGTTGATCGATATCTTATCGAATGTCGATAACTCGAAGAGCTGCAGATAAAGTTTGTTAAATGGTTGCACGAAATGCAGAACTCATGTGAAGGGGTCCTAAGATAAAGTAGAAATTTTTAATTTTGTTGGGTATTTTCTAGCTTGGCATGCCCGATGCAGGCTCTCTTATTTGTGCTTTTGTTGTTGTTGGCGGACCCACTGGATGTCAACGCTTTGCGCTTTTGTTTGCCCAACACAACAAAAGGCCAGTAGCGCGCGCACACACACACACACGCACACACACACATGAGTGGGGGCTTAGCTTATTTTCTACGAATGCATTGTGTGTGTGTGCGCGTGTGTGTATGTGTGTGTGTGTGTGTGTGCAAATATAAAGCTTAACAGGCGCACTCATGTGCAACGCAACAAGGCAACAAAAGTCTCATTACTTTTACTTGGCAAATAATAAAGCTAACGAAACAACAGCAACAACAACAGCAACAACAACAGCAACAACAACAACAACAACCAAACAATTGTCAATTGACTTTAGCTATGCAACAACTACAACACACACACATGCACACAGCCACACATCTGCACACAGACACAGTCGTCCACACTCAGGTACATAATTGTTCTACCCACTTAGAAACAAGTTGCCTGACTAGCAGTATACCCTGTAACTATCACAGCAACTGTGGCGAAATTAAAATGGATGAATAAATAGACGGATGGACGAATGGATGGACGGTCGGACGGACGGAAGAATGCATGGATGAATGGATGGATGGATGAATGGATGAATGGAAGGATGGATGGATGAATGGATAGATGAATGGACGAATGAACGGACAGATGTACGAATGGACGGACTGACGGATGGATGGTTAGACGGATGGATGGATAGATGGATGGATGGATGGATGGATGGATGGATAGATGAATGGACGAATGAACGGACGGATGGACGAATGGACGGACTGATGGATGGATGGTTAGATGGATGGTTAGACGGATGGACGGACGGATAGATGGATAGATGGATGGACGGATGGATGGATGGATGGATGGATGGATGAATGGATGAATGGAAGGATGGATGGATGAATGGATAGATGAATGGACGAATGAACGGACAGATGTACGAATGGACGGACTGACGGATGGATGGTTAGACGGATGGATGGATAGATGGATGGACGAATAAATGAATGGATGGACGGATGAATGGATGAATGGATGGATGGATGGAAGGATGGATGGAAGGACGGACGGACGGATGGACGAATGGACGAATGGATGGATGGATGGAAGGATGAACGGATGGATAGATGAATGGACTGATGGATGGTTAGACGGATGGATGGATAGACGGATGGACGAATGGATGAACGAATGGATGAACGAATGGATGAACGGATGGATGAATAAATGGATGAACGGATAAATGGATGGACGGATGAATGGAAAGACGGACGAAGTTAGACGAGCAGACGGACCAACAGCCCCGCTCACTGCTCATCATTCTCATTGCTCATTGGCCAATGGTAAAGGGTAGCGTCTAGTCAATCAATTAGCAGCAGGAGTACCCACTCGCTTTCGCATTGAGATATTGATTGGGGCAGCTGAATTTGATGGAGTTGCACAGGTCACGTTCATTTAGTAACTAGCTTATCTTTTGGCTCAATATGAAACCAAATAAAACGAAATTTATTAAAACTAAGCTCACACAGCTACTGCGCATCAATGTTGTAGACGGACTGTGGAAATTGTACATCCTGCTCCTCAAGCCGCAGAGCCTCTTCTCTCGTCTGGGCGTAGAGCTCCACGACCTGGAATTTGCCCGTGGACCAGCCAATGATTAGGCTTCGCCTTACATTTTCACCCCTGCGCCTCACATTGCCAAAGGCCAAGCAGCTGGGCCAGGTATACAGAGCTTCGGTGCAGCCTATGATCTGCACGGGCTTCAATTTGATGCTGCAGCCGAAGGGTATGTGCAACAGGCAGAGCAGCACGAAGGACTGCCGCGTAAATATGACTGCGACATAGATGTTCAGGGGATCCATGAAGATGGACTGCACCCGGCCACCTTTGCACTCATGCCAATTGCAAAAGAAGCTGGCTAAATCAATGACCTCTTTTCTGCTCCATATCAGAAACTCTTGCTTGAAGGGTCCGATCACCATGGTCGAGGTGGAGCCGAACACTTTGCTAGAGCCCTTAATCACATAGAGCAAGTGATTGCCTTGCGCAGTCCACACGGCTGTCTGCAGAGGCCAGCGCTCGACCAGTTGACTGCTCAGCATTTTCATAGTGTTCCGATAGGAGAACAGTATAGACCGCGTCCTCAGAAAATAGATCAGCTGGCTCATATCCGATGGATAGCGCATCGCCCAGTAATTGGTGCCCATCACGGGCATACTCAGCTCCTGCAGCACTTGCTTCAGTTCCGGATGCCAGATCTGTATGCGTTGATTGCCCAGCGAGGCGGTGACCAAGAACATGCCCGTATGCAGCCATTGCAGATCGACAATGACGTCGCCCTCGCGATAGCCCAGCCAGGTCATCGACTTATAGTCACCATTTGAGAAATTCCACAGGCAAATACCGCCTCGGCCTCCGACCGCCGTCTGCCTCCATGTCCAGGGTCGAAAGGCGCCACAGCTCAAGTGCTGCTGTTTCGGCGATGACAGACAAAGCGGCTTCTCTAGCATATTTTCGTAGATCAACACCGTATCCATGCTGGTTAGCAACATGCGCTGCATGCTCGACGGATGACAGGTGATATAACGTATTTTGGCAGTATTCCAGCCGCAAGTCTCAGAAGTTGTCGCCAATTCGTCGATGCTAGGCTGACTTCCCACATAGGGAAAGCGATCCCAGTTGTACAGCCTGTGGCATATCCGATCACACAGTGACTTCAGCTTCAGACAACACGAGGTAAACGACTTCCACCGATTTGACACCCCACACTTAAGACGGACCCAAACAGAAATCCTCTCACGTTCGACTACCGGCTCAGACGAGGAGTGCACAGATCTATTCCTATTACGTGACATAAATCTTCTGGCACGCCGATACATATTGTTCACTGCTTTAACTTCAACTTCAACTGAATAGCTAGAGCAATAAATTATTATTTTTGAAAATTTTCTAGCTCTGCTTTACAGTACGGAAAGAGCGACACTGAGCACATTTCAATAGCTATCCAAAATAAAGGCTATACACGCCTACTTTGTTCAAAATGTTTTTGGCCTAAACAAGAAAGTCAACAAAGTCAATCTTTTACTGGAGGTTTGAGACAACTTCCTTCAGCCAAAAGCCTAAACGCCTTAGAATCTAGCGCAAACACTTTAAATATCACAGATATATCTTTATTGGTTCTACCCGGAAATTACTTTATAACTTACACAATTCCAAATTCAATTCACCTATATTAAAAAGAGAAAGACACCGATCTATAAATATGTAAAAGCAAGCTATATACTCTTATAAGGCAAACGAGTCGTGTGGGTAAAGCTTGAATTTGTGCATAGCTACTTATTCAGGTTGCACAATCATTTTGCGCAATCATGCTGGCACTCAATTTAATTGATTTTAAAGCCGCTGCCCGACCAGACAAAATGACCAGAAAAAAAATAGGTTGCAAGAGGCTTAGGTTAAGGGGGGACTAGGTGGGGTGGGTAAGGTCTTGTCCATAAAACAATTGAGGGGCATATGCAGCCGCAGTCGAAAGAATGCGTAACAGGTTAGAAGCCCAGCAAAGTGAAACCCAAAAAGTCAGCTCTCGAAACTTTTGTACAGCAGTTGGGTTTCGGGCTGTCCGTGCTGGGTAGGGGAATGTTGGGGCAGGAGACTTTTGGTTTTTGGCTTTTTGGGCTGGGTTTGGTTTCAGCTCTGTGAACGGTTCGGTCAGGCGGCTTTGAGTGTTTTCCACCTGAGCTCAAACTTAAGTGGCGAAACTTGATTAAACTACACCCATACACCCACACACCCACACACTCAAACACATACAGACACGAAAACTTTGCACAGAGTGTGCGAGAGAGAGCAAGAGAGACGCAGTGAGCTCGGAAGTCCAAGAACTGCGTACAGGGATTTATTTGCGGTTGTGCAGCGAACGACAAAGAGTTGACTTCTCTCAACGTTTTTATGTGATGCACAATAGCCACAGTAGCACCGTTGCAGCTACAATATATTATAAAAAAACCCTGTAAATATTGCAACTTACTCTAAAAGGTATATAAGCTTAAGCTGCTGTGTAGTAGCTATGCCCAGTGCGCTCAGATGCTGCTTGAGTCAGACTTGGCTACACCGGCATACCCTACATATACTTATAAAAGAGCGAGTTCACATGCTTAAAAGTCGATTTCAAACAGTTCGCTTTATTTATACAAAATTCATGAGCAGATTTGCTCGGCTTCACATGAGTTTCGACTGCCAGCGAGAACTGAAAGTAAATTAAAACGGGCTTCAGCTTATTACAGGGTATCTATAGGTCGACTAGCTTACTCAGTAGAACTCCAGTGGCAAGTCCAGCGCGTATTCCTGCTGTTGCTCCACGTGGGGCATGACCGCAGCTGAAGCTGCAGCTGTCACACGCGGCGGCACAGCTGGTGGCAAGTAGGCATTGCCTGGTGGCAGCAGAGCTGCCCAGGCGAGCCCGCAGAGAAACAACAATTGTAGCAACATCTTGAGCATCATTTGAGAGCCGAACTAGTTCCCCTTGTGAACTGTGAACTCGTTCCGCTCAGGCAGCTGCTTTTATACCAGAAGCAAACCAACGAAGCCAAGGCTAAATCAAAAGCTCAACTAATTGAAATTGCAAATGAAGCACCAAATATACCCTGTACTTAAGTAAATTGCAAACGGTACGCCATGACATGATTTACTGAAATAAGTTACGATCTTTTGGTACTTAATATTTCCTTATCTTTTCAAAAACTCTTAAACGAAATCGATAAATATCGTTCTTGATTAGCTTTAACTTTTTAGAGCGCATCGCCTGATAATTAACAAGCGAATATTTAATAGACATTCTATTAGATTGAGTCTTATAAATATGTGAAGCATAGCTTTATTTTTAAGCGCACTCATATTTCATTCATTATCGATAAATATCGTTTAGACGAGGTATTTACTAGTCGAGTACTCATGAGTGCACTGATGTTGCTGTGCTTCATTCTAATAATAATTGTATATATTAAGATTCTTGCATATAACAATGATACCCTATAATCAATTAGAGGGTATATACACGGGCAATACCCGGCTATTGTTATTTTGCTTGTATTTTTTTATATTTTTCGAATTATATTCTCCGTCTGTTATGTTTTTACAGGGTATGTACTCAGTCATGCAACTTTTAAATATGGACTCACTTGATCCAAATGTTATATTAGACTCACTTAGCCGCAACTTGTAGGGTATAGGCTAGTCAGGCACTTACTGCCACTGTCACTGGCTGCTTCTTCGCTTTGATTATTCCCCCGCTCACATTATAGGGTATAGGCTAGTCAGGCACTTACTGCCACTGTCACTAGCTGCTTCTTCGCTTTGATTATTCCCCCGCTCACATTTGGCGATCTTATCAAGCCTGCCTAACGATCCCTCAACAGACAGCGCACCTAATTCTTGTTCTTGTAAATTTCCCAGTTTTATTTACAGTTTCAACTCGCTGTGCAGCTCTTATACGACTCAGTGGCTGTTGAGCTGGAGGACAGGACTCGGCCGCTGCGTACGATTCGGATGCTCGGCTGGCGCATGCGCTTGGCTGTTTGTGGCAACCGACGAATTGCAGCGTTTCCCGCCAAAGCCCCGCTGAGTGGCCAGCGGGCGGGCCGGACGGGGGCGAGTTTTGTTTACCTTTGTTATCAGCGCTTATCAGACTCTGCGCTGACATCCTGACGAGCTTCAAGTGTGTGCCCATTGGTGGGAATCTCTGGGAATGCGATGGGTGTGGCTGCCGGGCTGCCAGGCTGCCAGGCCTTCAAGCTAAAGTCAACGTCCCAAACACATCAATTACACGCGCCGAAGTCATTTGAATGACGCGAAATGTTGGCAAACTGCATTCACATCATTCATCATTCAAATGCTGCGCATTCCATTCCATTCCATTCCATGTAATGGCTTACATTAATTTCAGAGACCCGAATGAGTTACAGCCAGCCAACGAATAACGCATTCCGCAGCAGCGCCACACATTAGTACTCTGAATCCTAATATAGTTTTTACACAACTTTAGCTATGAAAAGCAGCATAATACAAAGAAAACCTCTATGAACGTTATGGTTTTGGCATTCTGGAATCAATAAGTATTTCCTAACTCATTGCTAGCTAGCAAAGCGTGAAGAGTATAATGTTTTGCAATAGGCACGTCAGATATGATCCGGAGGAACAGATGCGTTGATCAAGCCCTGCTCGTCTTCTGTTTGTCTGTCCTTCCGTTCAGCCCTCAGTCAGTTTCTCCGTTCTTCCTTGCTTCCGTCCATCCGTCCGTCCGACCAACCGTCCGTATGAAAAGCCAGAGACTTTAGATTTCAAATATATATATTTAGCTTATAGCTAAGCTGATGAAGACAGGAGAGCTGTGCACACTGCTCAAAATTAGAGTACTCCTACGTATTTTGGTAGGGTCCATCATAGACATGTCTAGAAATCAGTGATTAGCCCCTGCTCGTTAGCCTTGTGCTGGACTCGAAGTAAAAACACATATCGTACATTGTGTGCAACATGATGACAACATTTGTTGCTTGCAACCATGTGAGTGGGGACTTGCCACGTTCCACTTTCTACTTACCACTTGCCAGTTGCCAGTTGGCAGTTGCTCGTCATCGACTGCCTGAATCCTTGCCAACTGGTGCCCTGGCACTCGTCTCCCTTTGCTACACTTCCGGCATTTAAGCAAACAAAATATGTAGCAAGCAGTTGCAACAAGCTGCATGCGGCTTCAGCGTTTCGGCTGTAGTCGCATTTGTGTGCCACATGCGCCATGTTGCATGCCGCATGCCCCACATGTGTAGGCGGAAAATGCGGCCATGTAGGCTAATGAGTTCGCTTTATGTCCGACCCGAGCTGTTATTGTTGTTGTTTCTACGCTCACTTCCCCTCATCCTGCTGTTGTTTTGCTCGCCTTCAGCTTCTGCTTCTGCTTCTGCTTCAGCCTGCTCTCCTTGGCTGTTGCGGCTGTTGTTTTGCTGCTGTTGTTGGTTAACGAGGCCGCCACATTCTGTGGCACGACTACCCGCCGCCCTCCAGCACCCTCCCGCATGAAAACAAATGCTTGTGGCGGTGTCATAATGGAAATGTAAATGAAAATAAGGCAACGGTATTTGGTATTTGGTGCACAGCCCTAGCGTAGGGTTGTCACTGCCTGACAGCCGGCAGGCAGGCACACACAGACACGCCGAGTCGGAAACGGCACAGGACTTGGCTGAACATTCAATGGATAAAGTTGTGACATCTTTATTTTAATGAGCTTAGCCAAATGGATCAATTAAACTCGTCTGCGTCTGAAAATACTTGAGAATCACATAGAAGGGAGCGACCAGGTATATTTCTGACGGACGGACGGACGGACTGCGGCTGATCAGTTCCTCCAAAACCTAACCAGCCTTTAAGAATGGGCTTTATTCAAAGCATACTTCATACCTCATACAGCACATACATAAGTATCCATATAGCTAAAGGTAGTTTAAAGCTAGTCAAAGTAGCGCCTTAGCCAGACCACTCGCAAGCTGAGCAGCTCCAGCAGAAAGACACTCAGAGCTGTTAGCAGCATAATATAGCAGATAAAGTTGAGGCCGCAGAACATCTCGAACCTAAGAGCCGACACTTCGTGCGAGACGTAGGGGGCATGGAACATGCGCCGCTCGAAATGCCGATTGATGTGGCCGACGATGCCAGCTGATTGCAGTTGCTTGAGCTTGCGATCGAAGGCAAACTTCAGAATCGAATGGCGATGCAGACACATGACCAGCTGATACAAGTAGATGTGCTCCTTGACATGGGTCAAGCGACTGGTCTGCCAATTCTCATAATTGTAGTGGGCCAGGTTGCCCAGCAGAGCGCTGGTCGTCAGACGGACGCCATCCTCAGCCGCTTGCAGTTCCTCGAAACGTTGCGCAATGCTCGTCTTGCGCAGCAAGGAGCGCTGTATCGGAAAATAGTCTACATAGTCGAGAGTGAGAAACTGATAGTGCTGTTCGAGCAGCTCAGCAATTCGCTCCGGCACAGGCGGATAGTAGGGCAGTCGAAAGGCATCGTAGAGCTTGCCCTGGTAGGCGGCGCGCTGCACCAGCGCCAAGAGCAGCCAGGCGCCCAGATAGCAGCGCACTATGCCCGCACGCGGCAGGGCAGCTGCGTCCAGTGGATTACCCAGCAGAGTGGTGTGGACACGCAAGCCGCTGGCCACCACATCGAAGCGAACGCTTCGCCGACGCCACAACCACTGCAGCAGCAACAGGGCCAAGCAGGAGACGCTCAATGCCAGCCAGACCGTGGCACAGAATGGCTGCACCAGCTGGTTCACTGCGCCCATATGCTGATCCACGCGCACCACAAACACCAGAGCGCTCTGATGGTAGGCGCTGGTCGTCGAGAAACTTTCGCGTAATACATGTGAGCCGCTCATGGCGCCAATGATCACTGAGGAGTTGTGAGCCGCCAGCTGATGTAGGCAGTCCTCGGTGCTGCTGTTCAGCGGCATTGCAACTGACTTCTTCTCACACGGCGGCAGGAGGTGCAAACGAAACTGAAAGATTTTCGCCAGCATCTTGATCAGCTCTCCATCGACACCCGTCAGGCGCCAAGTTTCCATGCGCTGCTTCGGGTCATGCTGATCGCCAACGAACATCACATACGGCGGCAATGGATACCAGCTGATGTTCAATGGACAGCCAAAGAAGGTGCCCAGTTGACGTCCAAAGAGCGGCTCCTGCCTCAGCAGCCTGCCGCGCTCAAAGCGATCGAGCAGCATCGGCGTGAAGGAGACATTGCAGCCGGGCGCATACAAGTGAAAGCCATAGAGATGCACCACATCCGCGGCTAGCCAGGCGGGCTGCACCAGCACCACAGCATTCAGCACATGGAAGCTGAGGCAGATCTTGAAGATGCTGTAGAGAGCCGAGCGCAATGACTTCTCTGTCTCGGCGCGCCAGCTGAGCACGATCAGAAAATTGAACTCGCGATCGAAGAGCGACTTGGCAAAGCTAAAACGCAGCTCGCGAAACGAGTGCGGCGTGTCCACCAGGAACAGAATATGATCGCGCGGCTCCTCGATGGGCGTGTCATGCAGCAGCTGCACAGCCATCTGTTCGCCCAGCTGCTGCAGCAAATAGCCCAAGGCCAAGTTCAGTTCGAGATGCGAACGCTCCAAACGCGCCATCTTCATAATCCCCATCGAATTATAGCTCGGATTGACGTAATGCCTCAGCACATGCACTGCAGCTCGATCCACTTCCCTTGGCTGATAACTCTCCGTTGGCTGCAGTGCAGCCAAACAGCAAGGCACCAAAGGCAGCCACAGCCACAGCCACAGCCTTAGAGAGTGCAACATTTCTGTGGCACAAGCGAACAACCTCGAGCTGTTGTCCAATCCAAACTGTGCCACGCCGTCGCCAGTTGAATTAATTCCATTAATTGCAATGGGAAAGTAAACCAATTCATTAATTTCAAATAAATGCATTAATTTCAGCGATAAGCCACATCGAAGATAGTGCAAATGCTAAGCGATGTTATAGAAAGGCCAAACATAGAGAGCATAGAGTATAAAAGAAAATATATAAATTTAAAAAAAGCATCGAAAACATAGAATAAAATATATAAATATTATAACATAGAATAGGAAAAACATAGAAAGTTATGAAAACAAAACCTGTAGCTTATACAGAAGGCAGAATACATAGAATACATAGAATACATAGAACATAGAATACACAGAATACATAGAATACATAGAATACATAGAATACATAGAATACATAGAATACATAGAATACATAGAATACATAGAATACATAGAATATAAGAATATAAGAATACATAGAATACATAGAATACATAGAATACATAGAATACATAGAATACATAGAATACATAGAATACATATAATACATAGAATACATAGAATACATAGAATACATAGAATACATAGAATACATAGAATACATAGAATACATAGAATACATAGAATACATAGAATACATAGAATACATAGAATACATAGAATACATAGAATACATAGAATACATAGAATACATAGAATACATAGAATATAAGAATACAAAGAATACATAGAATACATAGAATACTAGAATACATAGAATACATAGAATACATAGAATACATAGAATACATAGAATACATAGAACATGGAATACATAGAATACATAGAATACATAGAATACATAGAATATAAGAATATAAGAATACATAGAATACATAGAATACATAGAATACATAGAATACATAGAATACATAGAATACATAGAATATAAGAATATAAGAATACATAGAATACATAGAATACATAGAATACATAGAATACATAGAATACATAGAATACATAGAATACATAGAATACATATAATACATAGAATACATAGAATACATAGAATACATAGAATACATAGAATACATAGAATACATAGAATACATAGAATACATAGAATACATAGAATACATAGAATACATAGAATACATAGAATACATAGAATATAAGAATACAAAGAATACATAGAATACATAGAATACTAGAATACATAGAATACATAGAATACATAGAATACATAGAATACATAGAATACATAGAACATGGAATACATAGAATACATAGAATACATAGAATACATAGAATATAAGAATATAAGAATACATAGAATACATAGAATACATAGAATACATAGAATACATAGAATACATAGAATACATAGAATACATATAATACATAGAATACATAGAATACATAGAATACATAGAACATGGAATACATAGAATACATAGAATACATAGAATACATAGAATATAAGAATATAAGAATACATAGAATACATAGAATACATAGAATACATAGAATACATAGAATACATAGAATACATAGAATACATAGAATACATAGAATACATAGAATAAATAGAATACATAGAATACAGAGAATACATAGAATACATAGAATACATAGAATACATAGAATACATAGAATACATAGAATACATAGAATACATAGAATACATAGAATACATAGAATACATAGAATACATAGAATACATAGAATACATAGAATACATAGAATACATAGAATACATAGAATACATAGAACATAGAATACATAGAATACATAGAATACATAGAATACATAAAATACATAGAATACATAGAATACATAGAATACATAGAATACATAGAATACATAGAATACATAGAATACATAGAATACATAGAATACATAGAATACATAGAATACATAAAATACATAGAATACATAGAATACATAGAATACATAGAATACATAGAATACATAGAATACATAGAATACATAGAATACATAGAATACATAGAATACATAGAATACATAGAATACATCGAATACATAGAATACATAGAATACATAGAATACATAGAATACATAAAATACATAGAATACATAGAATACATAGAATACATAGAATACATAGAATACATAGAATACATAGAATACATAGAATACATAGAATACATAGAATACATAGAATACATAGAATACATAGAACATAGAATACATAGAATACATAGAATACATAGAATACATAGAATACATAGAATACATAGAACATAGAATACATAGAATACATAAAATACATAAAATACATAGAATACATCGAATACATAGAATACATCGAATACATAGAATACACAGAATACATAGAATACATAGAATAACAACATAGAATCCAGTTCAGTCAACTGACTAGGTATGGCAACACCACATTGTCACGCAGTCAGGCAACTCTTTTTTATAAGGTAATTGCGCACAGCCGACTTATGACATTTGACTTGGGACTTTCGAGTTCGAGTTTTAAGTTTTGCAAGCTGCTTGCATTTATTTCCATTCCATTTCAGCTCAGTTGCCAGCCGAAGACTCATAATTACCAGCGCAAGTTTCAGACACACACACGCACACCCACACATGTGTGTGTTTTGTATTTGCGGATTTTTCGTCGAGGAGGTACAAAAAAAAAAGGGAAAAAAACTTTTTTGTGACTTTATTTTTTGGCGGCAGCAAAAAACTTTTAATTTAGCAAGTTTTTTGACTTGCGACGACTTTGGCTTTTACTTTTCTTAGTTGTATATACATACATATATCTATATATATATACATATATATATATATATATGCATACATTTGTAGTGTATGTGTGTGACAGTTGGCATCTTATTAAGCAAATAATTGCCCGTGCGGTGCATGTGAGCCGCAGCAGAAGCCTCCTCACTTCAAATATTTGGCAAACGATTGCAATATCCGGTTTCAACTACACTTCCATTGAGGGCGCTAGAATTGTGTTATAGTTTACAGTATATGTTATAGTATGCTAAGTTATTTTTTGGGGCACGCATATTCAAGTATTGACTGAAGTGAACTACTCGATTATACTAAAGTAGGGAAAAATATTTATTGAATGAATATTTACAGCTCCAAGCTGCAGTGTCAGCTGCAGACGTAAGAGCAGTAATTAGGTCAATATATATATATGTATTATATATATATATATATATATATATATATATATATATATATATATATATATATATATATATATATATATATATATATATATATATATATATATATATATATATATATATATATATTATGAAGTGTTCAGGCATGAACATACTGTAGTATATTTAATAACATATTAATAAGACCCGAAGCAATGTACAGTATTCTACATATAAATGCGGCATATGCCTAACATATGATAGTGTATACTAAATACGCATATAGTGACATTTGTCCCTACGCATAAACATAGGGCAAGCGCAAAGATAAACAAATGGAATATGATCAGTCACTTAAGAGCGGTCTGACCAGCACTTTGCCTAAGTTCTATGCCGCTTGCCTAATGCTTATGCCATAAGTATATACAAGCTATATATATGAAGCTGGGAGCTCCACTCAACCGCAGAACTCATTACATAATGTACTTAGGCTAAGAGATGAAATACGCATGAGCCAGGGTATAAAAACTCCTGCTCAAACGAATAAAGATCATTACACAACTGAACGCCACCACAGTTATTTGTATTCACATTAAGACTCTATTTGTATTATATACTCACTATATCCACATTTTATCTATACCATATCTTTGGAAGAACTACATTTTCTGTTGGTTTTATCTGTCTATATCATATTTATAGAGTATGTCTTTAACTGTGATATAGCTATGCTCTGTGCTCTATCTAAATTTGTGATTTATATATTTTATATATATATATATGATGTGTTTTCTACATATATCTAATACATATGTATATATTTACTATATATATTATATCTAGACTAAAGTCAGTTTATATTCTTAGTATATCAACTTAACTTTCTTATAGATGCTTGCATTCTGCCTATATTTAAACTGTATCTACACTATATATATGCTTTGTCTGCATCTTGGGCATGTCTACTATAACGAAATTCCTGCTACATCTTTACTATAGCTCTGTAATACAACTATGTAGTAGTGTAGACAAATTACAACTTTTAGAGAGTATTGCAAGTGCGACTTGATGGCATTATTTATTTGAACAATTTCATGTTAACAAAATAAATGTTGCTGTCTGCGCTTTTTGCTCGCCTTTTGTTTATCAAATGCGCACATTAATTACGCAACCACAAACACACACACACATGGACACACATGTGTGTGCATTCATGCATGTCCAACCAGCAAGCGGCCCTCTCGACCCGCCCCCGCCAACCCGCCAACCCGCCGACCCGCTTCGATAGCTGCAAACATATCGTTTTTGGCTGGGCGCCGCATTTGCATTTATATGCGCATATCCTTTGTGCCCAAAGGATATTACATTTTTCCACTTGAAGCATTTTTCGTGCATTTAATGAAATTTTTAATTTTTATGCAGCTGCAAAATGGGGCGTGGCAGCGCAGCGGGCGCCAGATTGCACTAGCAGCGCAGACGGAGGCAAGCAGAGAAATACAGCAAATGCTCGCTACAATTGCCGCTGTCCAAAGCTCGAGCCAATCCCAAAGCGCAAAGATAAATTTTTATATAAATATATATATAACACACACATATATATATATATATATATATATATATATATATATATATATATATATATATATATATATATAAATGAAAAGCATTTCGGCTCTTTGGCTCTGCATGTCCCCTGGCCAAGTCGCCTCTTGGTTTTTTTGTTCCCAAGATGCAACTGCAACATGGGCAAAGCACAAATAGGGTATACCCTGTAAAACGTTGATTTACAGCTGTAAAATTACATAGAGTGACAGCGGCAGAATAGCTGTTAAGTCACATAGAATTAGAACTGCTTCAGAATTGGAAAGTTGAATAGTGCAACAGCTCCTTAACAGCTGTTAAGTTTAATAGAAGAATTCATGCTTAAATTACATAGAGCTACATCTGCTTAACAGCTGTTAAGTTTTACATTTACTCTGACTGTTATTCAGCAGCTGTTAGCCACATTATTTATTTAACAGTTACTCAAAAAAATGTACTAACAGCTACTTAACAGCGAATATATTTAACAGTGACTGAACATAACTTGCTTGACATTTACATAAATATGCTATAAACAGCCCCTTAACAGCTGTTCAACTGCAGTCATTAGTTAACAGTTATCTAACAGCTGTTAATTCTAGCAACAACCACCCAACATTTGGTTAAAGATTCCACCAAACAGTTATCAACAGCTACTTGAGGCCTGCCAAGAGACAACATTTAGTTAACATTTGCCATTTGGCTTGGCTCTTCAATGCCGCTTTGGCTACTCGACTGCTAGAGGGTATCATGAGTAGATTGGCCCTCAGGGCTGAGACAGCCTTGTTAAATTTATTTAGCCTCCGCTGAGCTGCATTTGCCTCTTTGAGCTGTGTGCGGCTGGACACCAAGCCCCACAAGGCGAGACAAGGCATTCAACCGAATGTTGCGCTTGGCTTGGCTGTTGCTGCGGTCACTGAAGCCGACTTGGATCCTTGACTTGGATGTAAATGAAAGAGAAATGGATCTGAGAGCTGAGTAGAACGAAACGGCAAGCCTATCGATAATCAAAATATATCGATAACACAGCAAAAAAGGACAGAGACAGAGAGAGAGAGAGAGAGCTGATAAACAAATTCCGGTCATAACTTAATCTGAAGAGCATATGCTGATGGGGCTGGAAAACCCAATTAAATTGTATGCCACATGCTTGAGCAGCTGCTAAAGGAAAACAAAAGGATAAAGCATGCCGTATGGGGCAGGAGGTAATGTGGGAACAGGAGGGACCGGAGGAGAGAGAGATATGATATGGCCATAAGTCAACTATCTGGCGCCAACTCCGCTTACCCAAGTTCTGGCCAAAGTTCAAGTTTGTTGGCTGTGCCTTAGTCAAGGAGTGGGCCACGGAAGGTGCGATTCGGCTTCATTTCTGTGCATAAATTAAAAATGACAAGGATATGCGGGCAGGACACGCGGCAGCAATGTGTAACCCAAAGCGCTCGCAACAAGTTGCAAGTTTCTGCCAGCCCACACTCGACGCTCTCTCTGTGTGTGTGTGTGTGAGCTGAAAGTCAAAACCCCAACCCCAAGCCCAAGCCCAAGCCCGACTCCAGTTGCCAATCCTTTTTGCCTGCAACTTGCCTGAATCCTTTAGGCATTCACCTGGCAGCGTGTTCAGAAAATTTCTACAAATTCAGCGAAAAGTATTTTTCCACCTTGAAAAAAAGTGCCTAACAGAAATGGGGCATGGGCGCTACAGTTTTGGACTTTATGAAGAAGAATGGTGCGGCGGGAGCGGAGTACGAGGCATATTTGGTGGAGAACGAGAGCAAGAAATGATTTATGAATGCAAAAAGTTGTTGGGCCACAACTTTTGCGGAACCAGCGACGCCGCCTACACCAGCCACGTCTCCTTGTTATACCCTGTAGCCAACGGAAAAGAGGGTATATTTGCGTGTAGCATGAAGAGTCATCATATACATACAGATCATGCCAGTTGAGTCAGATAAAAGTATCTGTCATCATATATCGATAAATATCGATAACACGTTGTTGATATCTTCCTAATCGAAATGACATTGAGAGGCTAACCGAGTATAGCTTGTGTCACTCAACTGCTGGCTTAAAGTTAGATATTAGAGATTGCCATAGCTGTCTACCGGCATCAAATATCGATACATATCGATAGCTCGTTGTTGACATCGTCGTAATATAAATAAAATAGAAAAGCTAACCGAGTGTATCTACAGCTGGCTTAAAGTTAGATCTTGGAGATTTTCATAGTTGTCTATCGGCATCTAATATCGATAAATATCGATAACTCGTTGTTGACATCTTCTTATTCTAAGTGAAATAGAAAAGCTAACCGAGAGTTAGATAATACAGATTGTCATAAGTGTCTATCAGCATAAATTATCGACAAATATCGATCACTTTCGATGCCATCTAAGTGATCCATAGACTAGCTGAGTATAGTTTATCGAACGCTAACATCAGGCTTAAAGGCATAAAGACAGAGAATCATAAAGTCAGATAAGACTGTCTACATTACGTATCTCTTCGATAGGGCATCTTGGAGTCGTGCATACTCGTGTTGAGCTCGCTGCCTTGTTGTTATTATTGTTGTTGTCAGTTGCGACATGGGCAGCTCGCGTCACGCACACAGACACACGCACCTATACATACGCGCACACACAGAGAGAGAGAGGGAGAAAGAAAGAGAGAGAGAGGAAGAGCACACACACGAGTAGACGCTTAATGGAATTATAAAAATGTTAACTTCAGCACAAATTCAAACAGTGCCGCACTTCGAGTATGTCTGTGTGTGTGTGCATGGCTATGTGTGTGGGTGTGTGTATTGGCAACTAACCTTTTTATACGAATTCAGTTATAATTTTGTTTAACATTCAAAGTGGCTTTGTTTGCGGTAGCGAATGGGCAGCGTGAGTGTGAGAGAGAGAGAGAGCGAGAGAGGGCGGCTGAGAGGGACGCAACACTTTTAACTATTCCCATCAACTGTCTAACAACAAAAATATTTGCAGGACTTTTTGCACTGAGTGGGCAAAATAAAAATATAGAAAATTTCAAGAGCCACTAAAAAAGTTTGAGCTTGAGCAAATGAAAATATCCAAATTTAAAATTTAAATAATTAAATGGTTAATATTTGTGAAGCTTGATTTGATTCGAAGCGACGAGCTGAGGCTGGCTAAAAGCTCAAAGCCAAATCATACAAGAAATAGCAATTGTTGAGAACTAGTATTGACATCGTCATTATCCGGCTCATTATTATTATCAGTTTCATTGTCATTATCATTGCCTTTCTGGCTATCATTGACTAGGCGCTGCTCAAGGGTCGATCCTAGGAGCAGACCCAGAACGACGATATACCAAGGCTGGAAATTACTGAAAATACCTGCCTAATTGAATATGCAGATAGCAATCCATCTGCCATCATTATCAACAGAAATATCGCAGAGAGTTTAGACAGACTTCAAGACATGAGCTGGTATCAGTGCCCTCTTCTTTTCAGTAAGTGCTCATAGAGATGCGAGTAAATGAGAAGTAAGGTGAACTATGTTTTCAATGAACTAGTTAGAGCGACAATAACAGAGTCTCCTAACTGACTGAGTCCCAGCGAGAGGACGAAGACTTCAAATGGTAAAGAACAGTTTCAATCCCACTCTAAGATGGCGAAGCTAAAGCAGAGCACGAAGCACGCTCAGTTGGAGCACATAGAAGGGCTCCAGGCGGCAGGCAGCACAAGAGTTGGAAGGACTTCTACTCAGCGGGCAGTCCGACAGACCCGTCGGAGGGACGACCTGATTAGGTGAGTAGTAAAATGTTATTATCATAATCAGCATCATTATTATTATCACAAACACAATCAACTTTATATGCCTTATCCCCATCACTATCATTTGCAATAGCCTTTTGAATGCTGTTGCCATTATTACACCTTAAACTTTGGCTCAAGGCGCCATTAATCCCTTCGTAATGCTCTCGTCCTTTAGCGACCCGTCCAACTGTTTCTCCTGGGGCAACTTCTCTGTGCATGCTGCACATAGAAGTCCCTTTAGTATATTATCTCAAAATCCATCAAGTCGAAAGCAATTACATTTGTCAAGCCAGCAGCCAGTCCTTCTAACCCGCTCTCGCTGTCTCTTTCGCTCCTTTGCTTCGCGTTTCTGATTGTTTTTTACTCGTATCGCTTGAAAAATTAAAACAAAGCTCAGGCCCAAAATGTCGGCCTCAGTTCGATGCCTGAAGCCGCTGGCTGCAACTGCAGACAGGGTAGAGAAGGCAGCAGAGCTGCTGCGGAGCCAGCCAATCCAATATACTTTCCAAAGCAAACACAAAACTTGAAGCGCGGCTCCAAATCGCAAGCAGAGCAGCAGCCAATCTAGTGCCAAAGAGCCGCCAAAATGAAAAATGGGCAGCGCACAAAGAATGCGCCGCAACGAGCGTGCACAGCTCGCTGATACCCTGTAATCTGTGTAACCTCATACCCTGTGTGACTTCCATTATTTGGTATATAAAGAGTGTGCGCCTCAGTCTAGCAACACGATTCGATGGCAAAGCCTATTCAATATTTCCATAACAGAAAGTAATCGATAACTTGTTATCGGGAATCGTTTATCTTTAGCTCAGCTCTAATACCAGCCAGCCTGGCTAGCCTATAAAGCTGTCTGCTTATTTACAGGGTATCTAAAATCAGTAATAGAAATGGACCAGAGGCTGCCTCAGCTGCTTCAGCTGCTGCTGCTGCTGCTGCTGTAGCTGATGTGTCTTATCTTGTCTGCATTGGCTGCGACGCTAGCGTCAAGCGTCGAGCGGCGCCGTCGACGTCGACGTCAACGTCAGCGCATCCTGAAGGTTTTTATCTTGGCGTCATGTTGATGTTTGTCGGAAACTTGATTATTTTCGCTGCTTTTTTGCGATGTTTTTTTCCGACGTTATTTTTTTGCCTGCAATTTTGTATACCCTGTACGCAGCGCACACCAGCAGAGTAACTTAGTTACTTTGTAGCTTGGCTCAGTGACACAATATTATCGATAACTTGCATAGCTTGTGGACTATTTCGATTTTTTGCAGACTTCAATTTGCACTACTTTGAAGAACGGGCCAAACATATATATATATATATAATATGATATATACATATGATATATACGAACATATTTATCATATGCACACTTAACATTCTTAATCGATATCTGCATTAGCTCAATTATCGATGAGCACAACAATTAGATTAGTCTAAGCTGAAGCCAAGACATTTGCTATGCGCTGGCTCTTCTAGAGAGGTCAGACTGCAGCTCAGCTTAGCTCGACATCACTTTACAGGGTATATGCTAGTCTGGCGCATGACTACTTCTTGTATTTTATATATATACATTTTTTTGCTAGCTCACATGTGTGTGCGTGTGTAGGTGTGTGTGTGTGTGTGTGGATTGAAGATGTTTGTGCTGCGCCCGCAGCGTACAAGCAGCGGAAGCAGCTAAACAGTAAGAGAGCGAGAGCGAGAGAGAGGGAGAGAGAGAGGCAGGGAAGACGATGCAAGGGAGCAAAGGGAGCAAAGAGCTGGATTAGCCCACAAATGTGTGTGTTGTGTATGTGTGTGTGTGTGTGTGTGTGGAAAGGAGTGTGTGCGGAACTTCAATGTAAATGCAACTTAAAGGCACGGCATTTGCCACAAAACAAAAGGCCTTGTGGCAAGTTGTGCTGCTTGTTCTTAATGCTGTTGCTGCTGCTGTTGTTGTTGTTGTTGTTGTTGTTGTTTGACAAACAAGCGCAGAGCGCATAAGTAAAATAAGTTGTAATAAGAGCAGTTAACAACATGAACTAAGCCCGAATAAGCGTACAACACACACACAAGGAGCGAGGGAGAGCGAAACAAAAGCAAGATGAAATCTTCTAGCACCTGGCCACACACACACACACCCACACACCCACCCACACACACACATAAGTCAAAAGGCATGACAAGCACATGACTTTCGTTAAGGCAATGGGCAAGAGCAAAAGCATAAACAGGACGCGACAAGGGGAAACAACTAAGAGCAGCCCAGTCGAGTGCAACTGACTGCTTAATACTTGCTCACAGTACAAAAACATATTTCATAAACAACATTTTTCGATATGCCAAATGCTCCAAACGTCTATTTGTGGAGCAGAACAAAGAGCTAAAACTAAGATATGATATTGTGGGGCAAATAGATATATGCTGCAGGCGATTCATAGTAGCTGCCCTACATGAGTATATGCTCTAAATATATAGTCGTCACATTTACAGACTCAGAAGCCAATATACTCGCTTCACCTCGTCAACGAGCGGGCGACGGGGGTAGGGCGGCGGGGGGATCGGCGTTTGCACGTAACTCAACGTAACGTTACGTCGCACAAGGCACTGACAACTCCTTTAAAATGTAGTTACTGTTGTTATTATTCAACCTTAATGAACTTAACAAGCGCCCGCATGGCGCAAGGCGGACATGGAGAGCGACAGTGGAACAGCGAAGACATGCCAGCCAGCTGAGCCAGAGCAAGGAGTAAAAGAAACAGAAAACAGAAGCAGCACCTACTGCCAGGACACATGCCAGGCACATGGCAGGCAGGCAGGCAGGCAGCTAGTAGTAGGAGCTGCACTTGGACAAGCACAGTCGAAAACAGAGACGGAACGGAAGGACAGGCGGACGGACGGACAGAAAGAAAGACACATACGTTATGCAGTTAAAAAGCTGAGCAGGGCAAGGGTTACGGAGGTAGTCGGTGTGTGTGCGTGTGTGTGTGTGTGTGTGTGGCATGGAGTTACATGTTCATGTCGCAAGAAAATTTTGCGCGCAATGGCGCAGGGTCACGTATATCAAATAAAGCGCCAAAACGTAGCCAAACCGCCAACAAAAATATATAAAAAAAATTTACTAAAAATAAGTTAAAGTGCTCAAGTGAAGTTTAACTGACTGCATCATACTCGCTCACGTTGCAGCTTAGCAATAATGCCCCAATCAATAATGAATCAACTGCTAAATTTGTCGATTGTAGACCCACAACTTTGAAAGATTTCGAATGCTGGAGGCGCATATGTTTTAGCTACAGACGGTCGGACGGACAAACGTCTAACAAACGGAATTACGGACAGTCGAGCAGGCTACAGGACGACTATTGAACTTTTTTTTTCTTTTTTTTTTTAATTGCTGTTTTAATTACAAATTTATTATCAATAATATTACGTAACCGGATGGCTTGGGCTCCATTGAGTGCAATCCATACATTTACCTACTTTACATATTTATCTATTTCTGTGGGGTAGGTCTAGGACATGTAATCTTTTGAGTCGCCTGTGGTTGCTTGAGTCTTCCAGTAGTCTTAATGCTAGAGCATTGAAAGAAACAAGAATCGCTAATCACTTTGTGAACGGGTATGTGTTGTTAGATATTAGCTTAAGATCATTTGAGGATCCTTTCATGTGACGTGTAAATGTTGTTCGGACAACGAACTGTGGTCTAAGAACTAAGCTTTCAGTATTAGTTTAAAGATGGAGCATATCAAATGTCGCATGCTTCTAAAGCTCCCGTTCTGTATATCTAGAAGCAATTATTCTAGGCGCCATAAAAACATTTAAAGTCATAGCTCTAAGATAGGTTTAAGAACAGACTGAAAGTTAAAGCAGATATAATTCTCTTGTTTTTCTTTAATATATTGTAAATTGTGTTAGTAAGTAGTAAAAAGTTACCCCTCAATTCTTACCCTCGACCAGACCCATAAGAAAATGTTTAAACACAAAAACATATGCCCAGCTGTCTTCATTTACTGCTATATAGATTCATATAAAGACTTACTTCAAGCCAGCTGTGGTCTTAGCTCTAGCAAAGTCCCACATTTGTGCCCATCAGCCACAATCTGTACCCAGTATTTTGCTGAGCGTATAAGAGCTGCGTTGATTGCCGCGCAGAGCGTTGTCCTTCCCATAAAAGGCCGCTACAATCGCACAAATGTCGACAGTCGGCCTTTGACTGCCGACAAAGTCGGCTAAGCGCTGCTGCTGCCACTTTTTTCACAGCTTCTGGCCTAAACGAAAGCTATAGACTTTCATATTGAAATGAAGCTGATGATACAAATTTGTCTGCAGCTTAAAGCGCGATTGCAGGCTGAGCGTCGCCAGAGGCAAACGGCTATTTATATATATATATATATATATATATCAATCAGTCAATCAATCAGTCAATCAAGCGCTTAATTAAGCCATTCGCCAGCAGAAACGTTTTCAATTTATTGATAATTTTATGTTTGGCTAATTTTAGCTAATTGTAATTCATTAAAATTAGGTTAAGCCGACAACGCGATAATAGCCATTGAAATATTATTTTGCCATTGTTTTTAGACTTAATTATGAACGTGTTTCAATCAACAGAAACCGAATTGCCCCAATTGATGAACGAAATAAAGTTTTGATTAACATATTGCGGGTGTTCGAGTGCCAATTGCAGCCCCTAAACAAGGCAAAGCTAAACTAAACCAGTTCGAGTGCTCGAGTCGGGAGTACCCGACTTAGTTGTACCCTGAGAGGCTAGCATTCGTTCTTCAATTCGACATGGCTCTCCTCAACCGACTAGAGTCTCGAATAAAAATTAGGGAAAGGGCTGATTCTTATTTCAGTTCTATTTATAGACTTCCCAGAGAGAGACAATGCTTAAAGACTAAGCCACGTCGATCGGCCAGCTCATATAACATCGAAGTTACTCAGTGGATTTCCATGAAATTTTTAGCAAGTAATCTCCATATTCCATTCAATATGGAAAACATTTCAATAATTGCAAAGAATTTTAAATATTGGCTCTATTTGCAACGAAAATCGAATTTGATATGCTCAAATAACTGAAGTTTGAACGGAAAGAACGAAAAAAAGTAGGGACATCTAGGCAGATAGATGGATTCTGTTGATCAAGAATATATATATAATATATATATAAATATATATAATATACATATGTTTGTTTTTAGAGTTGACCACGCCTTTTGCTGTCGGTTACACACATTCGCATCAATCCAATATACCCTGAATTCGCATTTTCAATGGCTTCTGGGTATAAATAGATATATATAAATATATTTCAACAAAAATAGAGAAATATTTCCATGCATCAACTCAAAACGCGAGCAACGTGAAGTTGGCCGCAAGCGATTTTACTGTTATTAAATTTATTTATTGAAAGCGTAAGGGCAAACGCGAGAGCGTGAGGCATGGGGCGTGGGGCAATTGCTGCGTTTTATGTTTAGGTCATCGATATGCAAATTGATTGACAGGCCCACAGCGTATTGGAACAACCGGCAATAGCGCCTTTAGCCCCACAATTCCCAACGTTGTTGCTGCAGCAGCTGCGAATGCGAATTCAATCCAAATCAATTCGTTTCAATTCTCGCAGCAGCTGCTGCTGCTGCTGCTGCTGCTGCTGCTGCTGCTGGCGCATTGTATTTTTATGCAGTTTGTTGGCTATTGAATTTGATTTCTATATTCTCTACACACGCACACTCACCTGCACACACGCTCACCTGTGTGGCTCTAAACTGAACTGTATTTGTGTGAAGCTGAAGCAGTCGCTTTTCCCTGCTGGCTACCCTTTGACTCCTGCTGCCGCTGCTGCTGCTGCCCATTTGACATAATTAATTGTAACACGGAACAATTACGATGCCCCGAATACCCTCTCGCCCTTAGCCGCTCGCACATCCGCTGTAACGTGGGCAGGACAATAAGGATATACATTTTAATTAAAGCACCTCGAGCCAACTAATTACATTCCCAGAACCAAATGTGATGCAGACGCTAACGTCGTGACCCCCTCCCCGTCTCTATCTCTGTCTGTGTCTGCGTGTGTGTGTGTGTGTGCCACAAAGGATAGCAAAAGCGAACGAGTGACCCATTTGCCTCTATGCGAATGTAGTTTTGTTGTTGTCGCATGCCCTTGAGCAACTTCTTTCATCGACTACGTATGCGCCCGTGTGTGTGGGTGACACGTATGAGTGCAATAAAATTAAATGCCAGAGCTTTGCGTATTTTTAAGCAGCATAGACCAAGAGAGTGGCAAAACAAAGCAATAGAAAACTATCGATAGTAATCGATAAATGCTTAAAATACCTAATAACCAACTCATAAGGCATACAGCCAGAAAAGAAACAAGAAATTATATATTTAATAAATGCAAATTGTTATCGAAAGCTTCTTATAATCGATAAATCTTATTTCTTCTATGCCAAACATCTTTTTGCATGAATGGCAAGTTTATGAGAGTTTCTAACACAAAACTTTAAATCTCAATTATTTTTTACAATAAAGAAGTGTTAAGTTACGTTTATCGATATCGATAACGATTATAGAAATACCCAACCAAAGTGTTCTTGGGTACAGTAGTCTATCTTATTTCATTTAATATAGCGTGGAATATAAAGTGTGACGATGTTCATTATTCACAAACATGTTTCATTCCAAACGTTTCATAATGAAAGATAATTGCATTCGCATTGAAATCAATGAATAGGTAACCATTTGACTTATTATTGCAAAGGAACAACCTTTAAGGGAAGTTATAAAGTTTCATTCCATGCATTCCACGACTTGCCATAGCTTGCTTTGTATTGTACAAATAATCGATTACTATTAATATTGTAGATAATTATCTAATTTTTTTGCAAACATTAAGGCTTACATTTGTTTCATTCCACATCGTTCCAAAAAATTTTTTATTGCTATTGTTTTCGTTGCGTTTTAGGTGGTCGAAATCGATTTTAGCGTCTATCAATGATGTCAGCATCCTTCTCATGTTTCATTCCACATGTTCCACAATCAATCATTATTGCATTTGCATTATAATCTATAGTAAAATCAAAAACATAACTTAACTTAGGTGTCATAAGTACATGTTAGTGCTTGTTTCATTCCATCTCATTCCATACTTTAACATTGCAGTCGCCGAGTCGTAATTGAGGCGCGAAATTAATGTTCTTATTTAAAATCTACCACGTAAATGTTAAAGTTTCACTTTTGTTTCATTCCACATGTTCCATAAACTGCCATTTCGGCTGACTGTTAAATATTTAACCCATTAGCCCTCGCAGACATTGCCCACGCTGCCCATTCACAACCAAAGACAAAGACCCAAAATAATTGTCGTTTGCGTGCATTATGTTTATGATAATTGTTGTTGTTCTTCGTGCTGCTGTTGCTTAGCCGTTTTCATTACTAATTGCCGAATGATGGGCGAGAAGCAGAAGACGCGGAAGTAGACGTTGAAGGGAAAGAGGCTGATTCAAGCTTAAGGACAAGCCGCATTCGGTAAATGGAAACCCTTTTTGTTCTCTGGCTGCGGCTCATTTTCAATGTACATTTAATGCCGTTAACATGACACTTGAGGGCACGACCCCTAACGCCTTTAACCCCCTTAAGCCCAAGTCCCCAATCCACAAGCCCCACCGAGCAGGCCTTTGTTGAAAGGCTGCTGTTAAAATGTGTTAAAGCGATTAAATGAAATTGAAATTCTTGGCAGGAAGTTTACTTGATTATCCTGTCGCCAATAATTAAATGTTGTCGCAACAAGTTGCCGCAGCACAAGGACAACAAGCAAGACGCCTCTGGCCGAAAGTGCCCAACTAGTAGATACCCTGTACTGACCAGCTTTTCCTGCTTGTGCTTAGTCGCTTGGCCTTATAGCAATTATAACTGAACACTCACTATATTTATAGACTAGAGAAACCAAAGTCTTTCTCTGCAACATGACTACTCCAACTTCTTTCCAGAATCAGCTATTAAGTTGGCCTTTCGCCTCCGCCAAGACTCGATACCTGACTAAGGAAAACATATTAAAACTGGCAAATTATTTAGATATTGGCTATAATTTTAAATAAACTTCATTTTTGAATAATTTTCTAAAATTTTGTTCCAATATCCAAAATGTTAAATAAATCAAAAAAATTTTAAGCTATACGAGAAACTAAATGCAGCAGAAGAATCTATGGATAAAATGTATAAGCCTTAGCTTAAGCAGATGACGTACGAAGATATCTACGGGCAGAACTAGCTCAACACAGCTGCTCTCTTATGCGCCCAGCCACGCCCTCTTCTGCCTATTACATACATATGCAGAAAACCAATATGCCCCATTTTCAATGTGCTCAGTAAGCCAGAGAGGGGGAGGAGAGAGAAAGAGTTGCGGCTAGAGCTCGCCTCATAGGCCGCTGCCGTCGCAGCGTTATAAATTGTTCTCATTAAAATATTTTAATTTACTTGCAAGACGCCTACAGCCAGCGGCACGGCGCCGAGGCTCGGGCTTAGGCGCTTAAATTAATACTCAACACATTTTTCGGCAGCAAAGCGAAAGTTTGTTACGTTCTGTCAAGGATTTGACAAAATAATTGGTTCTATCAACAGTAACCGCAAAATGCGGCTGCTCTCTCCCGTTCTCGCTCTCGCCCACGCGCTCTTTGTGAATGTGTACAAATTACCCTGAAAATGTCATCAAGTCAATTTGCAAAATGAGAAAAGTAATCAACCCCGCGCGCCCCAGTGCCAAGTGCCAAGTTGCAAGCGCCAATCCCATTCCCATTCCCAATCCCAATCCCAATCCCAATCCCAATCCCAACTAAAACGAAGACAAACAAACAAAACGCAGAAAAGTGCTTAAAATTTAAATCACTTCAGAGCGAAAAGCGTCACAATACAAATCCACACACACACACACACAATCACAATATATAAATTATATTTTGAGGGTAAATAAAACACTTAACGCCCTTTTAGCGGTTGACACCCTGCCACGCCTCCCTCGCCACACCATTCCCTTCCCACGCGCCCCCTTTGCAGCCATCAAGTTGTCCTGAAAAGCAAACTCCGGACACGCTCTGTTAACGGCGCGTCCTCGCGCAAGGATTCGCAGTCAAAATAAAAAAAAAACAAGCATTATACAAGCGTGCTATGGCCATGCTTGCACGACTTGTACATACCCTATAGTCAATGTGCATTTGCAATCAAAGATTACGGTATTTCAGTAAGTAAAAGCTAAAAGCTCTGCTTGTTTCTCTACACGCTTCGATAATATTTATTATCGAATTGTTATCGATATGTGCCATATGTCTGTGAACATACTAAACATCAATTTTTCAATATTTCTACAGATATTTAGTGCATCTTAAGGACTTGTTCAGAGCGTAAAATAAGCAAAGTTCGATGAATTCTGTTATCGAACTACTATCGAAATGTTATCGAATATCCATTACTTCTAAATATATATAAAAGGCTATTAAAGAAGTTAAATATGTTCCGTTTGGTCACCTTTGTTACTCAGCGGTTATGAAATTGTTATCGAACGATTATCGAACTAATATCGAACCGTTATCGAATTGCTATCGAATTATTATTATTTCTATGCATATTGCATTGGAACATAAAAAGCAATTCAAAAGGGAAACATGTGTACTTTTCCATAACTTTTCTATCGATATGTTATCGAATATCAAATGTTAATAGAAATATTAAATGAATCTTAAGAAGATATTTGGGGAGTAAGTCCTGCTTACTTGACTTCGAGCCAATTTCTTAGTATAGTGCTCGAGTAATTTGCTGAACAAGCAGCTGTGATCGATATTTATCGAGTTTATGCAACACAAACAAACCTATCGAAGAGCAAACCGAAAAAGAATAGGTCTATAAAGTACCTTATGCTGCTAGTGAATCACGAATTGAGCTGCATATACCCACTTGCGGCGCCAAAACAGCAAATGAGTAAATGATGAAAACACATTGTCGCAGCGGGCGTCCTTTAAGCCATCATTACCCAAATGGCAAGCGGGTCGCCGTGCCAGGGAAGCGAGATGTGCGAAGTGGGCGAGGTGGCGGGTGCCTGGTGCCTGGTGCCTGGTGCCAGACTAAGACTAAACAAATTTTGTGGCCCTGCCAGCCCAGGCTGATGTCTTCGTCAGCTTTACTTTTTCTCATAACTGTCAGTTGACAGCGCCAGAGTTGCCACGCCGCGCAAAGAAAGTAAAAAAAGCGACAGCGTTGAACAACTTTGTAGCGTTGTTGACGTTTCGTCATACCCTGTACAGGAAGGGTAGTTCCACGGCATTGTAGATACGATAAAAATATAAATTGTATGCAGGATATCTCTCTGAGAACTAATATTTGTACATAGCTGTTATATATATATATATATATATATATATATATATATATATACCCTGTAAATATACCATCTGTATATATACCCTGTAAAACGTGCATTATATACTTAACTTTCTTAATATCATATAGACGCTATGAATATTCAAACAATAACTCTACGCAGCTAGCTACTTCCCTACAGGGTATCTGTTAGTCACGCTTGCTTTTCCTCTCTGTCTCCTCTATGCATTGTCTCCCATTTTGTTGGCTTTTCGGTCTTTTTTTTTGGCTGCACGATTTGACATTAACCTGTCAGCGTCTGCCTCGCATTATGTTTTATATTTTGTATTTAGGGGCGTGGCAGCAGCCCCTCCGCCTACCACTGGCTGGCTGGCTGGCTGGCTGGCAGCTTGCGTTGATTAAGCGACCGTCAGTGTGGGCTAAGTGCTTAAGCTTAACTCAACATTACCCGAATGAAGCCCACAACTGTACGTCTTGCTAGGGATCTATGGGCGGAAGACAGCATTAAGCAAAGGATGATGAAAATCCATAGAATTTTCATAAAGTTTGGCAGAAAAGAATCTTAGACTTAGATCTTAGACTTTTGCAGTTTCTCCGTCCAATCGAACATCCGTTCGTCTTGGCCTTCCGTCTGTCCATATCCTTTCATCTAGGCGTTCATTTGTCCGTTCGTCTGTCCCTTTGTCCATTCGTCCGTTCGTCTGTCCCTTTGTCCATTTGTCCGTCCATCCGTCTGCCCATATCCTTTATCCGTCTCTCCGTTCGTCTGTCCCTTTGTTCATTTGTCCGTCCGTTCGTATGGCCTGTCCATTCTATCATGCAGCCGTTCCTTTATCCGTCCGTCCGTCCGTTCGTCCGTCCATCCATCCGTCCATCCGTCTGTCCTTATGTCCATCTAACCACTCGTCCACTTGTCTATGCATCTGTCCATTCAATTAACCCTTAAGCCGTAACAAGCCCGATAAAGTTATATCTGTCTCAATTTAAGAGCTAAAATCGCCCAGTTTTGCATGGCGATCGGTGCTAACCTCCTTCACAGATAAACCTATAAACTAAATAATGAGCTCATTGAAGGAAAAATATTGCATTTTTAATAGACGTTACAGTTTTTCAATTCACAATTGAAATGCAGAGAAAACTAATCTAAAGCCAAAGTCTGAGCTCTGTTAAGTTTTCCGGAAAGTAATTTAGTCCAAAGTTTTGTTAGCAGCAGCTGCCAAGCCAATATATATTTATCGACTAACCGACAATATATTTGGCAACTGAATTACTAACTGATATTCGAACTGAATGCCCGACTGAGTTGAGCACTTGATCTAATCCATTTACATATCCTTTTGTCAGTCGTTGGCTGTTTGTCAGCACAGGCAGCAGCTTTGCCTTGCGGCACTTTTTAGATTTTCCGCTTTTCCGCTTTGACGCCTATTCATGCTGGCATATGAAAATTCAATTGAAGCCGCGTGATTCGATTTGCTCGCTGCATAAAAAAATATATATAAAACAAAAAAAAAGCAAAAAAGTGAAACAAAATATAAAATAACATTTAGCCTGCAGAGCTTTTTGAAGCGAAGCGCCAACTGCGCTGATTAGATAAGCAGCAGCCAGCAGGGAGAAGCGAACAGCGCGTGCAAACAAATAAAAGGAGGAAACACAAAACGTAACTAGTTCAAAAATCGCCTGTAGGGCACAAAATAGAAACAGCTAAAAATCAAGGAGGCAAAGGCAAAACAGTGCGAGTAAATAGTCGGGCATGCTCGACTGGCAGATGCCCTGGCTAAACTGAGTTGTGTCAAACTAAGGCAAGCTTAAACATCTAAGTCTCTAGCTTCAATGGGTTCCATGCTAGCAGCGCCCGTATATGCGAACGGACGGACGGACGGACGGACGGACGGACAGACGTGCGGACAGATGTACAGACGGACGGACGACTAGGCGCACAAGACTTCATCGGCATGAATACTGTCACGCCTCCTTCCGCCCGTTACAAGCATTAGCACCTAAGCAATATACCCTGAAATTTCATATGCAATGAGTTCGGGGTATGCAAATCTAATGCAAATGCTGCAGCTAGCGACTGCAACACGACTAAATGCTACCCTGTAAACGCAACAAAATGACTCCTTACGCTAATGCCATGCAATATATTATAAGAAATGCCAGAAACACATATCAAAAAGAGATATTGCCCAAGTTGATCGACTAGCAGATACTCTCTAGTCAAGCAAATTGCAATCTTTTGCTCTTAGCACTAGACAAACTACAGCAAGTTGCCTATAACACAGCAATCAGAGTGATATGGCCTTAATGCAGCTATGACTGACTGAATGATACCCTGCTTTTATGCAAAAGTAATGCATACCCTATAATTATGATCAAATATTTTCTTGGATTCACAGCGCATCTTAACAACTGCGAATGCTGCTGCATATTTATAGGGTATGCTGCCAATGTAGTGCGTGGGCGTCAAATGTTATTTGTTCAGAGCACAGCTGCCGCCTTGCCCCTACCACACGCCCACGCCCACTACTCCCTTGTTGACTGCTGCAACTTTTGGCTTACAAATTGTTTTTTAGTTGGCAGAACTTTTAATTTGGTTATAGTGTGAAAATGTTTGTTCACCCGCGCGACGCTGTTCACCTCTCGCTCGCTCTCTCTCTCTCTCTCTGTCCACCTCCCTGTCTTCTGGGCTTTCTCCAGTTATAGCCATATACATCTCCTACTTTTTTCTATTTACAAAAAGTTTGTGGCGCAAATTAATTTGCATTTCACACAGCGAAAGAGATTGAGCAGAGAGAGACAGAGTGAGAAAGAGAGAGAGAGAGAGAGTGTGAGGCAGGGAGTAAGAGCAAGGGAGAGAGAGCAAGAGTGAGTCCTGTGCGTGTTGCTCGCTTTTTCAATTAGAACAAGTAAGAGCATTACAATCGGGCGTGATCGACTGCTCGATACTCGTTGAAGGCCTAAGTGAAGACAGAGTTAATCCCAATTTATATAACACACTCTAAAACTGAGAAGTAAATGCTTTATATATGTACTTCAAATTTGCTGTCGAGGCTCATCTGCAGGAGTTTCGTTTTCGAGGACTTTGACTACGCAGTCACAGCTAGTCAACCAATACTCTCCTCTTCAGCTCTTGAACGAGCATAAAAAAGAGATAGAATAGAGGGTAAAAAAAAGCGGCTTGCGTGCTCAGCCGCAATTAGATGGCAATTAATAAACAACGGCTAGAAAGGGACAGCTTGACCGCTGACTGGGAGCAGCAGGAGCGAGGGAGCGATAAGGACACGCGCTGTGTGTGTCCTTTGTGCATTAATCAAACAAATCAATTTTCATATTGTGCTCGGCCCGATGAAATCGTAGACCACAAACCACTCGCTTGGCCAATTCCAACGATACCATAATGGCCCATTCCACGTGTTCCACATCATTCTCGGCCGCATAAATGTAATAAAAAACCATAAAAGCTCACACGTCAAACGCAATTGAATTGTTCTATGCGTACACTGAAAGAAAAACAAGACAGTTTACAGCAATAGCAAAAGAAATTGCAATAAAGCCAAAATTACTTAAGATATAACATTGCATTTGGCTTTACTTTGAAGCTCTATCTATGCTCTATGGCAAGACACATGATCGACTCAGCTTGGCTGCTAGCCTTAGGCTCAATATGTTCAGTGTTAAGTCAGAGTCGAATATTCTGAATCTTTGCCTATATTTGCTTCACTTAAGACCAATTTCCATCTGAATGTTATCCACACAAGCCGCAGAGCTTACCCAACTCAAGCTCTAAATCTTATGAAATATTTCAACAACTAAATGTTATCGATAACTTAAGCAATTGCTGATTTAGTGCTATCGAATATATCATTCTTGCTTGTCAGTTTTCATAATAATGTCTGAGCTTCAATTGAGCACAGTAAAGCCATATAACCATTCTCCAAGTGTAACCCTTACCTAGGCATGTTGCCTCCATCCCCCCCCCCCTCACTGCTTCTCCTTTTCTCTGCCCACACTTTGGTTATGCTTTTAGTCTAGTGACAGTTTTTCGGGTGGCCAATTATCAGCGCTATTACCAAAACTCGAGCCTCAATTCAATTTGTTTGACGTTTCAAATGGCTTTTATGCAATCGCCCTCTTAACCCACACCCCCTGCGCCCACTCCACAGCTAAGCCACATGATATGTGAGAACTTGCACACATACGCATTCGCTCAAGTTTCTGGTTACTTTGTTTTTGTGTTCTAACCGAAAAAAGAAGAAAACTTTCGCATTGATAAGAGCCACAAAAGGGGGCTAAGAAGAGGGCACACGTTGCGTATGAGTAATGTGCCATTCTAAGCATGTGTGTGTGTGCTCGTTCGACTCGTAATGAAAAGTTTGGCGTAATGAAATAAGCCAAAGTTTTTGCAGCTTTCAATAATAACTGTGAAAGTAACTAGCAAAAGTTTCTCGCTCCGTCTCTCTCTCTCTCCCTCTCTCTCTCGCTCTGCTGGTCTCACTTCACAGCTTTTTCTGCTTCTTTACTGTCAATGTGATTATGAAGTGCCCACTGATGTATCCATTTGAGTGCGCTGCGATGTGCCCTTTTTATGGCCTAGACAACAGTAAGTGCTATAAATATACGCACACTCGTTTGCTTGTATTTGTGTGTGTGTGTCAAGCAAATTGGCTATTAAACATGTCTTTTAAGCTAGCTAACAGCTAGCAACATTTGTTTAGGCATCAACATATTTGGCTAAGATTATATTTAGTATTATTAAACGGAATATATTAAATAATAATAATAATAATAATAATAATAATAATAATAATAATAATATATATTAAATAATATATTTCTTAGTGTCAGCTTATTTTCTGAATTTTCTAAAATTTATATCTATTGCTGCTGTTTCACGCCCACTCATTCCATGCCCTTCTTCAAGTATTTCTTTACCATATTCCAAATGGCATTTGGCATTTTGACTCTTTGAATATTTAGCTCTCGCATATGTCTCTACATGTTACTAACTACTTCTGCATTATTCTGCATTATGTTGGAACAAATGGTATATGAAACACTTGTAGAAACAAGTGTTTCATATACCATTTGTTCCAACATTCTCATATATGCTTAGAGCCTAATTTGCTGAACATCTCTATTTCCCTTTCCTCTTTCACTCCCTTCTTTCGCCACTCTCTCTTTCTCTCGCTCTCTTTCAATCTATCTCTCTTACTTCTTCTCCCTTAGCCCTCACCCTTTCTCCCTCAGTGTCTACCTCACTCTCTCTCCTTTCTCCCTCTCTCCTCACTGTCGCTCTCTTCTCTCTGTCTCTATATATCCGCTCTCTCCTCTCTTTCCATCGACGTATATCTTACTTATGTTTCATATTCCACCCATTCCTAATTTGTCATCTCTCTTCCGCTCTTTACATTTCTATATTTCCTTAAGTCTCTTTGTCATCGCAACTTTCTACGTCTCTGCTTGTCTCCACATCTCATTCTCTTTCTTGTTCCACTACAACTTTCCACTTATGTTCCACATCCCATCCATTCCCGCACACGCATCACATTTCACATGATTAATCCTTAAGCACCTTGGCGTCTAAACAATGTCTCACCGCAACATCTCGGCATCCACTGCCGCCCCAACCGCTCGCCCCGTGCCGATTCCGCTGTCTCCTGGGATTCCCTTGGACATGGAATCTGTTTATTTTCGCACGATTTATGCGCAGTTCATTGAGCCGACATCGAAGTACAAACAGGGCCCAAATAACAATTAATCATAATTAAGCCACAAAATGCACACATAATCATTTATTATGATACGCAGAGGGTGAGAGAGAGAGAGAGAGGGAGGGAGTAGGATAAACAGAGAGAGAGAGAGAGAGAAAGCGACTGACTGGATAATAAATTAAGTCAAGTAGCTGGTGTTAAGCTGCTCCGCTTGGCCAATTGACTATTTGGCCAGAAGCCACGAGCGCACAGACCGCAGGCCAAAAGCCAAACGAGCCCCACAAACTGGCCGCAGGTAGTTACGTTAATCAGGCGTTAAATTAACGCACTCATTAGCACAAATTACAAATTACAAATTACAAATTGAGCTGCGAGCCGAGCCACGGTTCACAGTTCACAGTTCACAGTTCGCAGTTCGCTCCGCACCTAAGTCAGGTGCTTAACATAAATCACTTAATACTCAAGTGAAGCAATTTAATTGGCTGACCACTGGCCGCTCGGTCCCAATCCGACCCACAGCCACACCCCCAGCCGTTCCCATTCCCATTCCATTTCATTCTCTTACACGGCTTTCAAAAGGTTTGACGCCTTTGAGTAATTAATTATTTCATTAGGTGAAGCTGTTTGCAGACATTGGCACATTAACCTAATTGAAACTCAAGTACAGGGTATCTAGCAGTCGGGATCTTTTCACTTTACCGTTTTCCACTGAAGATCTATCATAAAAACTGCAGACTTCTTAATGAAATTATTTAAAGCATTGACATTAATGCGTCCTAGATTATAGTTTAACTAATTACAGGGTATCTGAAAGTCGTCAACTTTCCAATATAAGATATTTTTCTTTACTTCCTCTAAAAAAATCAGCTGAAGCAAATGTACGCCAGCATAAACAGATATGTAACTTTTATTATGATAAGTCTACTAATTACAGGGTATCTAGTAGTCGTCAACTTTTCAAAAATAAGAGAATTTCCTTTAGTTTCACTATAAAAATCAACTGAAGCAAATGTACTCCAGCACAAACAGATAGCATCTCACATTACTATATAAACTTACTAATTACAGGGTATCTAGTAGTCATCAACTTTTTAAAAATTAGAGACTTTCCTTTAGTTTCACTATAAAAATCAGCTGAAGCAAATGTACTCCAGCATACACAAATATGCATCTCACATTACTATATAAATCTACTAATTACAGGGTATCTATAAGTCAGGCCTAACTCTCTATAACAAGACAACAACTCTATGCTTTGCAATAAGATAACATAGCGTTTCTATCATATTTGTAGTCAATAAATATGCTCTCGTTCGTACTATAGGGTATCCTGCAGTCTAGCATACACTCCAACCCACGGCCTGCTGCTTGTTGTTTCATCTTTTCACAGCTCGTGCGGTGACATTTAATTTAAGTTTTGCAATTTGCATGCGAATTACGAGAACGAATCAGCGAGTTGGGCAAGCGCTGGCCCCCTTAGCAAATCAAATCTATTGCCGCAACGAAATATAATAAAAAACAAGTATGAATGATGCAGTCGGGCGTGATCGACTGCCTAATACTTGTTCACGATCAAAAAACGCACTTCAACTTGTGTTTCCAAATGGGAGCTGTCTGTAAGAGTCTATAGATGCACAGCTCCAAAACTCCTTAATAGACAGCGAACAGGCAAATGGACGAAGGGCCTTTGCTCAGAAACCCGATATACTCGCGTGCCATTGTGAGCGAGCATGAAAATAAAGTAAATAAATAAATAAAAGGCAGCGTCGAAAATTTGCCAAGTTTTTAATTGCCAGCAACCGCTGCCAGTGACAACCGGCAGCAGAAAACAAAGTTTTCTGTGTTGGCCTGTGTAATTATTTAGTCAAGCGCAACATTTGCATGTGCCGCATGTTTTGGCCACAACTGTACTAAGCTAAATCGCATCGACATTCGTACTATCGCCATCGTATATATACATATATAAATAAATCGAAGCTGGCCATAAAAAAGCTAGAGCAAGTGTTTCAAGGTCTTGGCTTTAAGCGAACTAACCGTAGGACATGGCTGACTTCGACTTGAATGTCGTGTGGGATCTGAAATACAATGGAGATGAGCGCGTGTCAGCATAGAAAACACGAAATGGAAAGCCAATTGACTGAGACTCTATAGGCAGTTGAAATGGTATCAACTATCTATTATTTGGGAAGGTATATGAAAAGTTGCGCAGGCAGCAGACCTTTGAGTACAGGGTACTTTAAAGTCTGACAAAACTTGGCTTCAACTATTTGCAGACGCAACAACGATCTGACTCGATCTAGCCATGTTCATACATTCATCTGTTCGTCTGTCTCTGACTTCGATCTCTGCTCTTCCGGGTATCTCCTAGTCGAGCACTCTCCTTTGTTTCTTTGGTCAATCGTCACGCGCTCAGCTCTGACGCACACGCAACGCGTCTGCATAGACCAGACCAATTTCTGTGGCAATTCCTAGCCCAATTCCTATGGCTATGCCCCATCAGACCCCCTCCCTTACCTCCTCACTGTTGCGGAATAGCCATATTACGAATATCCTTGAAGCGATTGCAATCCCTTTGGCCAATCTCTCAAAGTGCCAGACATGCCGAAAAAAAGGACTAAACAATTTTCTGCGCTGGCAATTTTTATGGCCAAACGATAAGTAAAACGATATTGAATGTGTATTAGTGTGTGTGTGCGTGTGTGTTTGTCTCTCTGTCTCTGCCTCTGTCTCAGCGTTTGCTGCGTGGCAGCCCCATTAAATGCTGATAAGCATCGCATTGTCCACGCAGCCAAAAGTAAAAGGCATTTCCTCAACCCCAACTGTCCAGCTGGCAGCCCCTTCTTTAAAGGCCATTGCCTGGCTTATTAGCACTTTGTTTTCCATGCCAAAAACTTTGCAGTTTTAGGGGGGCGTGGCGTAGCAGCTTTAAAGGTCAAAATTAGCTGCAGCTGGACGAAAAGTGCGAATTGTGGAAATTTGCCTTTGCCCAAACAAAATGTTGCAAAGCAGCCGCGCGCCCATGCCCTTCTTGAGCATAGGAAATGCTGCGTTAAAAATTATGCTTCAAGCGCCCCACCCCCTCTATATATATATATACCCCCCTTAACCCCTGCTAAGCGTTCTGTTTGGCTCCACAAAAAATATATTCATAGCATTTATAAAAGCCATTTCGAGCAGTCGCGACGGAGAGGGGAAATTGAAGTCAGGGCCAGAGCAATGGGCACATGCAAAATGCGACCATTACGCGCTGAGCAATGCGCTACAATCTGTGGCAAAGTGTGGGCTACTTTGATTCATAGATTCATAACATGCTCAGAGTTATAGTAGATCTCACTGCATTGGTCGATCTACCGTCTATAACTCTGAGAACCTATAGACTCGCCTTACACTTGCCGAACGTGTAGCGAGTATTATCAATTATTAGCTCTATAGCTATTAGTTTATCTCTCTCTCTCTCTGTCTCTATCTCTCCCTCTCTCTCTTTCTTTCTCTCAGAGAAAGACTCTGTTTTCTTTTATGTTTGTTTTTTCTCCGATGAATCTGATTCTTTCTCCTTTCCTTCTGTTTTTTTGCCTCCTTAACTTCTTTATGTCTCTCTCTCTCCCTCTCTCTCTCTCTCTCTCTCTCGCTCTCTCTCGCTCTCTCTCGCTCTCTCTCTCTCTCTCTTTCTCTCTCTTCCTCTGCCAGTCCTAAGAGAGAGAGAGAGACGCTTTCTCTATCCTGTCTCGCGTTCTCCGTCTTATTTTCTATCTTTCAATTTAGCTCACTCTTTAAATCTCTCTCTTTATCTTTCTCTCTTTCTATCTCTCTCCCTCTCACTCTTCTTCCTTCTTCACTCTCCCTCCCGCTCTGCAACTCCATTTTACTCTCTACGACTCTTCGAGTTCATCTGTTTTCTCTAGCTTTCTCTTCATCTGCCACTTTCTCTCTCTTTTACCTTCCACTTTTTGGGTTCAGCTCTCAACTGTTCCACTTTGGGGTTAGCCATATACCCTAGAGCACTAGGTGTACGGTGCAGAGGGCAAATTACTTTGACTTTCGCTGCGCTTTTCGACGCCTTTCGCGCTGTCGTTGCGGCCATTTTGTAGCCATTTCGGCCAATTCGACTGCCAAGTGCAAGCGCAAAATGTTTATAATTAAACTTTAATGCGTATTTAATGAGCCCCGAGCTGGGGCCTTGAAAAAATAATGCAACTTTTAAATGTGAATTCACATTCACGCGAATGCGAATGGGAATATGAATATGAAAGCTTTCACAGAGAATTTGCCGCTGTTATGCAATGTTGACAAGGCCAAAACTTTGCGCACCTACAGCGCGACAAGGACATGCATAGAGTGAGTGAAAGAGAGAGAGAGAGAGAGAGAGAGAGAGAGAGAGAGAGAGAGCGAGAGAGGTAGACTGTGAACTGAAACTCAATCCCCTGATAATATAAATTTAATCGCTCGCTTAATTGTCTTCATGTGAAGCCAAGTAAATGGTGTTAAAAACTTTTGCAAACAAATTGCAACTAGTTGCAAGCAGAACGAACAAAGATGCTGACGCAAGGAGCTCGCTGGGTATCTGAATGTGAATGTGAATCGGAATGGGCTTGGGCATGGGCATGAGCTTGACTATGACGACAAGGAGCTGTGAACAAATTTGTAAACGCAACTCGAGCAGTCGAGCTTTGAGCCACTTCAGAATGCAAGTTGCTGCCACTGATACTACCCAAAAGTTAAGCAGTCCAAAAAGTTTACACACGCAGCAAGAGAGAGAGAGAGCGAGAGAGAGAGAGAGAGAGTGAGGTTTCTGGTTATTCGAGTAAAAGTTCCGCTCAAATGAAAATGCTCTTCAAATATTTATGAAAACCCATTTTGAGCAGCAACAAAAAATAAGGAACGTGCGTCATATTAAATGCAACAGTCTGTAATTGCTGGAAGCACTGTGGTTCACACTGGTTCCAGTTCCAAGCCAACATTGTTTTAGGTTTATTTATTTGGCATAAAATTTGAAGTTTGAGTCAGTTCGCTGGAACTAGTTCACTACTTAATGTAAGCAAGTCCAGCTGCTTATATGTTAAACAAATATTTCAAACCCAAAAAATTTATAATTTAGCTATAGTTCCAGTTCAAGAGAACTAGTTCACCAATTTGAACATATAAACCATGCTACTTAAGTGCTGGAACCATAATTGAATACATGCTAAGCATATATGACACTAGTTCGCAGTGTTCAAATGTTCAATTGAACTGAATCGCAAATGTAATCAAGTTTATAAGTAAATATTTTGCAGTTTCAGTGGATCTGAAAGAATTAATACAACACTCTGGCTCTGCCATATTATATTACATTGTTCACATGAACTAGTTCCAATAGAATAACTAACAGAAATTCATTTTATTTTAGTTAAGCTAATAATAATGAAAATATTTTTATGAATTAAGAACATTGTTCAATTGAACTAGTTCACTAGCAAATTATATCAGACAACTAGCTTTTTTAATAAAAATAAATCAATCAACAGCTGTCATATATAATTTTTGTAATATATGTGAACTAGTTCATCCAGTTTGCTTCACTAGTTCGGCTGTGAGTAATTTAAGCCAAATACCTCAACTCAGATAACTGATTTATAATATTGATTGCCGAGCAATTAATGTTTCGCTTGCGAACTAGTTCCTTGTTCTAATAGGAAACTAAGTTCTTTATATAAATTGTTCTACGAACTATATATTTAGAGCTCTAGAAAGCAAATACAGCTCAAACTTGAGCGCAAAGTTCGTTTTTGTATTATGGTTCATTTGAGCCTAGTTCCGACGATAAGCAATAAAACGATAAGTTTTAATCTGATTGAGCTATTAGCTGTCTTTGCTCGCCTTGACTCTGTCTATGCAATGCTAGCCGGCTGCACTAGTTCCGCCTGGAATTGCACTGGGTCTGGGGCTATGGGCACCCTTGCCAGTTGGTGTAAATGTCCAAAGTTTGATTATGCTGCCTCAAAGTAAAGTGAACAAAAAAAGAAGCCCCAAAAACTCAACTGTTAAAAGTTTCTTTTATAGAATATCATTTGTTTTATTGCCAAAAAGCGAGCGAAGGAACTTTGCAAATTGCCAGCACACGTGCACACATTGCCACCCCCTCCCGCCACCCCCTGCTGCCGCCTGTGCCTGATTTTCTCTAGGCGCTTAGCACATTTAAGGACATTATCCAGTTGGTATTTTTTTTAGTATTTTTTTTTTTTGCATTGTATGCAGCACAGTGGAAATTTTCGTATAAATCAATAAAGTTATTCAACACTCGACTGACACTTGCGACACTTTATGGCGACAATCATTATGGCAGCGCCATGTCGCATCCCCTGCCCTACGCCCAGTCGCTGCCTCTTCCGGCCCCTCTTTAATGTTGGCTCTGTCTGCACACTTGGGCAGGTCATTAAACGCATAATCGATACTAATGAAGCATCGGATTTACTAGCTGTTGGCAATTATTGTGAGAGTGCAGTATCCTAGCCCCCTTAACAGCCACCCCTCACCAGTTCTCACTCCCTCGCCCAGTCACTTTAGCTTAGCTTGTTCTCATCGCCATCTAGTCTCCAGCTCCAACTCCATCTCCAGTTCCGTTCTTGCATCCGCTTCATGACATAATAAATTGCCCCTCGGCATTCTAAATATCTGCTCTCATCAATAGAGCGCGTTGGGCTGGGGAGGGGGCGGCAGGGTGCGCCCATAAACGTTTTATGTGCTATTTTTTTACACTCTCTTAACTCCAAGCTATTTTCGTTGAGCTGCAACTTGCTTAATGAGCCTGGCAACATTTTGCCAGCGCTCTGTTCACTGGAACTAGTTCCAGCTCTATTAGCACATTGTCAGCACATTAACTAGAATATACATATAGCAAAAAAAATACTGCTAAACAACAACCAATTGGAAAACCAAATGCTGTGCGTCTCTTTCAGCTAGCCTTAGCTACCCAACGGCAGAAAAGTACAGGGTATGGCAGCCAGGCTGTTTGCTTTTCATATAGTTAGGTAATTATTTTTTTTCTAGCTTTTATTGAGCTCAAATTTAGTTTGTCAAGCTTCAGCTTCAGCTTCAGCAACTTCAAGTAGTGCCAAAGCACCTGCTTAATTGTCTGGCAACGCTGGCACACAGTTATCTGGATTCTCTAATCGTTTTCTTATATAACTTATTTCTCTTGAGTTAACTCAACATACTCAAGCCTCAACTATCGGCTTATCAAGTGCAGTCGTGACGTCAGTCTGGCAACGCTGGCACCCAGTTTCCTAGATCATCTAACATTCCCTTACAGAACTTCAGCTTTAGCTTGCCTCAAGCCTCAGCTTGAGTTGTCAAGTCTTGGCTTCAGCTAAGTCGACTACAGTCACAGCCGCTGATTAACTGTCTGGCAACGCTGGCGCACAACTTAAGCTTAGTTATATATTTTATGATAAAAAAAAAACAATTTCGCTCGCTATTTTTTTTCTTTTGACAACCACTTGGCTCGGGCCTCAGTTCGACTAGCTGAAGCACAGTCAGCCGACGACTGTCTGGCAACGCTGTGGCTAACAGTTATTTTATGCATTGCAGCAAATTTGTTTTGGCTGGCGCCATTTATCAGCCGCAAAGGCAAATGCAGCAAGAAGCAGAAGCAGCGGCAGAGAAATTGCAATTCAATTGAGTGGAATAAACTGGCGACTTGCGACGAGTTACGAGCAGCTCACTGATTTCTTCGCCAAAGTTGAATTTATGCTACGGCGGGGTTAGAACTCCGGCACCACCAACGGCAGCTCCAGCGGCAATCGCTGTGCCTTGCCCAGCAATAAAATAAATACGACTTAATCAGATTGCAATTGCAGTTGCAATCGCTTGCGATTTCGACTCTCGCTTCATAACACATTGCGAATTATAAGTACCGTAAGATGACACTTCGACACGCCCATCATTTGGCATGTGGGCGTGGCGACGTTCCGAAGTGTCGCATAAAATAAACATTTTCTAAATTGACACTTGCGATTCAAAGCCAAACACTCAATTGCAGTTGAGTTGACAGAGTTGCCACAGTTTCCAAATTGTTGCCAGCTTAAGCGGCACGTGAGCATGGTCGACTGGCTGTTACCCTGTGATCAGTTGCCAACAATTTAATTCAAATATTAAGCATAAATAAGCTGTAACTGAAAATCGATATTTATCGAAATTAACAGTTATCGAAAGACATAGCAGTGCATAGATCTAACTTAAAAAAAAGAGATAGTTTGTATCGATACACCAACAATATATATGAAAAGACAACTTTAAGCTTTCTGCTCAAAAATCAATTTGGTCTCTTCATCTTCAAACATATTGAATGAAATCAAAACAAACAATCGATACTTATCGATAGTGTTTAATATTATCGAAAGATATTTATAAAAAAAAAACATACAAAGTCCTTTTAGAACTTAAAAGAAACCAAAGCTGATAATCGATAATTATCGATATCGTTAACAGTGCAACATTCATCAAAGAAACTGCAGACATAAAAAGCTTCTTAATCCAATAATTCTCGCTAACTTCAAATATATTCTAAGAAACCATGAACTGGACATCGATACTCATCGATCTGTTTCACAGTGCAATTTTGAGCCGATTGTCCACGAGTAATTGTGTGCAAGCTGTATATACCCGCTTTACAGGCGCACACAGGGTATAACAAGGACAGCGACACCATCATCAACGACAATAACAACAACAACAACAGCAATGAGGACAACGCTTGCTGTGGCGCTGCATTTGCTGTTATCAACTAAAATTCCAAGCATCGACGCACTCACACACACACACACACACACACACACACACATAGACAGACAGGCAGACAGACAGTCGTTCACACACACTTATTCGATTCGAGCGTTAGCTGCAGCCTGCGTTTTGCTGTCTCTGCTGCTGTCTGCTGTCTGCTCTTCGCCTGCAAATGCTGCTATCGCACACACACAAACACAAACACACACACACACACACACACACACAATGACACTAGTCACATACCATTCGGTATCGGGCAGTTCTCAAACTCCGTTCTTAGCCAACTCCATCGACATTTATAAACTGCACACAAAACACTGTCCACTCACAGCTGGGCCGCCTGAGTGTGTGGTTCGTTCGATTGGGTGTTGGCCTGTACAGGTCACACAGAACGTCAATTCATTGGCAGTGCCACAAGCTTAATTGCTATTCATTTTAGCTCAATAGTTTTCCAGGTTTTCAATTGTAGTCGGCGCAATTCATTAAATTTAAATTTGATAATCCAAATAAATGTAAAGTTAACAGCCGTTTAACATAGCAGCCCACTGTTAGGTGCGCTGTTAACACGGAAGCCCTAGCATATAGTGTTGGTAAAGCTGCAAATTGTATACTGCTTCAATGATTCAATTTTTGAGTGTTGAAAAATTAGGCAATTTAAGTATGTCCAGCGAAAGCATTGCTAAATTTTAAAAATGAGATAAAAAACATATTTTAAGTGTTGTAAAGGGCAGACACATATAAGAAAAAAATGCTGTATAGTATTGAAAAACGTTCATTAGTAATTCGGGGCTTTATTTTAAGTTAAAAGGTGTCAATGAAATTATTGATAGTGTTGTAAAACGCGCGTGCGATATGAGCAGTGCTATTAAATGATACGCTGACAGTGTTGAAAAACGCAAACAAAACACTAAACTGCTAGACTGACCTGCCTGCACTTCAATCTAGCTGTCAACTTTATCAATTTGCTGCGTTTTACAACACTGGCAACTCTTATATATTCTATAAAATACGGAACGAAATAAGTCTTCAATCAAATTTACTTGAAACTTAACTAAAGTTGACAACTTTGTGGGTGGGCAGCAAATCCAGATGATGACGCTGATGATAATGATGACAAAATCGTGAGTGCGGCGCAGGCGATAATGAAGCCATGCGAAGAATGGAAGAAGCAGGAGAGCAAGAGCTGCAGTTGCAGCCGCAGCTGCAGCTGGAGACGAAGCGGTAGCTGTGGCAGTTGCCGAGGCAGGCATTGCCATGGCCACAATGATGGCCACAGCACACGACCGAATGCTCGCATGTCCGCATGTCCGCATGTCCGGGCCGGGACCAGCCCGGGTCCGGGCGGATCTAAAAGGTCCTGTCTGCCGTTGCCCCATGTCCAGCAGCCTCTGTGTCGCCAGCTACGGACGGTGCCTCATTTTTTGCTGAATTGAAAATGCATTACAAATGGGGTATATTGGTTATCTAGAAGCTGCTCTCCTACAATCGATATATATCGAAAACTTATGAAACATGAATTGTAATTGGACTAACATTTTCTTATTTCTATACGTTCTCTTAGAAAAGCAACAAATTTTCAACTAACGCACATATACTGAGATGTGTGAGCTATTTTGCAATAATCGATATATATCGAACACTAGAGAACATAGTCTACATGTAAATTCGCATTATTTTCAGCAGTTCTGATAGGAAACTTAGTCTGAAGTAGAAAAGCTTCAACTAGCTCATGGCCTTAATAGATTTGCTGGATCACCAACATGCAATCGATATAAATCGAGAGCTAGAGAGCCTAGTTTTCGTCTATATTCATATTTTTGGAAGTTCTTATAAGAAACTAACTAACTGAGGTGGGTCAAACTCACCTAGCTTAATCGCTACTATTAGCTGAGCTAATATAATCGATATATATCGAAAACAGGAGATATCGCAATCAACATTTTTCTGATGATAAATATCGATTTAGAAACTCAGCTTAAATCAAAGAGGTAATCCATTGGGCTGTCTAGATATAAAAAGCTGGTAGTATCGGCTACAGGGTATCTCCAAGTCGAGCGCTTTGAACCAGACTTGTTTTTGCTATTGTTGTTGGACTGAGTCTGTAAAGTTTTATTTTTTTGCTTTCTTTTTTCGTATAGTTATCGTGACACACACAGAGAGAGACCGAGAGAGGGAGATGCTTAGACGGGCGAGCTTTGAGAGTGTAAAGCGAAATTCCTAAATGAACGATATAAATTGTTGGCAGCCACAAATAATGAAAACACTTTGCGGTCATTTAGCGCTATTTGAGGCACACACACACACACACACACACACACGCATGCTGTTGACAGCTTTATCTGTGTGTGTGTGCGTGTGTGCTTGTGCCTCGTCTGTGGGTGACATTTTTTCTTGCCCTCAGACGACCCGCTCAAAGTCTATTGCAATTTGAAAATGACATACGAAGTCCATTAAGCGCACTGGATGCAGCAGCAACAACAAAAACTGCAACAACTATAACTGGGCGTGGCAATCACTTCTAATCCCGCCTGATGAGCATTCGCCTCGTTACATCGTTGCGCCGCAATGCCAGAGCTGCGCTTCGACTCGTGACACGAATACGGTTCATGATTGACTGATTGATTGAGCGAGCTAGCTGATATGACTGAGCAGCAATTGAGTAATTAGTAGGCTGATTAACTGATTGACTTGCTGCCAAACGATTGATAAATTGAACAGTTGACTTAATGATTGATTGATGAGAAGATTGATTATCATAATGACTGATTGAATCAACGGTGACTGGTTGACTGACTTGCTGATACTCATATTTGTCTTTAACTTGACTGACTGAATTATTGATTCACTGAGAAATTGATTGACCGAATGTCTAGCTGATATTGACTGACTGACTGATTGATGGATTGACTGATTGCCATTAACTGTTTGAATGATTAGCTGATTAGTTCATTAACTGATTGATGTTGATAAACTGATTGATTGATACAATATTTAATTGGCCTTGCATGACTGACAGACTAACTGAATGACTGATTGACTGTTTGCTCATTGTCTAGCTAGCAATGATTGACTACTGATTGACTTATTGGCCAAATGTCTGGTTCACATAACTTACTTGACTGTTTAATTGATTGACTGATTGATTCAGTGATTGATTGACTGATAGACTGTTGTCAGACTGATTGTATGTGCAAGTGATAGTTACTGGCTAACTGATTGATTGACTGATTGACTGATTGATAGATGTAATTAACATTAACTGCTTGAGTTTCTCCCTAGTTGCGCTTCAGCACGCTTCCATCTCTAAAGCAGTCAGCACCAAAAATTATCTTCATCAACAGTCCCACACCCACACCCACACCCACACCCACACACACACACACACATTTGAAATTCCGTTCACATTTGAGACGTTTGTGTTCCATTGGTAATGAACATTGACAACTTTGAAATGCAGAGACAATTGAATCTTAATTTTCCATCACACCACGTTAAAGTCACTGAACAAAAGGCAGAGCTCGGCGAGCCGGGGCAGATGGATGGCCAGATAGATGGCCAAATCCAGCTGGACAGGCGATTGGAGTCCATGAATCAATCGCAAAGACAATAAACATTTATTTATGAAGCAGCTTCACGTCAGAGCATTGCCACTTGTGCGAGAGGTATATCGATTGGATTGTGCTTGCAACTGTCTTCTATTTATTGCGTCACTGACAACCATGTTGATGTGTCTGTTAATGTTGACAAGCACTTTGGCATGCACTTAAAGTTGATGTCGTCTTTAGAATTGTAAATCAGTATTTTTCTTTTTAATTTAAGCTGTTGTCATTGCATATCATGTTTGACAGATACATTGACAATGACTTTGACATGCAGTTCATTTTATATATCTATTGTACAAACTAAATTTTGCAAATCAGTTCTTCATTTTTTATTGAAGTGCGCTTTTACGTGTCTCTTAAAATTGACATGCACTTTGACATTAACTTAGACCATGTAGTCTATTCAGCCACAACTAACATATTCAAAGCTGTTTTCAACTTAGTTGTCAACTTTAACTGCTTGTCAAATTTAACTCTTTAAATATGCTCAAATTTTCAAGTCTTCTTTTTACAGGGTATCTCATAGTCGCGCATGTGTTTTTAGTCATATAATGCAGTGTTTTTAATTGGCTTTTTCTATACGTAATAACACTCACAAGGCGATCCTGCAACGATTGAGCTCTTTTTTAGAGCAAACTAATAGATATTTCTGAATTGGGCTAGTGTACGACTTTAAGATACCCTGCATTCACTTTAAATTGGCGTTGGGCTGACAACAACTTAAGGTACTTTCATTAATCTATCGATTTTAATGCCATATATAAGAGAGCTCTCAGACATATACTTTTCAATTCTGTTAGTTCAGTTGCCAAACTACCCCATTCGTACGCATTGCAATTGTCTACAGGGTATTGTGCACTCAAGTCTAGCATTTGGGCCATATATTTCTCGTGCAGCTTTTAATTTTTACGTTAGCTCTGTGATTCACTTTGATTTATACGCCTTAACTGTGCTGACTTCTATGAACTACTCCTCTTGCTGCTGCTGCTGCTGCTGCTGTTGTTGTTGTTGTAGCTTATACCCTATATCATAATTGTATTTGTCCGTTTTTCTGTCCGTCTGCCTGTCAGTTCGCTTGTTCTATTGTCTTTTGTTTTTGGTTTAGGCTTGGCAGCCTCTTCATCATGTCCAGCAACACGCAAAATAATCATAAATTTCCCCAAAATTTCAGTCAAACAATGGCCGCCAGGTGGCGCCATAGCCCTAATTGGAAGGCAAAGGCTAAAAGTCAAGTCGCCACTTGAATACCCTAACACAAGGTATATCAAATGTTTATAAAAGATTATATATATGCATATATAAAGATTTGATATATCGAGTTGTTGATTTTGAATAATATATTTGACTCTCTCAAATCCTCCTTCATATATATATGTATAATATATATCTTATAAATCTTATGTATCGAATCCTCACTTATTTATATATGTATCATATATATCGTATAAATCTTTTATATCTTATAAGTCTTATGTATCAAATCCACCCAAATATATATATATATCTTATATATCTTATAAATCTTATGTATCTTAAATATTCTATATATCTTACATATATTATCTTATCTTATATATTTTATTTATCTTATATATGTACATATATAACAGCTAGAGCATTTGATGTTCGCCTAGACACCTGCTCAACGCTGTATGCTCTGTCGTAATCCTTGTTGCTGGCGCTTGCCTCTCATCATTGTCTGCCTTGTCGCATTTTACGCCTCGGCGAGGATGCGTGACACAAACAGCAGACGGCTGCTGCTACTTGCCCCATCACTCTATCTCTCTCTCTCTCTCTCTCTCTTTGACTCGCTCTTTCTCCATCTCTCTCTCCTTCTGGCGTTGACAAATAGGCAGTTAGTGCGTCGCAATCTCCGGCTTACATTCATAATGCATTAATTTTTGGCCAGGGTAAAGCGCATGCAAGCGCCAGGCTCAAGTGCAGATCCTTGCACAGCGATTTCCAATGCCCCCATCCCCTCTAAGCTCTCCAGCTCTCTCTCTTTCCCTCAGTGTGTATGTGTTTTTTTTCCATTAAATTACACGCAGTCGGAGTCGCAGTTGGACAAGACGTTTGCTGATGCTGCCATAATTGCAATGAGTGTGGGGGCGAGGGGCTGTTTTGAGTGGATCGGGAGTTGGTGGGGGACAGCAGCAGAGTGCTAAAGTGGTAAATATGTCAGCGGCAGTAAGACGATAAATTCTCGTTAAGTAGACGCGCACACGCAGCCTAGAGCTAGGCGTTAGGAAGCACGGGGGGACTGTGGAGCTGAGGGGCCGTTGCGGTTGGATAAGGCAATCGGTTGGCCTAATCTGCTGCGCTTGAATGATGATGTGCCACGCCCATGTACAGCCCTTAATTACAGCGTGTGGCGTGAAGGAAGGGGCGGATGTGGGGGCAGGGAGCGGCTGTGACTGGGTGTGCGAAGGTTTGACAAGGAATTGGGCATTGGTAGAAAACACGTGCGCACATGTGCAACTTCCGTTAAAAATCTATTGCTAACTTTCAACAATGCCAGGTCGGGAGTAAACGAGGCGAAGAGTGTTGGTTAGAAGACAAGCGAAGACACGTAGGTGTGTATGTGTGTGTGTGTGTGTGTAAGTGAGTTAGAGCTTCCTGCAGCTGTCGTAGCAACTTCCGGCTGTTGCAGCGTCAACGCCCGACGTCTGCAACGTCTACTAAAACACTTATTTGGCTTAAGGCTAAAAACTCAAAGCCAAAAATAGCACCAACAACAACAGAGCAGCAGCAATAATAACGGACAGCGACAGCCATTTTTGACGCACCACCACATTAATACACTTGTAAAACGGTAAACTGCCCTGCAAATGGCTGCACACAGCTGTAAACAGCGCGCAGGGATCGTGATTGGTGGAGAAGAAATGTGTAGAGCAGATCAACTTCATAGCAGCCAGCCAATGAAAGACGAATGGCAGCCATGCAAAAGCTAACTGTTTTACAACTGATCTTAATAAACTGGCATAAAGTTTTGCATATTAGAGTAGCTCAAAGAAATAGCCAAATCAGGCAAATTGTTGTTGTTAGAGCAAAGAAAATATATTGAAGCAAACCATTTTATAACTTAGCTTTTTATTAAGTGCTGGCAAATTTGCAAACTTATAGCTAGTAAGTGATCGAATAGCTAAAAAGCAGAACATCACGCTGACGGTGCAAACCTTGTGCGATCTTCGTTAGTGTCAGCCAATGTGGTAAGAGTATTTATGCTGCATACTTTTTGAGAGTGTGGGTCTATGGGGCTGGCGGTTGCCGTGTATCTGGCTGGCTTCGTGCCGTGGCTGCATTTGGTTCGCCTTTGCTGCTGCTGCTTCAATATTTTTTTTACGTGCATGTGTAATCAACAGACAGATAGTAAGTAAGTATTTATAAGTATGTACGTAAGTAATACAGAAACGTGAGTGTGAGTGTGTTTGAGTGTGAGTGTGTGCTTAAAAAATTGCACAAAGTTTAAGCCAACGCATAAGTGTATGTGTGTGTGTCAGTCTCGGCACTGTTTAACTCAGTCATAGAACTGTTGCTGAAGTCACGTAATTCAAATAACTAAAGTTGGCGTAAATATGCCAAGCATACAACAGCAGCGAACGCACACACACACACACACAGACACATACAAAGGAAGACTAACGCCCTTTCTGCCAAACACAATTGCATAGCTGTTGGTTCCCATTGCTCTTGTTGTTGTTGTGACTGTTGTTGTTGCTGTCAGTGCTGATGTGAAGGAGTGAACGGGAGGGGTATAGAGCTTAGTGCGCTGTTGGCTTGCTTTAAGCGTGTTAATTTTGTAATTTGTATTAAGCGCTCGTTTTAATTGGCCAATCACTGACGAGCATAAAGCACTCTAAATGCGCTCAAGTAGTAGCAACGGTAAATCGCAAACGGCTTAAGCACGCCAGCCAATTATCCGCTAGGGCAATTAATGTTCTTCAGCATTCAACTGCACTGTGCCAACATACACATGCACACACAGCACACAAGATGGCCACAAACTTAAATCTCGCTCACTCACTCACACACACATTCACAATACTATATAAACATGTACTTAAGCAAACTAACATAACTGCCAACTATTTCCCCTTTTCTTTTTATTTATAAAACTGACTGCTTTCGTTTGATTTAATACAATTTGCACTTGTCAAACGTTTTAGTTGTTTGCGCAATCGCTCTTGCTCTCCTATCAGACTCCTTGTTGTTGCTGTTCTTGTCGCACTGACATTTACCCAGCTGTCATCACCTTACGGACCGGCGTTGCCACACTCTGCAGACACTTAACATGCTTGACACATTGACAGTTGCTTCTGGTCTCGTTGTTGTAGTTGTTGTTTGCTGCTGCTGATTATGATCTTAGCAACAGCTGCAACTGACTTCCGCTGCTGTCTACTCTCCACCGCCATTTGCCTTATTCATGGTGTGTATTGATTTTGATTTATGTTTTTGTGTATGTTAACTGATATTTATCATGTCAACAGCATTTAATTAATTAGTTAAAAGCGTTTGCTAATTCGCCAATATACACGCTGAACCACCCCCACTTCACCCACTGCCTGTGACAGCTTAGTGGCAGCTTAACAGTTTCATAGCCACTTTAGCTAGCTTATGGCTATTTCTAGCTATTTTAAAAGTCAAATAGCTGGAAGCACTTATGCAAATAGCTTTTTATCGCCAAATCGAGATATGTTAACATACAAATCTGTTTTTTTAGAATTTCTAAAGGTATAGCAATTATTGGAATATGTTTGTCAACTTCTGTGAAGTAACATCTCACTTAGATTTGCTTAGACAACTTTAATATTTTTTTTCATTTTTAATATTATGTTTTATTAAATACACACAAATATATATTTACTTATATATATTATTTAAGTAATTCTTCATTAATACCGTTTAATATAGTTTGTAAGTTTAATTTATCAATTTAAGATGATAGTCCTTAAATATCATATTTAGCTATTAAATGGCTAAGTTAAAGTTTTAGTTGTGGCAGCACTTGCAGCACTGCTGCCGGCCAGATTTATATAATCTAATGCATTACCGCCCACTTGAAGGCATGGCACGATGCGCTGCGCGTACTAATGACTTATCTGGCAACGCTGGAGGAAATGATTTTAAAGCTATCTGAGCACAGTTTGGCGGGCACTTAAGCTGCCTCTGCCGCAGCCGCTGCTGTCGCTGGCAGCGTTCTTGATGGCTGCCACAGACGCCATTTTGTAATTAGCCGCATTACAAGCGGCACTTGCTGAGATTTTAGCGGCTACTTTATATGTTAATGAGTTTTCTTGCCTTTGTCTTATCGCTGCTTTAGTTGGACATGAGCCCTGCGCGTGCAATTGAATTTTTACAGCAGCTTAAGCTGCTACCCCCTCCTCCTTCTCTCTCTCTCTCGCTCTCGGTTTCAGTGCAGAGCCACCATCTTTACTTTAAGTTGCATAATATGCAATATGAAAGCAAGCGGCCGCATTTTTATTTTGTTTCCCTTTTTTTTTCGTTTTTATTTTGGCAAAGTTCAAATTGCATTTGGGCAAAAATGTAAAAGCAAAAGAATAACACAGCAACGTAAAGGAAAATGAAAAAACCCATTGACAGACAGGCACAAGCAGCTGTAAGGGTAGCAGTGAGGAGGAGAGGGGGCAAAGCAAACAGCAAACAGCAAAGCGCAAACGGCAGCTCGTATGTTCGCCATCTCTCTCTCCCTCTCTCTCACTCTTACATTCTCTGCGTGTTTCTTTCTGTGCATATGCATTTGTATACGTCCATGTGTTTTTGTATGCATGTGGGTGTATGTGTGCGAGCAACATTTTCTTATCTAAACAATATTTGGCGGGCCAACGACAACAACGTTTTTCTCTAGCTGATTGAACAAAGTTTGTTGCCACTCATTGTCGTTGTAGTTTTTGATGTTGTTGTTGCAGTTGTTATTGCTATTGTTTGCTTTTCGACTAGTGCAAAAATTTTGTTTCTGATAAAACTCAGCGGCCAGCAGGAAGGATGCCGGTCTTATTTTTTTATTATTATATTTGCATGTGTGTGAGTGTGCTTGTACACTTTCTGTAGCTGTCCAGTGCTGTAAGCGACATCTGCCGGCATAAATAAGCACTAAAATGTTTATAATGCTGTCTAAAAACGATTTTGCATATGTGACATACACACACACACACACACATACATATACATTCATGTGCATATGCATCGAATGTCTTGCAAGCGCAAGCGGCTTACATTTTGAGCAGCACTGCAATATCTGCTGTTGACAGTTATCAACAGACAGTGAACGAAATAGGAAAATTTATTCATATTTGTCCTTTCGAATAATGTTGCTGTTAGACTAATTGCTGCAAAACCTTTGAGCAGCACTTAAGAAACACCATATAATTTATTAATTTGCAATCGAACAAGAGAAACGGCAAGTTTTTTTGTCAACAAAACTTTAATATTTTATTATTTTGTACCTTTTCTGTTAAACCCAGTTTTAAAGCTAAGCTCCCTTTGTTTACAGTCTTAGCAGCACTGCATGCAACGAACGCCATTAGTCAAAACAGAAGCGCCTTATGTGCATGCGCGACAGAGATAGCAACAGCAATAATACAGCTTGAACGCAAAACTAATTTGCTGACGAGTTGACACGCAGTTCAAGCGAAAGAGAGAGGGGGGAATAGTAAAAATGCCTGCACTCAATTTAATTTAATTATATATTTACTAAAAACTATTTGTTTATATGTTGTTTTTCTTTGTTTGCTTGCTTTAAGATAATTTTCATATTTAACATAGTTTTTGCGGCTGTTTTTGGTTTTTTTCCCCACAACAATTGAAAATATTTTAATAATTCTTTTTTTTCACAATTTTAACGAAAAATATTAGCTGTCAACCGCACTAAAAACTAATTTATAATTTATCAATTATAAACTTAAAGCAGTTTGTATTTAGTTTTTTTTTTTAAGTTTTAATCAAAATATTTTTAAAGTAAATTTTTATTTAATTTTTTTATTATTTAACAAAATATTATTTATTTAATTGTTGTTCAACTGGGAAACATTTCTTCATTTTTTCCTTTGTTAAATGCGGCTTTTGGATAAAAAGTACGAAAGTTGGCATTGGAATTCTATGTGTGTGTGCAAAGGGGGGCGTGGCAGCTCATATAATAGCATTCATATGTATATATATATATATATATATATATATATATATATATATATATATATATATATATATATATATATATATATATATATATATATATATATATATATATATGTGTTCGAGTGTGTGTTTATGTTTATAATGTATCTTACAACAAAAAGCATTGCTTGTTTACCATTTCTTTTTTTTTCTTGTTTTATTATAGTTATTTATAATATATATGTTATTATTATTGTGTAGAGACTAATACCAAATACAGCTGATTGTGTGTATTTTACATTTTACATTTAACAACGCCTGCGCCCCTCGTATTTTCTTCTCGCTTTCGCTTTTGCTTGTTTTCTTTATATAACAAATGAATTCATTTAATGTTAAAAAAGAATTTGCTTGCTGATTTGTTTGCTATTATTGCCTGCTGCCTTCTTGTTGCATCTTGCATGTTGCATGTAAGTTGTTGTTTTTGTTGTGGCGTTTGTTTGCTTTGGAATTTTGTTACGTTTGCAATTTCATTTGAAAGTCAAGTTATCAAAAATGATTACAGAAATTAAAACAAATTGAACAAATCGATATATATATATATATATAAATATATATATATATATATTTACAGTTGCACACACATATATATATATATATATACGTATATATATATACATGTACTAGCATATGCTTGCTGCAGTGGTATGTGCATGTGTGTATGCGTGTGTGTGTGGGTAGGTGGGTGTGTGTATGTGTACTTGACTGAAAGACTACAATTATGATTTTGTTGATATTTCCGTGTCCGCCTTTTATGTTTTCCGTTTTCTGTCCATAAATTTCTGTTCTCCAAATTGTAGTTGCTTGTTGCCGGTGTTGCTGTAGTTGTTGTGTTGTTGCTGGAGGTGTGTGTATCTAAGTGGGTATGTTTGTTTCCTTGCTGCTTAACCAATTATCAGTCCACAGCCGAGCTTAAAGTTATTCTTCACATGATTCATGCGTCCACTGAGCGCAAACGAAAATGGCAAAGGCTGCAGACGCTTCTCTAAAAAGCCCGAAATATGCCAATTTGAATCAATTGAGCCTGCAAACATAAGAGAAGACATATATAGATATATATATAGATTCACAGATATATGGAAATGCCAAGATTTTGTGTCTCTGTCCTCACTTCAAAGTCCGCTCATTAATCTCGTATAATGGCTACATTAGTCATCAGCCAGGCAGTCAATCGATCAGTCAGTCAACCTAGGCATACGCTACATTGCAAAACAGATAAGCCAACAGATTGGTCTATTGGACAGTAAAAAGTTTGATAGCTATTACAGATTTTGCTAAAGCTTGCTCAAATATAACAGTCAGTCAGGCAACTAATGAATTTACCACTAAATACAGTATAAACAGTTTGATTATCAATCAGTCAGCTAATCAGAAATACATTAGTCATCAATCAAACAACCAGTAAGTCAAGCAAGCTAGCTTAACAATCCAACAGTCGCGCAATCGTCAGCCAGTCAGTAAATCAATCAAACAGTCTCATCTAATCTGGCAAGCATCCAATCTCTTGGTCAGTAAATAGCAACTAAGAAAAATTCGACATCACTCAGCTAGTCAATTAGTCAATGAGCTATAGAAATAGTCTTATATAGTTAAAGAATTGCGCAAACCTCTGAACACCAAATCCGCCTTGGGCAGATCAATTTGATAAGCTATGGTCGCAACAGACTCCTGCATGCGGAGACTGGTTTCCACCTCGACTCCGATTTGAAGCTGTTCGCTAGCCTTCTGATAGTAGCACAAGTGGAGACCACTCGGTCCCAAGGTGCCAGACCAAATTGAATCACCATTGGAGTAGCGACCCAATGCCGAAACAATGGCTATCTGACGTCCAGGTACATTGGGCCCATATTGATAGGCGACCTCAGCACCCAGGGCCATGCGTTGCGTGACCGATTGTAAATATTGGCCAACAACGACACCTGAATTGGTAAATATGCTGGGGTTGCCAAGTGTTATAGAAGCTGTAAAATCATTGCCCCTATAATCTGTGCTCAGCTGTGTGGCCATCATCTTCGACTCTTGAATCTGCAAGCAGGGTATAGCTTAAGCATGAGATTGTTCTGTTTACTACATTGGACTTACCTGGGAGGCGAATTTGCAGCGCAAACGCGATGAGAACTGATGTATGACATTAGCATTTAGATTGCCGGATGGATCGATATCACCGAGTAGCACGGGGAATGCCTCGGTGGGGCTATATTGCTTAGTGCCCACATAGGTGGCCCCAAAGCGATAGCCACTTGGAACTGTGGTGCTCATGTTGATCGTGTGCGATACCTGAAAGTGATTGCTCAGGCCCTTATTCAGCATGATCTTGGCGCCCTCAAAAGTGATTGCTTGTACATCTGCAATGCAATTGTGGATAAGGTTACTTCGAAAAGTTGCTTCTATTGCAATTCCCAACCATATTGGTAGAAGTTACATACGCACACACATACATATATATAATACATATATGTAATATACATATATGTACATGCACTGATAATACATAATCAGCAGGCATACGCACACATACGCATGCACGCACAAGCACACATACACACATGGACGTTCGACCGACCCCCCCTTTCACATGCTTGTAGGTTATGTCATCAGTGAAACCAATTTCTTTTCATTTTTTTGTATCAATTGTTGAATGACATTTGCCTACCTTTGCACTTTTTATGCAATTCCTCAACGGTGCCCGGATTCTCCAATTGAGTGTCCTTGCCAAAAGCATCGTTCGCGTCGGAAATCGATGGCGCTGATTGCTCTGTGGATGCAATTGCCGATGGTTCCGGCAAACCCAAACTGGCTGCCACACTGTTACTGCGCGCCGTTGCTGCATCGACGCCGGATGAGGCCGCAAGCACGTTACCCATTTTGTATGTTGTCAGTTAAGTTGTTTCTCTGTGTGTGTGTATTTTTATTTTTTTGTTTTGTGTGTGGCCGTCGAAATTTAAAGTGGCACGCGCTAATCTGGAGTATCTGTGTGTTAGACACACTACAAAAAAAAGACTGTTTTTCTGACAGCAAATTCGATAGTCATGTGTGTATCGATAGCTAAACTAACATCGATTTGAATACTAAATAAATACATGCTATTCACAGGCATCGTTGTTTAACTTTGAATTGTACACTGGTTACAAGCAGTGTTCCTATGAAACATATCCAGTTTTTATTTATCAAATATATATTCTTATATAAAAAACAATGCACAAGTATGCTCAAGTATCGCCAAATATAAAGTACTCGATGTTGTACGTTAACAGCTGTGCTGCCACTCTCTGCAGCTGGTCTGTGCAAAATATTGCCAGATTGCGCACATTTAGGCGCCAGTTTTTTTTAATTCATGAGCAAATTTGAAGAAAATTGCGAAGTTTACATTTAATCAATAAAAACGTTTATATTTTCAATTTCAATTTGTATAAGTTAATTAGTAGAGCACAAAACTCTGCTACATATAAAGCTGAAAAAGTTCTTTGTTTGGTTTGTAATCAGAGAGGAGTTTTGTGGGCGACAATTAGCTGTTTTTTCTTCAATTCGATTTAGTTTTCGGGCTAAAAGGCAAAAATATAATTTTTCTTAAACCATGATTTATCTAATTGGCCGAATTGACGATTATAAAACTATTTGAATTAACTTAAAAACATAACTAAAAAGTAGATGCAATACATATATAGTGTAAAATATGTCTGCATTTTCATATTTTGATTACCGTTTAACTTTTTTTTCCCTTTTTTTTGGTGCGCTATTAAAAACAAGTTAACAAAAATGTTACAGATCGCCATATGACAAAGATAATCGACATAATACGCGTTCCATCAAAAATTCAAATTTAAATGTAAATTAAAAAAAAATGTATATATATAGTCTATATGTAAGTAAATATATACGTATATGAGTGGAAACTCGAAACAAAAACAAAACAAATTAAGAGTTTAAAGTTGAATCAACAGCAGGACGATTTCTCTGGCTCAGCCATAACTAGATTGAAGTCTAGACTGTTTGGCCGCGCAAAGCCAGATTTGATGCCATCCCAGCCGTCTTCGGCCTTGTATTCGCCAGATCGTATGCGGGCATAGACCTCCTGTGTGACCATGCGAAATGCTTCCTCGACATTGGCACCGGTGCGCGCCGACGTCTCCACAAAATGCAACCCATGCTGTTTGGCAAACGTTTGCGCCTCCTCGGTGGTTACTTCGCGATGCCCGCCCGCATTCACCAGATCCAGTTTGCAGCCGACGAGCGCAAAGACGGGACGATGCGGCTCGATGTGACGCTGCGCCTCCATCATCCAGAGCGGTATGTGCTCGAAGCTGGCATGATTCGAGATATCGTAGACGAGCAGCACGCCAACCGAGTTGCGATAATAGGATTTGGTTATGGAACGGAAGCGCTCCTGTCCAGCTGTATCCCACAGCTGCAGTTTGATCTGTGTGCCGTCCTTCATCTCGATGAGGCGTGCAAAGAAGTCAACGCCCACTGTGGGATCCGACAGCTGCGCAAAAGAAATCAAAACAAAAGATTAGTGCGGGGCAGGCTTCAAGTATGAATTAAAAAAAAAGTCAAATGTAATGCGCACAGTCCAAGGTTGCCACACTTGATTTTTTTTTCCTTTATTTTTTGCATGCATTATCAGTTACACACACACACACATGTATAGACAGCGGCAGCGACAGAGCATCGTAGTCTTTGTCTTTATTATATTTTTTTGTTACTAAATTAGCCATTTAATTATGTAATTATTATTGTTGCACACATACTTGACACACATATGGAATTTAAGATTTAGCCACTTACCTCGGCAAATTTTCCATCTGTAAAGAATTTTAACAGTGAACTTTTGCCCACTGTGCTGTCGCCAATGAGAATTAAACGGAATTGATAATCAAAGATAGGCTCCACCATTATGTCGCTCCACACCCCACTCCTGTACAGTAGTTGAGTGCGTTACAGTTATTTGTTGTTGTTGTCCCCGTTTACCCCTCTCGTTTGTTGATATTTTGCGTTTTAAACGCTAATTCGTTTCACGTCCTTTTTCAGTTAGAGATGCTGTTTCCAAATGCGCCCACAATTGCAGCCGACTAATTACAGTTGTTTTCCTTACAATTTGAACGAGCAATATTTTTTAAATAAACATCAATTATATTGTTTATTGAATTTAAGTAACTCAGCTGCTCAGTTTTGTTTGTTTTTTTTTTCTAACGCACATCAATTGCATGTGTATGTGTGTGTGCGTGGGCTGGTTTCAGGGCTGGCAAACGAGTACAATGCGCAAAGAAGTACTCATATGCAAAGTGGCAGCGCCAAAGAAAATTTAAATTTAGTAACAATTTAAGTTTGGTTCAAATAAACTTTCGATTATGTACAATCATGTGAAATGAATATATATGAATTATAGAACTTAATTTTAAGCCACTGAAAATCACCGCAAGTCAAATTGCTTCTTAACACTGAAAATCAAGTAATAACTAAATGTTTATGATCTATCGATATATGCTCGGTTGTTATAGCTGTCATCACTAACTGTCATATTTGACATTAGTCCATTTTATTTCGGCTTTATTTTTATATTGTTTTCTTTGGCATTGCACAAATGTACAAAAACAGACGGGAACCAATACCGAGCCACATTTGCGCCAATACATTTGACAAAGAACGCGCAACGGCGCATGAAAATTAGGAGCAGCTGTTAACTGTTAACTGTTCCATACGCCCGATCAACGTGTGCGCCTAAGGTTATCGAACAAACTAATATAAATATATATATATTATATATATATATATATATATATATATATATATATATATATAACACATAGATGTTAAAATTTGTGGTGCACGACGCCGTTGGCTATGTGCGCAGCAATGCGCGTGAATTCAGTCTCAATGCGCTACGGCTGCTGCCACAGTTGCCACAATTAAGCCCCTACGATGTAAGTATCGATCTGTGGAGTTATCGATCAATATTATGCCAATTGTTGCTGTTTCGCTTTTAGGTAAATATTACTTTGAAAGAGCACGAGTTCGTTTACAACTTCCCGCTGGACGGCATCATACGCAGCTATGAAACAAATCAGCTCGGCTCCAATTCTCCCTGCGAAGATTCTCGGACCGAGGCAAGTCTCATGTATCGAAACGGCTTCATCTGCGGGATCTTTGATGGACATGCGGGCGCTGCCTGCGGCCAGGTTGTATCGAAGAGGCTCCTGCGTTACATATCTGCTGCCACACTGCCGCGCCAAGTGCTGCGCGAGCAGATGAAACACAATTGCACTAGCCAATCCTTTCTCAAGTGTCACAACGACAAAGTGGATTTTGTTAGTGAGATTCGGCCCATGTATGAGCAGAGCTTTCAGCGCTATATTAAGCGACTGAGCAGCGAGCCGCCGCGGGATGTGGCTAAAGAGCTGGAACAGGCGTTCGTCCAGCTGGATACCGACTTGTCTGAGGAGGCGCTGAGCACCAACGATGCGCGCACAATGGGCGTTGCGCTGTCTGGTGAGTGACAGATATTGTAAGAGATGTAAAGTAAAGCTGACATTTCGTTGCAGGTGCCGTTGCCTGTTTGGTTCACTTGGAGGGTCTGCAGCTGCATGTGGCTAGCACTGGCGACTGCGGCGCCGTGCTGGGCGTGCTCGATCCAGAGACAAATCAGTGGCATCCCAAGAAGCTCAACATTGAGCACAATGTGGAGAACATGCAGGAGGTGAGCCGGATTCTCGGCGAGCATCCGCGTGAGGAACGCGAAACGGTGATACGCAACGGACGACTGCTCAGCCAGCTGGCACCATTGCGCGCCTTTGGCGATTTTCGCTACAAATGGCCATTGGAGACGCTGCAGGAGAAGGTGGTGCCCATGTTTGGTGAACAGGTGCTGCCGCCTAATTATTATACGCCACCGTACCTGACCGCCCGGCCCGATGTGCAACAACACGAGCTGTCCTCGAACGACAAGTTTCTAGTCATTGCCAGCGATGGCCTCTGGGACTTTTTAACGCCCAGCGAAGTGGTCAGCCTTGTGGGCGAGCACATCAACTCGAAGAAGATATTGGAGCCGATGCGACTGCCGCCTGGCGATGTCAAGCTGCAGCAAATCTCCGAGCAATTGGCGGAGCGCAAGTAAATAATATAGTCGTCTTATCTCCACCATTTAAATTTCTCTAATTTCAATTCTTCTTTCCTGTAGAGCGGGTCTGACTCGGAAGCCCATTGATCAGAATGCTGCGACGCATTTGATACGCCATGCGCTGGGCGCCACGGACTATGGCATTGAGCACTCGAAGATCTCGTATTATTTGTCGCTGCCACAGGATGTGGTGCGTCTTTATAGGGACGATATAACCATAACCGTTATCTTCTTCAACTCGGAGCACATTGCCAAGCTCAAAGGCGAGTCGCTAACAACCACTAAACAGCCGCCAGCGGCGTGAGCTACTAATCAGCCAGTCGAAGCTTTAGCCTTAGCTTTACTTTTAGCTGCGCCCCATCCCATTGAGTCATTGGCTTCTATGAATATTGTTAATGTCTCTATTTATATGGCCAGCAGTCGTTATTCTTGTAGCCCTTTAAGTTTGTTTCTCGTTTAAGTTTGGTTTTTTGCCAGCATATATTTTTCAATTCTCTCGCCCAACTAAACATATTGTTGTTGTTGTTGTTGTTGTTATTTGCGCTTATGTGCCAGGACCTTCGCCAAGCGCCGGCCTAATGTCAATAAAAATTGCAGAGCTAATAACCCTTAAACGAAATAGTCTTCAATTGCAAAAACTTTTTCTAGTTAGTTCAAATATGTAATTTAAATAAATTGTATTGCATAAGTGAATGTGACTGTAGTTATGTTGTAAGGGTGAAAAGTAGTTCGATCCCACAGGTATACAGGGATAATGTGATACGCACACTATGGAACTGAAACTATTTACCCATAAGCAGCTTAAGAAACTGTTAAACTGGTTGGCAATCCGACTCATGCGCATAGTAATATCAATTCCGATATTCATATAGATCCTGAATGTATAGCTTATGCACTCTAAAACCTTTCCCAATGGCAGTAAAATGCGATTTTCCGCATGGAACTCCTTCGCCACTTTCGCATATTGAGCTTATGTTAAGTAACAGTGGTGCGTAGGTTATTAACAGCGGCGAGCGCTGTTAAGTCGTGCGTGGGAAATGGAAGTGAGCTTTGATTGTGAAAGAGATGGAGGGAGAGAGAGAGAGATGGGGCTGCAATTTAATCGAAAAGGCAGAGGTAAATGAATATCGCGTTGTTTGTTTATATGTTTATAATTTGAATTGTTTTTCTTTTTTTTTTTTTTGTTTTTGTTTTTTCGAGAATCGATTAGTTTATTTTACAATTATATTCATTACACTTGAAGGTCGTACGGGCTAAGTTGTTTATATTTAAATTGTTTTTGGAAAATTTACGTTAAAACACACGATTATACAGATATACATATATGCATATTTGCATATATATATGTATATAGTATGTGGAAGATAAAGCGAGGCTAAAGCTACAGACAAACACTTACAAAAGAACAAAATAGAAGTTCAACTGGGCTGGGGGCAGGCAAATTTTTGTTTTCATTTTTTTTTTTAGATTTTGCTTTTGTTTTTTGTTTGGCTAGAGAAACTACTAAAAAAATCTAAAACATGCATATATATATTTATATATATATAAAGGTTTGTTTATATATATGAATGTATATGCAGCTAATCCTTGGCATCCTGCTCGGCCACCTCCTGCCTGCTGACGCAGTTGAGGAATTCCATTTGAATGTGCGTAATTTGCGTTTTGCTAAAGTATTGCATTTTCTTTTTGAGAAAATCGAAAAACAAATCGAGCTCGTCGCGCTTGATCAGCGCCTGCGCAAACTGCTGCTGCTCCTCGTCCTTGATCAGCGTACTGCTCGAGGCGGCAACGCTGATGGACGAGGAGCCGCCAACGACGTTATTCTGATTGCCAGCACAGCTGAGAGTCGGCAGTTGCAGTATGGTCGTAGCTCCAGTGTATGGCGTATTTGTTGATGTATTGCACAGTGTGGCAGCTGCTGCTGCCGCCGCGGCTGCTGCAGCAGCTGTAGCTGTTCCTGATTGTGGCTGCACCGCTGCTGCTCCTCCCGCAGCAGCCGGCAGCGTGGTGCTCACCGTGGTGCCATTCAGCGCCACAGCAGGCGTACTGGATATGGTGACACTGGTGCTCGTCGCCTCGGTAACGTCGACCAGAGCTATTTGCTGGGTGCTGCCTGCTTCGTGGCAGCGTTGGCTGCCCGCTGCTGATGCTGATGTCGATGCCGCTGCCGCCGTGGTCGTCACTAGTGTGAGATTCTTGAGCTTGGTATCGGCTGTGATGACGCTGCCGTTGCCAGCCAGAACGCTGTTCGTAGCCGTGGCGCTGCTGACCAAATGATGAGAATGTTGCTGATGTTGTGTATGTGTGTGTGCGTGAGCGTGATGTGTTGTAGCACGCAGTGGCACTGTAACTGTGGTGCGTGTCTCTGGCTCCGTTTCGATATCCTCTATGCAAAACCCATCGGCATCAATGTAATGAAAACCCTTGCTATCGACCACATCGCTGCTGCCATCGACGCCCAATTCGCAATGTGTGCCGCTGGCCTCCTCGTACAGGCAGACCTCCTCATAATCGACCTCAGCAGCTGTGGCGCCATCCTCGTCTAGCTCATGCTTAACAATGTCTACCACCTGTCCGTCATGATCGACCACATCGTCATCATCGTCCAGTTCATCATCGACCACGTCTTCGTCGTCGTGGGTGATTTGTGATAATTCAATGCTGGACATGTTGCCATCGTGCTGCTGCTGGTGATGATGATGATGGTGATGCTGATGATGCTGCTGATGATGATGCTGCTGCTGGTGCTGCTGCTGCTGTTGGTGATGGTGATGCTGATGCTGCTGCTGCTGCTGCTGATGATGGTGCTGCTGTGTCATGGCCATCCTGTGCGCATGATGATGATGATGCACCGTATCATCGGCCACGCTCTCCTCATAGGCTGTCATTATGAACGCCTCGGTCTCATCGCTGACGAGCGTTATCTGTGAGGAGGACAGGGCCGTTGTATCCGAATGCCCATCTTCATCGATAATATCATGCTCAACATCATGGTCATGCTCGACGCCACCAACACCACTATCAACAACACCATCCTCATCTTCGTCGTCATCCTCATCGTCCGGCTGCTTTTTTATTTGCACCAGAGCGGCCAGCGCATCGCGATGCGCCTTCAACTTTGGCTGGTAAACCTTCGATAGGAAATCCAGCTGCTTAGCGTAGCGCCATTTGGATAAACGTCCCTCGATGCATTTGGGCGAACGTCGACGATATTGATGATACGTATCCCTTAGGTTTTTCCACTTGCGTCGCACCTCCTGCACGCTATACTTGTCTGCAAAAATGTTTTCAATTAGATATCTGTATACATATATAGTATATGCATATATATATTATATATATTATATATATTTATATATATATATATATGTGTGTGTGCATGTGATCGCCGCCAACTACTACTCACTGCCCATTTGCTGGGATACCTCCTGCCAGCCACTTAATATGTCCGGGCGTCGTCTTTGATTCGGCTGCAGCTTATAATTGTACAGCGCTGGATTCTGTCGCACCAGATTGATAAGTGTGATAATATCATCCGAGGGCGCATTGTCCTTGTGATAACGCTTGCGCTCCGACATGCTGTCTGTGTGTATGTGTGCGCGTACGTGTGCCAACGAGTATGTGTGAGTGTGTGTCACGGTATATGTGTATATGTGTATATATATATATATAGATATCTTAGTATTAGCTTGTTGCTGCTGTTCCTGTACGACTTAGCCGACAGCTGTGCGCAGGGAAGCCACAGGCAATTGTTATTGTTTACACCTTTAGTGTGTTATTGCGTTTATTATTAAATTTCGGTGTCAGTTTCCTCTCTCTCTGTGTGTTCAATTGCTAAATGGTCTGGCTTGCCAAGACAGTTGGCGTGCGCGTACGTGTGCTCCAGGCCAGCCAAAAAGCACACACAATTCAACATTTAATGCACACACGTCTATGACACGCACTGTTTTGGTAGCCACGAATTGGCCATGTTTAATTACGCAGAAAAAAACAAAAATTTTGGATAGAAATTTTTTTTGGGCTACTCAACAGCGTTGCCGTACAATGTTTGTGTATGCTGGGGCCAATAAAAGCGGTTAGCGTTGCCAGAGTGCTTAGCGGAATATTACCAGCACTCATTCCGAAATACTATCGTGAGCATAGCACTTATCGCACTTATCGTTAATCTTACGGAACAAACATCGTTGCAGCGGTAATCAATGCATTTCTGTGCCAACTAGTCACCAGACATGGGCCATCGATAATATATTGTAGAAGCGCTAATCGCTTTGCATTTATGTGCAAGCTCAATTTGTCATCACTAACTAGCTCTTATACATTCGCTAGTGACTGCAAGCAGCGTAGTATCGCCCACTTTGAGTAACAAACATCGCTGCAGCGCTAATCGATGCATTTGGGTGCAAACTCAATCTACCACCACTAATTTTACCTCTGCATTTGCTTTGCCATTTTGGGTGCATACAGTTTTTTCCACAATTTTCATAATTGTTGAGTGAAAATGAGTACGCCCACCAAAAACAATGGCACTGGCTTGGAGGATGTTAATATACCCGGTCAAGCGTTCCTGCGCGAGGCGCTCACTTCTTGCACCGATCCTCTTAAGGCCATCGAAAGTTTTCAGGTTTGTTTACCTGAGATGAAAAAAAAGGCGCGAACTTATATTTTATTGAATATCTATTATTATTGGCAGTTGGAGAATGGCGTACTGTTACCGTCATTGCGTCCTATGCTGCCGCTATTAGATTTGCATGGCGTGCGGCGCTTAGACTTTCACACCTCGCTCATGGAGGAGCTGCGCGATAAGCTGATCGCTCATATTAACGATCTTGGCCAGAAGGAGCCGCGCGAACGTGACAAGAAGCTCAAGGAGCTGCTGGTCAAGAGCTTTCCCGTGGTGCGTGTCAAATCGCTGCGACCGGTCGTCATGGCCATCTTGCGCAACACCCAGCACATCGATGACAAATATTTACGAATCTTGGTGCGGGATCGAGAGCTCTATGCCGATACGGACACCGAGGTGAAGCGTCAAATTTGGCGCGACAACCAGTCGTTGTTTGGCGACGAAGTGTCACCGCTGTTGTCGCAGTACATACGCGAGAAGGAGCATATTCTCTTTGATCATACAAATCTCAACAATTTGTTCTTTCAACCCACGCCAAAGGTGCGCCGGCAGGGCGAAGTGGTCCAGAAGCTGGCCAACATGATCGGCACCAGTGTCAAGCTCTACGATATGGTATTACAGTTTCTGCGCACTCTGTTCTTGCGCACACGCAACGTGCACTATTGTACGCTGCGTGCAGAGCTGCTAATGGCGCTGCACGATCTGGAGGTGCAGGAGATTATCTCGATAGATCCGTGCCACAAGTTCACCTGGTGTCTAGATGCCTGCATCAGAGAGAAGAATGTGGATATTAAACGTTCGCGTGAACTGCAGGGCTTCCTCGACAACATCAAGCGTGGCCAGGAGCAGGTGTTGGGCGATCTATCCATGACTCTGTGCGATCCGTATGCCATTAACTTCTTGGCCACGTCGGTGATTAAGATACTCCAGCATCTGATCAACAACGAGGGCATGCCCAGGGATAATCCGATATTGATTCTGTTGCTGCGCATGCTGGCACTCGGTCTCAGTGCTTGGGTGATGATCGATTCGCAGGACTTTAAGGAGCCCAAACTTGACTGCCAGGTGGTGACCAAGTTCCTGCCTGCTCTCATGTCACTCATGGTCGATGATCAGTGTCGCAATCTGCACGGCAAGTTGCCGCCCGATGAGCGCGAATCCGCTTTGACCACCATCGAGCATTCGGGACCGGCGCCAGACGCTGTCGAGGCCTACATTCAGGAGAGCTCGGTCTCAAGCATTCTGGCTATGTATTATACGCTTCACTCGGCTCGGATCAAGGACCGAGTGGGCGTGCTTCGCGTGCTGGCCATACTCTCTGTGTGCAAGGACGATCGCGCCTATGAGGATCCCTTTTTGCATTCACTGATCGCGCTGCTAATACCCATGAGCGACGAGTTCGGCACCGAAGACTTTTGCACCACGCTCTTCGATGAATTCATCTTCGCCGGCCTAAACCGCGAGAATGTAACGTCGCGGCACATGTTGAAGCTGCTATGGTATGTCCACAACAAGCTGCCAGCTGGCCGCTTAGCGACGCTAATGAAGGCCATGCAGCCAACCACAGCGCACAACGAGCACATTCACAAGCTCTACGAATCGCTGCAGGAGCGCATTGGCTCAGTGCCCACAGCGCCGCTGCAGCCGCCGGAGGCAGCTGCCGCAGCAGACGGAGCAGCTGCAGCTACAGCTGCAACTGCAGTTGGCACTGGCGCTGCTGCAGCAACAACAGCAGCAGCAACTGTCGTAGTCCCAACAGCACAGCCAGCAGTAATAGGCGCAGCAGGAACTGCTGCTGCAGCAGCAACTGAATTCGATTCGCCCTTGAAGAATATGTCCACTCCTGGGCCGCACTACAGTCCCCAATAGCCGGAGCCATTGGCAGCAGCAGCTGCTGCTGCCTCACCAGCTGCCTCAACTTCATCGTTTGGCTAAATCGATTGGCCTAGTCAGCACTATAAACGTATATCTTAACTCAAGCTAATCCAAAACCAAGCAAGATTTTTTTATGTACTCTTTGTGTCTATATACGATACAAGCTTGTTAGCCAAAGCTCCGTTTTAGTTATATGTGTCTATATAGAAGCTACCATAGAAGTATCCAAACCTTCAGATATTGCTCGCCCTAGAGCATATACCATATTCATATATATATATCTTAAGCTCTGTAAATAGCTATAAGCCAACGATTCTGTTTTCATATTTGTATAACTATATAGCGATATCTGTATGGATATCACTATATACAATATTTAACAACTTTTCAATGTCTATAAGATAACCCACCAAATGTCTATTTATATTTAATCAAAAACTGTTCATTTGAAACATATTTGTATCTCATTACATAATCAACTAATTGTCTATGAAGATAACCCTAACATAGCCGATTTGAAATGTCTAAAAGCTACTGAATGTCTATATATGCCACAAGCTCTATATGTATTGGAATAATCAACTAAATGTCCATATATACACAGCCAATATACATATATTTAGCTCTGGACTTGCCAGGAATATATATAAATATGTATTCTATACTAACCATAAGATATAAGAATTCAGTTTATCATTCCTCCTCAATTAACTTATTCAAATCTGTTTGAGATCATAAATGATCTCATCAAATGGTTCCAAAACTCTGCCTGGAAATGTTCATATTTAGTATGTATACTAAATATACTATATACTAAATATGTGCTAACAACTCTTAAGCATCTAAGTCACTTAAGCTCAAATAAACTTAACTTAACTTAAATTAAATTGATAAACTATAACATATCCTATAATAAATACAAACATAACCTCAAACATAAATATATATATATATATATATATATATATATATACGTATATACATTCTGATACTATT